>OX103944.1:44920679-45520679 GCA_944470405.2 Schistosoma mattheei
AGAAAGAAATATGAAACAACTATACAACGCGATGAAGAAAATAGCTGAAAAATATGACGAACGAGAGTGACCAGTCAAGAACAAGAAGGGCAAGCCAATCACTGAAATTCAATAACAGAGGAACAGATGGGTAAAACACTTTGAAGAACTTTTGAATAGTCCAGATCCACCATAAGGTGTCATAATTCATCTGAAAGAAGATCATTCAACTCTCAGGAAAGAGTTTAAATTGTTTATTCTGGTTAACGTTTTTTTAATAAGATTGTTTTTTTCCAGTCCCTATGCGTTTACCCGGGTTTTGGACTGTTAGTAACCTTAGAAGGACTACAGATGGAGTTAAATGACCCAATTAGAAAGATATATTTATCGAAAGGATGCCTGGAGTGGGTTATAATTGAATTTCCAAGCTACAAAAAAGCTTATTTCTCGTGGACCATGACATAAGACTTTGTTTTTTTTATTTCTCTATAATTTTTAGTCAAGTTTCCAGTATCTTAATTCTTACTTACTTCTGAACTTTATACAACCAGTCTATCTTCTGTTTCGAGAAAAGAATATATCTTTTATTCCTATACTATTCTAGAGTATTCATATTTTTACTTACTTACGCCTGTTACCCCCCAGTGAGGTACAGGCCGCCGACCAACATTCTCCAGCCCTTTCTGTCCTGGACCTTCCTTTCTAGTTCTATCTAGTTGTCAGTCATTCTTCTTATGTCTGTCTCCATTCCATGTACTTAAATTAATGGTTCCTATGGTTGTCAGAAGGGACATCAGCCTCGTGACTTCCGAAGGAACTCGGCTTTCATTATGAGACGTCATAACTCTTCTAAATGAAGACCTTCTAACTCCCAGGGTACAGTTTAAATAGTGTGAATTATCTTTACTGGTTAGCGTTTTTAGCGAGTTAGTGTTCTACGGGATGATGTCGCTAACCCCATGCCCAACCCTACTCCTTTATCCGGGCTTTCGACCGGCAGAAGCCCCAGAAGGGCTCCAGGTGGAGTTATTCATATTTTAATCTCCACATTTTAACTCAGTCTATTCTAGACATTTCCGATATAAAGTATGTATATTTGTTTTAATGATTAATACTATGGTTTTAGGTTGTAAGTAGCTGAGGAGTATCCACAAAATGAATGAATTCATGTTATTCTACTACAATATTTGTTCGTTCTTTATTCAAGTTTATATATAAGAAAGGTCCATAGAAAGAAATTGCTGTCAGTTCATCACTTATAGCTTTGCAATAATGTTTCAAAGAATGACATCATGTAATGAAAGTGTGAATCCCACAGAGACCACCCAATTACTTCGAGGTTGTAGATGGATGTCAGATAACATGAAATATGAGTCAAGCAGGGCTTTCTTTCCAATCAACTAACACATTGCATACAATGTCTAATCTCTTCTAGCAGTAGTAACATTGCAAGTTATTCATCAGAATTCGACAAGTTCTAAAGAGTATACAAATATGACATTGATTACTAGCCAATTATCTATGTATATTCGATATCTGTTATAGATTGTGATGATTAGAAAGGTTTACACATTATGATTAATACACAACTAATCTTATTTAAGTTTAGGTCATATTGTCTTGCCTTATTAATATCTATCTTTAAATGACCTTACAGATACTCATAATCATTATCACTTCCTTTATCAGTTTCGGACTATCTAAACAACTGATGAGAACTGAGAAAATAGAATCAATTTATATGACTGGCTTGATAAGCTAAACTTCTTTTGGATCTAATATATCCTCTCTTTTTCTTCTCAATATATCAAGACATCTTAGAGGAAATAGCAGACGAGTAGAAAAACTAAGGAGAAACAAATTACTCGTGTTATACAGGTTTTCACATCGAATCATTCATTCTTGGAACCTAATTACCTAAAGTTGTGGTGTCCACACCTTTAATTGACTCATTCAAGAGAAGACTAGACAATCACAGAAGCGTATTAGAAAAGGAATAATATAGGCCATAGGCCTTTTGTCCTTATTATTTTACTAATTGAATTCACGAGTCTATGTAAGCTAAACCACCTTTAAAAACTGGAAGCACTGGACGACTGCTGAGGAGTCCCATACTAGGACGAAACGGCCGTACAGTGCTTCCAGGTTTTCAATCGTGATCTAGCTTACACCAACAGTTGAAATTACTACAAACCTTATTCTGATAATAATCATCATGTGGTCACTAGTGACTGATTTCAAGATGATTTCATGGAGTTGTAGTATGAAGCCGTGATCACTGGAGTCCAATACGTGTCTAGTAGAGACAAGTATCTACCTCGGACATTGGACGAATGGTTGCTCAAGATCATAGACCAACTGAAGTTAGACATGAACAATGTTGGATGCCGGCTCAGTGGTCTAGTGTTTAAGCGTTCACGTGCAAGATCAAAGGTGCTGGGTTCGAGTCCTACGCGAAGGATCGTGGACGCTCACTATTGAGGGGTCCCATACTATGACGAAATGACCATCATGTGATTTCAGGTTTTCAGGGGGTGGTCTAGCTTCTAGTCAACTCATGAATTCAACTATTAAAATTACTACAATTTTCACACATACACACACACACCCATCTTGATAAGAATCCAAATTTATCTCGTAGTATTTTCTCATTCTTCATTTTCATCGCTTTATTATAATCAACAATATGAATGGCATCACTATACCGTAAACATTTGTAATCTTACCAAATAAAAAATAAATGATTTTAAAATCTGAACAAAAAAAAACAACAACAACAAAAGTACAGTTTACTAATCTCCCCTTTTTAATCTATGAAACCTTTCAAAATATTTAGATATTCCCCCCCCCCTCTCTCGCTCTTTATTTAGTAGATGTAAGTATAAAACAGCATAACAACAACACACAAACATACTTTGATCATATGCATAATTTACAAAACACTTGTATCCAACATATTTGTTTATTGTTCAAACAAAAATAATGTTTATTTATTTGTGTTAAATGTTATGCCACCACCACCACCACCACCACCACCACTCACAACAACAATAATCATATTGACAACAACAACAACACCACCATCACCACCATCCACAACAACAAACCCAATTCATTTATCTGTGTACTATACATATTTGTATTCTATAATTAAATAAAAATTACTCTTATTAATTTACAAATACATATTTATGCATTCGGAATACTCTTAAAAGTATAAGCTGCAATTTTATTTATTTCAGATAATCATCTTAATAGTAGTATAGTAATAGTTTGTCATTATAAGCCAAATGATAAATGAAATATGACACTTATCAGTGTTAGATACCCTGTGTGCTTTGTTGTTGTTGTTGTCGTGTTGTTGTTGTATATGTATGTCACTCTAGATGAGAATGTATATACAGAATAAACTGTATACTCAGTTAACAATAGTATTAAGGCTAATGATGACTATGTAACAGAACAATGTAAAGTAAAAAAAAAGAGAGAGAGAGAGGGAGGGAGGGAGGGAGGGAAAACAACATGAGATTTAGAAAACATTAGAGTAGAACAATTGTTCAATAGTATTTAGTTTCTAATACAGGTCTGATTAAGGTCAGTTCGTAATGTAAACTAGAAAACATTCAACAATAACGACGACGATGACGACGACAACAACAAAAAAATGTATAAATGTGTTACATTAAACTAAACAACTGATAATATTTCTATATAGAAAGAAAAAAAGTAAAGAGAAAATGTTGTATACCATTTAACTCTCATTTGAATGATTCACATATAAGAAATTACATATAGTATGTTATGATTAACGGTGTTAATGTCTAACTTCAACTATGCCGGCTCAGTGGTCTAGTTGGTTAAGCGCCTGGCGCGAGACTAATAGGTCCTGGGTTCGAATGTCTCGCGAGGTGGGGTCGTGGATGTGCACTGCTGAGTAGTCCCACAATAGGATGAAACAGCTGTCCAGTACTTCCAGGTTTTCCATGGTGGTCTAGCTTCAAGTGACTCATGATGTCAACTGCTGAGATTAAATAAACATTAAATGAAGATAATAACTAAACATAAATGGATAGTGGCTGATAATGAAATCTAGGACGCTTGTCTCGTCCCATTTGGATGCTTGAAAATTAAGGCAGTTTGCACAGGATACACATATGCCGATAAGAGATTGATCAATCGCAGTCCTAAATAACAATGGGAAGATTCAGGTAAACAATACCAAATGAATTTAAAATTTCACCCTATTGTACAAGCAGGTGGCTATCACGACTCAGTAGCTAAGTGGATAACGTGATGGCGTTTGAAGCGAACGATACTGGGTTCGAATCACAGAGTGAACATTAAGTCCGTGATGCAGGTACATCCCAAACAGGACTAAACCTGTGTCCTCGGTTCCACTGTTAGCCACAATCATGTTTACTTAAAATGCTTGTGACCTGAGACAATATTGAGGCGATTCACAGAGTATGCACATATGCCAACAACAGACTGATCAATTGTAGTCCTAAACATCATTGGGAAGATTCAAATTAAGAACATCAAGTGAAGCGAAGCTTATCGCTGATTGAAATATTCATCTACTTTAATGCATATTATTATTATTATCATCAGTTCTTGTAATACGGAGTAGGAAAGTAATAATATCGTGGTTAAAAAGGCTTAAAAGTGCAAATCAACTAAGTATACTGATTAAATTGTTCTAATGAAAACATAGAACTCTGATGAATATGGAAAGAATGAAATTTGATTATAACCAGTAGTCAAATCCTTAACATCACTGTCACACTATTCAATAATTTCATCAGTTTGTATGCTTTTGGATTTCAGTAAGTGCAAATGTTACTTGATTAACGCTTTTTTTAGCGAGGATGCAGCTGGACGATCTAGACTTCGCAGATAGTTTGGCTCTCCTATCGCACACACAAAACAAATGCAGGAGAAGACGACCAGCGTACCAGCAGCCTAAGCAGCAGTAGGTGTCAACATACACAAAGGGAAAAGCAATATTCTCCGATACAACACAACACTCACCAATCAAATCACACTTGAAGGAGAAGCTTTGGAAGATGTTAAAACCTACACATATCTGGGCAGAAACATTGATGAGTACCATTGATCTGATGCAGATGTGAAGACGCGGATCAGCAAAGCAAGAGCAGCACATCTACAAGTGAACAACATCTGGAACTCAAAACAAATGTCAACAACTCAACATCGAAGTCAAAATTTTCAATACAAATGACAAGACAGTTTTACTGTATGGGGTGGAAACTTGCAGAACTACGAAAGTTATCATCCACAAGATACAGGTGTTTATTAACAGTTGTCTATGCAAAATACTTCGGATTCGTCTACCCAGACACTATCAGCAACAACCTACTGTTGGAAAGAGCAAACCAAATCCCAGAGGTGAAAAAAATCAGGAAGAACTGCTGGATGTGGATAGAATACACATTGAGGAAAGCACCGAACTCCGTCATCATAAGACAAGCCCTCACATGGAATCCTCAAGGCTAAAGTAGGAGAGGAGGAAGACGAAAGAACACATTACGATGAGAAACGGAGATAGACATGAGAAGAATGAAGAATAATCGGACGGAAGTGGATAGGAAGGTCGAGGACAGAGATTGGGTTGGAGAATATTGATTGGCGAACTATGCACCATCGGAGTAACAGGCGAAAGTAAATTAAAATAAGTTTGAAGAAATTATTAGGAGCATGTTCAAAACTATAATTATCGATACTACTGATATCAAGTTGGTTTCGACTCAAAAAGGTGATTGATCATTAATATTAGTTTTGATTTATATTGATTTAAACTTGAAAATTTTCTTTTAAAAAAAAAGAAATAATGGTTACAATTGATTGTGCTTTATTATAGATTACAAATAGTTTTTCCTGATTATCACAGTGTTAACAAGGTTGTATTCCATGGGATGCAATTGAAGATAGCCAGTGAAGTAGTAGTCTCTACATGATTAGGCAACAATATATAAAAGATTTAGGAGGAGGAACAAGTGCCGATGGACTGGAAAGAATGGCACCTCGTCAAAATTCCAAAGAAAGGAGATCTGAGCAAATGTGAAAACTACAGAGGCATTACACTACTGTCAGTACTAGGGAAGGTCTTCAACAGAGTGTTGCTGAACCGGATGAAAGATGCAGTAGACGCCCAACTTCGAGATCAACAAGCTGGATTCCGTAAGGATCGGTCGTGCACAGACCAAATTGCAACACTACAGATCATCGTCGAACAATCAGTTGAGTGGAACTCGTCACCATACATCAAATTCATTGTTTATGAAAAGGCATTTAACAGTGTGGATAGGAGGACGTTATGGAAACTTCTTCGACACTACGAAGTTCCTGAGAAGGTTGTCAATATTATCCGGAACTCATACGACGGACTACAGTGCAAGGTAGTGCATGGAGGACAGCTGATAGATGCATTCCAAGTAAGGACCGAAGTCAGACAAGGCTGTTTACTCTCTCCCTTCCTCTTTCTTCTGGTAGTCGACTGGATTATGAAAACCTCGACATCTGAAGGAAAACAAGGAATACAATGGACAACTCAGAATCAATTAGACGATTTGGACTTCGCAGACGACCTAGCCCTCCTATCACGTACACACGAACAGATGCAGATGAATACAGCCAGTGTAGCAGCAGTCTCTGCATCAGTAGGCCTCAGCATACACAAAGGGTAAACCAAGGTCCTCAAATACAACACCGAGAACAGCAATCCAATCACTCTTGATGGCGAAACTCTGAAAGATGTAAAGTCCTTCACATACCTAGGAAGCATCATCGATGAACAAGGAGGTGCACATGCAGACGTAAAGACAAGGATTGGCAAAGCAAGGACCGCATTCCTACAGTTGAAGAACATATGGAACTCAAAACAACTTTCAACCAATATCAAAGTGAGAATCTTCAATACGAACGTCAAGGCAGTTCTACTGTATGGAGCTGAAACTTGGAGAATTACAACAACCACAATCAAGAAAGTACAAGTGTTTATGAATGGTCGTCTACGCAAGATACTCAACATCCATTGACCGGATACCATCAGCAATAGCCTTCTGTGGGAGAGAACAAACCAACTTCCAGATGAAGAGGGAATTAGGAAAAGACGATGGAAATGGATAGGACATACATTACTCAAATCGTCAAGCTGCATCACGAGGCAAGCCCTAACTTGGAATCGTGAAGGATAGCGAAAAAGAGGAAGGCCTAAGAACACATTAAGTCGGGAAATAGAAGCGGATATGAAAAGGATGAATAGAAACTGGAAGGAGCTGGAAAGGATTACCCAGGACAGGGTTGGATGGAGAATGCTGGTGAGCGGCCTATGCTCCTTCACGAGGAGTAACAGGCGTAAGTAAGTAAGTAATAAACGGGGGGAAAAATCAACATCCTCAAGTACATCACAGAGAACACCAACTCAGTCACACTTGATGGAGAATCTCTAGATGTGGAATCTTTCACGTATCTGGGAAGCATCATTGATGAACAATAACGGTCGGATGCGAACGTAAAGGCAGAACGAGAAGAGCATTCCTACAGTTGAAGAAAATATAGAACTTAAAACAACTGTCTACAAGTCAACTTCAAAGTTATAATCTTCAATACGAAAGTCAAGGCAGTTAATTGAACTGTACGGAGCTGAAACGTGGAGAACTAATACAACCATCATCAAAAATGTATATGTATTTATAAACAGTCGTCTACACAAGATACTCAATACTTTTTGGTCGGATACCACCAGCAACCGCTCTCTGTGTGAGAGAATAAATCAGGTTCCAGATGAAGAGAATATCACAAAAAGATTTTGAAGGTGCATAGGACACACATTGAAGAAGTCATCAAACTGCGTCATGAGGCAAGCGCTAATATAGAATCCTAAACGGAAACAGAAAAGAGGAAGGTCAAAGAACACACTTCGACATGAAAAAGATGAATAGCAATTCCAAAGACAGATTTGAATGGAGAGTGTTGATTATTGGACAATGCTCTTCAATCAAGGGTAACAGACGTAAGTAAATAATCAACTAACCATTTTTATTTCATTTTCTTTTTTCATTAGATTTAAATTATTCTACTTTATCACAGCATCATGGTGTTGCCATGGTAACTAATAAAATCACTTTAATGATTGATTGATTAAAAGTTATGGTATTTCAGACAAAATGATTATTTCATTAGACATAATTCACATGTGTTTTAGGCAACAAAAAAATTGTTGAATTAACCAGAAAACAAGAGAAATATATTCTCTTATTTCAATTGAATAACTTGCTATTGTTTTGTTTATTTGAAACTATGGCTACCGCAACGTTATGTATAAACGATCAAGTTATCTTTTTTTTTTTTCTTTTCTTATTAGACAGCTATTACAGTATGTTTTATATTTGTGTTCAATTAACTTCTATAAACTATTCAATTAACTTTTATAGAAATCTTATTGTAATGTCAAATACTGTATAACTTAAATGATCATATTGTAGAAGTTGGTATAACTTTCTCGATGTCTCAATCAGTCAGTCAACTACAACGTAGGATCAAGCACATATATGCAACGGTTCAAGTTGCTATACCGCATTAACACAACAAGATGAACACCGAATTCATAGAAGTAGTTACTTTATGTGTATGTTGAAGGCTTCATTGTGTAGTTTGAAGCGTGATTTCAATAGACTTGGGACAGTGTTTCGCGGACTAGAATCGTTGCCCATGGTGACACTTGAGGAGGAAGTCAAAAGCGAAAGTTTTGAGTTGAAAGTGGAGGTAGGAGAAATAGTAGGAATTGAAGAGGGAGATTGATTATGAATACAGTGATCCCCAGTGTTGTTAGAGGTATGGAAGCGCTTATCACCTACCGAATGTCTACACTTTGGAAGGGTTCTTCTAGTGGTACCTGGAAAGGGAATTGGGTTGCGAGTGGTCTTAGTGACCTGAGAGAGTGACCACAGTGCCCAAGGGACAACTACTTGAAGTCGGTCACACAAGACCTTTTTGTGAGTAATTTTCGTGTTGGCTCCGTATATGTTGAGACCTTACTGACCGAGACGGATATCCGTGGGAGAAGGTGAGGTGTGCACTTTTAGGGTCAACCTTTTCTAACCCTACCCCTCTTTGTGGGAAGGCAGCATCGTTGTCATGCCGGGTTATCTGAAATAAACAACTTACTGCTTTCACACCTCTGTACAGTCAGCAGTGCAACTTTGCCCTCGAACCTTGCGTTTGTTGATTTCAGTTAACAGTAGTTAACATCAAATGACAAATTATCACTAACTGTAGATATATTCATTTTAAATTTTTTGAAAGATGCGATTAAAATGGTGAACGCTTTGTAATATTTTGTTTTGTGTAGCGAGTAAATCCTTACGTCTGCTACACCTCATGGAGGAATATAAGCCACTCAACAGCATTCTCCATCCAACTGTGTCTAGGGCAATCCTTTCCAGTTGCTATACATCCTTTTCATGTTTGCTTCTAATTCCAAAAGCAGTATGTTCTTTGATTTTTCACTTTTCTGTTTCCATTCAAGATTCCGAGTTAAAGCTTTCCTCATGATGCAGCTTGATGATTTCCTCAAAATATGTCTTATTCACTTCCATAATCTTTTCCTAATTTCCTGTTCATGTGAAAGCTGGTTTGTTCTGTCCCTCCGTAAATAACAGAAAGTAACTGATTTTGATATATATATATGGCTTCAATTTCTGGATGGACATCGCTTTCATGAAAGTTTCAAAGACATCTTTATCAATCAGTCTCAATCAGTATAAAAAGGCGCGAATAAGTAAAGCAACAGCGGTATATCTGCAAATTGAACAACATCTGGAACTCAAAACAAATGTCTGTCAACCAACACCAAGGTCACAATTTTCAATACAAATGTCAAAACAGTACTACTGTATGGGCTGGAAACTTGCAGAACTAAGAAAGCCATCATTCACCAGATACAAGTGTTTATTAACAATTGTCTAAGCAATGTACTTCGGATTCGTTTACCCAGACACTATCAGCAACAACCTACTACTATGGGAGAGAACAAATCATATCCTAGTGGAGGAAGAAATCAGGAAGAAGCGTTGGAAGTAGATCGGACACACATTGAGGAACTGCGCCGAACTGCGTCATCACAAGACAAGCCTTCACATGGAATTCTCAAGGTCCTAGAAGGAGAGGAACAAGACGAAAGAACACATTACTATGGATAATGGAGATAAACATGAGAAGAATGAAGAAGAATTGGACAGAACTGGACAGGAAGGCCGAGGACAGAGAATGGGTTGGAGAATACTGGTCGACGGCCTATGCTCTACTGGGGGTAACAGGCCTATGTAAGTACTTAAGTAAGCAAAGTAAATAACAAGTATAAAACCAGGATCTAATACTTCGTATCATTTGTCTTAGTTCACTTTATGTATCATATTTATACTATTCTAATCCAAATTATTTATCTATTAATACCTTCCCTGAACTTCTAATATGAAATCTCAAATGGTAGGATTCAATCATTCATAATGTAAAGTAGTCACCTACCTACCTACCTACCTACCATTATAAGATAAGTATCATATTATATTGTTAACTTACAGGATTTGAACATTTTGAACCGTGCGATTTCAAACTTATTGTCTAGTGATAAACTATTCATCAAGATACTTAAAATTGGTTGATTCCCTATTGAATATCCCTTAGGCTAAATAAAATGAATATTTAGTCGTGTTAATGTTAATGTTTTATTCATTAAATGATTCCTGTATAAACTTGACTAATAATGTAATATAAACAGATAAGAATATAAATTCACTTATGTTAATACGCAAAAGATAAAAAAAAATGTGGCATTTATTCAGCTTTTAGTATAGGGGTTGTGGAGATTATTAAGGTTTTGATTAAGATTATGAATCGTTGATGTTGGACGATCATTGAAAACCTGGAAGTACTGGATGGTCGTTCCGTCGTATTATGGGACTCCTCAGCAGTGCGTTTCCATGATCCTACTAACAAGATTCTAACCTAAGAACTTCAGTCTTGCGCGCTTAACCTCTAGATCATTAAGTCGGTATCCGACGGTGTTAATGTCTAACCTCCTCAATCAATCTACGAAATTGTACGATCATCTTTTATTGTACTGAGGTAGATACCTGTCTTTACTTGACATGAATTAGTTCCACTGATTACGACTTCTCACTAGAACTCCGAGAATTCCCTCATGAATCTAATCACTAGTCATTATAATAACTAATCTTTATCATCATTCCTTATGTCAGATATAACTTAATTCATTTTATATTCTCATCTCTGTTTATTATCGAATAAATAAATGAGAATGAACAACAAATAAGATCAAAGTTAAATTAAGTAATGAATAAATTGATCAAATTAAAACAAACGATTCACCCCTCAAAGCAACAAAAAAAAAGAAAAAAATGTATATCCTAATTCGTGTATCCATACACTATACATGCACTGTAGGTAACCATTGGTAATAAATTCTAAGAATGAATAGTCAATAATAACTAGTGTTTTCTATTTCTTACCAGATTAGATCTTGCTATCCCATCTGTGTGTGTGTTTTTTTTCATTCATTCATTCATTTATTCTTTCTTTCTTTCTTTGTATCAACTATCCATTAAATAGAGCAATGTTTAGGTTGAACAATGGAATCTTTGCTCTCTTCCTCTCTCTCTCCCTCCCTCCCATCCTCCGTTCCTCCCTCACTCACTCTCTCTTACTCCCTCTCTCCCTCTCTCTCACTCACTCTCTAGTTTTCTTTATCTCTTTCTCTGTATGTGTATTACTTAACAGCCATCTGTTGACATATAAAACTGTGAATATTTAGATGAAATATGTTTTTTTTCCTTCATTCTGCTGTTTCTTGCTAAAAACGAAAAATCCATCAGTGAAAACTGATGAAAATCAAGTGGTAAAAGGCGAAATCGATTAAATTTATTCAATTAGCTAAATAGTCAGTGATGATTTTTTTAAAATTATTATTTACATGGTAAGTAGTATGTGCCGATTGTTTATATGGAAGATTATTGACATTATGGATTGATTTTATTTAGATTATCATTGATACTACTACTTCTACTTCTACTCCGACAACAACAACTACTACTACTACTTCTACTGTGGTGTGTGCTACTTATATTGACAGTATATGATGTTAGTCGTGAACAGAATGTCTGGCAACAAAGAGACAAGAGGATCGAACAGTGAAGAATGGAAATAGGATGCGACTTGTATGAAAATGCAAGAACAATGAAATCTGAGTCATTTTGAGACAATCGGTGGACATTTTGCAAATTAAACATTTACTATATGATTATTAGTTTTTATTAAAAAGTTCTGTAATTTTGTGTTAAATACATTCGATTGTTCCCACTGGTGTTCTTGTTCAATACATTTGGTGTCGCTGCCGACCAGGAGGGGAGGGGTGCTGTTCTGTGAACGCCGTTGCGGGCCTGGAGCTGAGGTGCTAGTTGGGGCAGTTTGGCGCGCAGAGATGGCGTCGACTGGAGTATTCTGGCGGGGCGGCGTTGGCCGTAGCGGGTGCTGTCGGCGGAGAAGAGTGGTGGGACGTGTGGCTGCTGGGCGGACATCAGATGTAGATGGCTCAGCAGGCCGGTGAAGCACGGGTGTTAAGCATCCTAGGTGCCGGGTGGATGTCGGATGTTGTTACCCCAGCAGGTCGACGGAGCTATGGAGGTTAGCGCGCCGCAGACTCGACATTTTGACGGAGAGCGTAGCACAACTATCATTCCTACTGCAGCGATTGATAACACTAATGGGAGACAACCAAATTTGTTTGACTGCTATACCGCTGTAAAATCTGAGAGCCATGAAGTAGTCGTCCCTGGCTTCACTGTTTTTCTTTTTTCGTTTCCATACCAACCATTCTCTGTTCTCGTTCTTTTTTTCTTCAATCTTCTCAACCTTTTGCCTCCAGATATTCCACTGTTGATTGGCGTACATACTACTTATGTCTATCGACATCAGTAGCACACATCGCGTTACTACTACCACAACCTTTTTCTTGATATTCACCTTGTTGAATTCATGTCTTTGGGTGTCATGTAAAGTGTGACACTCTGAACTAACGAACTTTTATGCTCATATTTATGTTGTTATAAATAACTGACTAACTGATTGAACGAGATCATATAGGTAAACTATTAACCTTAGTGTTACCCAGTTTATCAAATAGAAGTAGATAGAGTACTTTAACCGCTAAGCCAACAATTCATCTTAGAAGTTTTAGGTAACGAGAAACGTTTACGACGTAATTCTAAACATCAAAACATATATTCAACCATGAAAAGAGATTTCATAGGATCAAGATTGATAATAAACAAGTAAAGGTGAATATAAATGACAGCTAACCATTTCTTGAAAAATAATTTGTTCATAATTCCTGAACATAAGTTTCTCACTTACTTATGCCTGTTAACCCTCATGGAGGAGTATAAGCCATCCGCAACCATTTTCCATCCAAATCTGTCTTGAACAATCCTTTCCAGTTCTTTCCAGTTACTATTTATCCTTTCTTCATATGTACTTCCGATTCTCGACACAGAGTGTTCTTCGTCCTTCCATTCAGGATTCCAGGTTAGCGCATGCTTCGTGACGCAGTTTGATGACTTCTTCAATGTGTGTCCTATCCACCTTCAACATCTTTTTCTGATTTACTCTTCAGCTGGAAGCTGGTTTGTTCTCTCTCACAGTAGGCTGTTACTGATAGTATCCTGTCAACGGACATTGAGTATCATGTGTAGACAATTGTTTATAAATACTTGAACATTATTGATAATGGTTGTAGTAGTTCTCCAAGTTTCAGCTCAGTATAGTCGAACTGTCTTGACGTTCGTATTAAATATTGTGACTTTGATGTTGACACATAGACAGTTGCTTTGAGTTCTATATTTTCTTCAATTTTAGAAATGCTATCCTTACTTTATCAATCCTCATATATCAATCTGCATCATATCCTCCTTGTTCATCGATAATGCCACACAAATACATGAATGTTCAACAGTTTCTTCATCAAGTATGATTGAATTGGTTGAACATAAGTTAACACAAGTAATTGTCTATAAAACGGGACATTCGAACCTGGGAACTATCAGTCTCGCGCATAGACGCTTAACCTATATGTATATATAGACACATACAGAGAGAGAGACATTATGCAAACCGTCAAACTGCATCACGAGGCAAGCCCTAACTTGGAACCCTGAAGGGAGGCGAAAAAGAGGAAGGCCAAAGAACACATTACGTCGGGAAATAAAAGCAGATATGGAAAGGATGAATTACAACTGGACGGAGCTAGAAAGGATTGCTTGGGACAGGGTTGGATGGAGAATGCTGGTGAGTGGCCTATGCTCCTTCACGAGGAGTAACAGGCGTAAGTAAGTAAGTAAGTAACAGAGAGAGAGAGATCTCACGAGGCGGTATGGTGGATGCACACTGTTGAAGAGTCCCACGGTGGGACGAAAACAGCCGTCCAGTGCTTCCAGGTTTTCCATGGTGGTCTAGCTTCAATTGACTTATGATCTCAACTATTAAATAGTTTATTAACAGAATGGTAGTCGTATACTGGTCAATTCTCAAATAGTAATAACAACCATCCATGTATCCATGTATCAACTATTTATGATTATTACCTAATGAAAATTACCATTTTTGAAACGATTACAATTTTCGATTATTCTATTATTGATAAACATAACAATCTATACTTAATATGGATACTATGAATGTACAATTATGATTAATTATACAATAAGGAATGTTATCATGAATATTTACAAAATGAATTTGTTTCTATGTATGTGTGTGTGAGAGAGAGAGAGTGAGGGTGAGGGTGGGTGTATGTGTGTGTGTGTGTCTGTATGTATTGTGTACTACTACTATACCATAGGAATGACCAGAAAACAATAGAAGGAATAAATGGAATGAAATATATATGACAGAAGTATATCATGTAAATGTTGACGCCCATTTCCATACTAATAACGATAATCATAATCATAATCATAAGTTGAATAAAAATAGGCGTTTCTATGAGAGAAAAAAAACACAAGAAAAAAGCAGAACGAACAATTATTGTGTTACTACTGTACTTTGTGTAACTTCTTCACCTTCTTCTTCTTCTTCTTCTTCTTCTTCTTCTTCATGTATATACATGTTCTGATAGAATAAACTTGTTGGACACAATCAAACGATTGAAGTGTACACATTCATAAATGCACTATCTACACTGTCATTTGTAGATTGTATAGATTGAAGAAAGAAAAACAAGAAGAAATAAAGAAAGAAACTAGTGTAATTTGATTTAGTGACTAATTCATTCTCAATGTGACTTATTATGATTGTGTGTTATAGATAGTGTTATTTGGCACACGTCAGCAAGGTGTACCTGTAATCTTAAGGGAACTAGTGCTGCCTGATGGAGTCGGTCCCGTGTCACCCAGTTTCACGATTATAGATGTGACCACTAGGTTAGCCGTACCGCGACTGATCTCCTGTAGGACTGAGATACGTTTACAATTGATCGATCACTGGGTGGTGATCAATGTCATATTTGTCAAGTTCTTCTTACTGCAAATCGAATGCTATCGACCGAGTGCCAAATAGCACAAAACTCGAGACCAGGATTTCCTTTTGACTACCTTCAACCACCATCTAACCTCAGCATAGCGCATTCAATCTCGAGTCATCTAGACTAATGTCTGGATTACAACTTGGTCGATAGCATTTGATTTGCACTAAGAAGGACTTGACACACATGACATTAATCACTACCCAGTGATCAATCAATTGTGATTGATGATAGTGGGTGATGTTCTCAGAAGACCGTGAATTGACTGGAGTTAGAAAAGGAAGCTACTGGATTATCTAAAGTTTTGGTCACTTGTTTCTCGTTTTGATTCTTCATGGTATTGTGGATGTTCATCACTTATAAGTTTCATACTACAACGAAAAGAATGTCTAGTAGTCAATTAATATTGAAACAAATGAGTCATTTCTATGGAATGCCCTAAAATATCTAATCATTCAAAATTAATAAATATTGGAAAGCTGTTTCGTTCGAGATTAATGCAACTCCCCAGTAAATACCTACAGGTCATCTAGGAGTCGAACCCATAATAAAACAAACTTTCGTTCTTCCAGTAACGGATAACTTTGAGATTGGTTTCTCAAGATCCAATGAATACTAATTACCAGATATCATGTATGATTGAGGATAAATATTCTACTAGAAGACGAACTGACTGTTGTCATAAAAATTAACCAGTAAACTTAAGCTCGTTAGTCCTTGAGTAAATTACTCATCACAAGTCTTGGAAGTCTTTAATTTAACCTTAGAAAGTTTTGTAGGTGTATATTACTTAGATATCTCATACGGTCGAACGAAACAGACTTCATGTTCCAGTTATCAATAATTCATCGACTGATAGTTCGTAAATGAAATTATCTCAAAACTGGATTAATCTTTACAATAAACGAAACAAATTATCACACTGTAAATCCATAACCATTCGATGTGAGATGGATTGTTTGTAGTTAGTGAAATAATCATAAAAATTATACCTTAAATTACTACTACTACTACTACTACTACTACTACTACTACTACTACTACTACTACTACTACTACTACTACTACTACTACTACCACCGCTACTGCTACTACTACTACTACTACTACTACTACTACTACTACTGCTACTACTACTACTACTACTACTACTACTACTACTACTACTACTACTACTACTACTACTACTACTACCTCTACTACTACTACTACTACTACTACTACTACTACCATTACTATTATTATTACTATTATGACCAACAGTAATAATAACAAAAAATAATGTGAATATGTTACGTAAAACACAAAATTCTGTTACTGAATGATTTTCATCATCTGTTCAATTCTATTCTTTTTTTGTCATTGATAAACAATCAACAAGTGAATGAATGAGAAACAAGGAAACATACCTACATACACATGGTCAGTTGATCGATGTTTATTTTAAATTAATTAATTTGAGGTCATGGAATCATCATTATCGCCATCATGCTAAAATCAACGAATAAATTATTCATTTATGAATAGTTGATGAAGGATTATTTCATTGTCAAATTGTATACCATACTAGTGAATGATGAAAAATCAATTTTGAAAATAAATGAATATCTAGTGTGCTTTTTTTAGCGAGTTCGTATTCTACGAGATGGGGTCGCTAATCCCATGCCAACCCTTCTCCTTAACCCAGGCTTGGGATCGGCATTAACTCTGGAAGAGCTACAGGCAGTTCTATTGTACGGAGCTGAAACATGGAGGACTACTACAATCATCGTTAAGAAGGTGCAAATATTTATAAATAGTTGTCTACACAAGGTACTCATTATTCATTGGCCGGATATCATCAGCAACAGCCTTCTATGGGAGAGAACAAACCAGCTTCCAGCTGAAGAGGAAATGAGGAAAAGATGATGGAAATGGATAGGACACACATTACTCAAATCATCAAACTGCATTACGAGGCAAACCCTAACTTGGAATCCTGAAGGGAAATGGAAAGAGGAAGACCAAAGAACACATTAGGTCGAGCAAAAGAAGCAGATATGGAAAGGATGAATCGGAACTGGAAAGAGCTTGAAAGGATTGGTTGGGACAGGGTTGCAAGTGTTTTGTTCCAGAGAATTACAGATACTGGTAACCAACTCTTTGTGGTAACTACTTGTCAATTTGATTTGTTAAAAATTAACACTCAATTAAACAGCGGGTGATCTTCTTCGGATATTATACCTTATTTTCAGTCAATATTCCAATAGAAATAAGAAACATGGCAATAAATTGTTCATTCGAATGAACCCTTAATCTTTTGTTACTTCAGGCTATTTTTTTCTTTGTCATCATTATAACCTAAATATTTCATTTACCCTTATGTAAATAAGATGATTGTCTGTGCTACTTATCTGTTCTCCTTAACACGCACACACACACACACATACACAGAAGTATACAAATTTGCAGATGTACCAATGTTTTCTACTCTTATGACCTATTTTGTTCGTTTTATAGTGATATCAGTTAGTAGTAGCAATAATAGTGGTAATATTGATGATACTCACTGATTGATAGTTAGCCATAAGATGCAGAGAAAACAATTTTTCTAGATTTATGTACAAGTATGGGATTGAAAACCTGGAAGCACTGAACGGCGGTTTCGTTCTAGTATAAGACTCCTCAGTAATGTGTATTCAAGATCCTCATGCCGGCTCAGTGGTATAGAAGTTAAGCGTTTGCACATGAGACCAAAGGTCCTGGGTTCGAGTTGCGCTCGCGGGATCGTGGATGTGCACTGTTTAGGAGTCCCATACTATAACGAAACGGTAGTTAAGTGTTCACATGTTTTTGATGGTGGTTTAGCTTTAATTGACTCATGAATTCAACTATTAAAATCCCTACAATCACCATATACTCTCATTCTAATTAAGAGATTATCAAAACGGCAACAGAAAATCATGATATATGTAAGTAAATCGATGAACGTATCTAAACTGATCTCCATTTAAATATAAGTGTCTGATTTCTCAAATACGAGGACGTATATGTCTGCATCTTATCGGACATAGAAAAGCCACAGCAAGAAAACTATCTTAAAGTTCAGCGTAATGATGAAAAAATCAAGAATATATTTCAAGAGAAAACAGAGAAGAAGTTAGTCAACCGTGAAAAGTAGCTTGGAATTATATCCAAACAGCTTTGCGAACAGCAGTAATATTTACTATTATAAAATAAGAAAGAAAGAGCTCGTTAAGAGCAAACCCGAGAAAAGCAGGCTGGTTTCAGGTTGGGATGTGGATGTATAGACCAACTATTCATCCTGAGGAAGGTTCTGGAACATGGAGATACTTTTCGACGCCCGACAAGAGTTGTATTCCTCGACACTAAGACGGCGTATGATGCCACTGGTCATGATGTCCTGTAGCAATATCTGTCATCGTAAGGCGTACGAAGGTAGTACATTAACCTAGTACATGTTCTCCACACGAACAATTTTGGTTGAGTTGGAGCTTATGGCTAATTGTCGTCTGAATTCGTCACTCAACGCAGTGTTAGTCAGGTTTGTTCGCTTTTACTATTTATATCTAAGTCTGTCATAGACATACTTATAGAGATAACACTTTCATCGTCTGACTTGTTAGGGATCGATCTTCTGCCAGGAGATTCACTTGTTGACTTAAAATACGCAAATGATATAGTAATTTTTTGGTGATGACGCTGACAAAATACAGTCTTCCGAAAAACTTAAGCAAAAATGTAGGCATGTTTGGGATGTGGTTTTCTCCCATCAAATGTAAAGTCAATTTAACATCGGCTTGCTTAACCGCCCGAATTAATGATAGGTAGTGAAGTAGTTGAATACATCGACCGCTTCACTTATCTCGTGGGTCTCATCAGTCCTGATGATTTGGTATCTTCCGAAATCTAGGCACAATGTTAAGAGGCTTGATAGGCTTTTATCAACTTACATCACCTGTGTATTAGGCGAGATATCCGTCTTCCAAACAGAGGGCGAATTTAATGCATAGTCGTTCGCTCCGTTCTACTTTATGTATGTAAGACTTGATCACTGAGATTAGAGGATATTCGTAGGTTACAAGTATTAAACAATGTTCATGAATTTTGAGACAATTGGGTAAGCTTGTCTGGGTTAGGAATAGAGTACCAGGTAAAAACTGGAAATCGGTTAATGAGGTGATCGATAAATGTGTTACGTGTGCTCACCAATTTTATCTTCGATGTGTAATATTTTTTTCTTGTTATGTATATTGATACTACTTGCATTGTGAGATAGGCATCAGTCCACAAAGATTTACAGGTTCACCAGTTGATATAGTGCATGGGATATTGACTCACTCAGACTAGTGACCATATAGTTACTCAATCGATCTAATTCGATCAAAACTATAAACCACTCAATACAATATGTATATATCATCTGAATGGAAACTGCAATTGGTCAGTTTCTATTTATCGATATTCAGCAACGAGTCTTCCTTTCAATATAACTCAATTGTTCAAACTATAATTTGTCTTGTATTAGTCAGTGAATACACACCTATACACCTACACACTTACACACACACTTACACACATACACACACACCTCATTATTACAAGTAGTTCACCAGTATTTCAATGTCATTTCACATGTTATCTCATCAATCCTAATCAAATCATACATGTGTGTAACTGGCACATTCCAATGTGTTGACATTTCCCATTCAATTCTCTCTTACTACTACTACTACTACTACTTGTAATTATTCATTAGGAATAAGACAATTTCAGAATAGTTTGGAAGAATAATTTCAAATACATTTGCAATACGATAGAAATCTCTATCAATCTCTATCTGTATAGTAATCTGTTATATACAATTGTTATAATTATAATTGACATTTCCAGAGATATACAAGTAGTCAATGAGGCAAGCAAACAAGCAGGCAAGCAGGCAGGCAGTCAGGCAGGCAGGCAATCAAGTAGTCAGTTAAGTGGGTAGGCAAGTAGGCAATTAATCAGTTCAGTAAGACAGTGAGATTGAGGATCTTGTATACATGTGTTCAATGGATCACATATACACATACACATACACATACACATGTATGTGTGTGTGTGTGAAGATCACAAACCGATGATGATGAATGGAGAACTGAGATATTTTCACAGATTGAAATCATGAGTCAGTTGAAGCTAGACTACCATGGAAAACCTGGAAGTACTGGACGGCCGTTTCGTCCTAGTGCGAAACTCTTCAGCAGTGCGCTTCCACGATCCCGCACCCCACGGGATTCGAACCCACGACTTGCTGGTTTCGCGCGCAAGCACTTAACCATAAGACCACTGAGCCGGCATCCAACGGTGTTAATGTCTAACTTCAACCAATCCACCGTTAGACATTAACACTGTTGGATGCCGGCCGGCTCAGTGGTCTAATGGTTAATCGTTCGCCCGCGAGACTGATAGGTCCTCGGTTCGAGTCTCGTGAAGTGAGATCATGAATGTACAGTGTTGAGGAGTTCCATAGTAGAACGAAACAGTTCTCCAGTACTTCCATTTTTCCATGGTCGTCTACTCATGAATTCAACTACTAAATTACTTCATTCTTCACATAATCCCTTTATGATAGAGTAGTCATATTTTACAATATAATTTGAATAAGAAATCTAATTAACCAATTACAATCTCAATATTCTTATTATCTACTTATAAATGTCAATTGTTAACCTTGATCTACATTGGTAACAAAAAACAATAAATAGTTCCACACCCTTGTTTTGTTATTCCACCTTTAATCAAATTATAAATGACTTGGTTATTAAACAAAAGAAAAATAATATTGTATCTTATCTTATTCCAGATGGAAACTTCTTCTTTAAGTTGAATGATTTGATTATGAAGCTTTCGTCATTATTCTGTATGACATCATCAGTAGTACAAACTTCAGATTGAATTGAAGTTGACAACTTGTAAATGAATCATTATTTATTATTTAAATAATTCAATTGTGTAATATCGGTTATTATGTTAAGCCTACATTAGCTTATTCTGGTTTCCAGACAAGCTAATCTATTTATTGTACTTAAGTTACATGTTGACCTTGTTAATGATTCACTTATCAACTTTGATTGAGTGTATGTATGTACATTGATTTTTCTAATCATTATATACCTGTAAATTATTTTTATCTGTATAAGGTTGTGGAGATTATTAAGTTATTGATTGAGATCATGAATCGATTAGTGTTAGAACACCATTGAAAACCTGAATGCATTGGACGGCCGTTTCGTCCTATTGTGGGTTTCCGCATTCGCGGGATTCGAACCCAGAGTCTTCAGTCTCGCGCGCCAACACTTTTTATCTGATAATAAATATCAGTTTAACGCTTGCTTAAAATTCGATTTGGTTCACTTACCTTCTCCAATCTGTTTCATTCTTCCCTCTATGTTTCGTCTCCTTGATTACTTGTTCAAATCATTATGTGCATGAAATATACATATTTAAAACATCCATCCTATCCGTTATTCATTAATGAGGATTAAGTCGATGATTATGTAAAAAGGATAGCCGACATGTGTATTTCAATAACAATCAATCATACGATCTCATTAGAGTCAAGGTTATATAAAACCGCCTAAAAAAGGTTTTAAACCAACTTGTGACATATCAAATGTCATACTTTAAACAATGTATCATTCATTATGATAAATATTATGGTTCTTCATTTCCACATTATCTATTCTCTGATAAAGTTACAATATTTCATAGTAGTTAAATCATTTATTTAATTAACCATTAATATACACTGTGATACAAAGCTGCGTAAAGGAACCGAAATGGTATTCAGAAGACTATGGTATGATCTTCTTTTCTTAACCGCTAGAATATTTATAAATAATTATTATATTGAAAGTATGCATACGTTTACTGCCTACTCTTCCACTTCTTCTTTCTTCTCGTAGTTGACTGCATTATGAAAACCTTGATAGTTGAGGGAAGACACAGAATAAAATGGACAGCTTGAAATCAATTAGACGATTTAGACTTCGCAGATAGCCTCACCCTTCTATCCCATACACACGAATAAATGCATATGAAGAAAACTAATGTAGTCGCAGCCTCTGCATCAGTAGGCCTCAACATACACAAAGGAAAAACGAGATCCTCAAATACAACATGGAGAACACCAAGTCAATCACATTTGATGGCGAAACTCTGAATGATGTAGAATCCTTCATATACCTGAGAAGCATCATCGACGAAGAAGGAGGATCCGATGCAGACTGATAGACGAGGATTGGCAAAGGAAGCACAGCATTCCTACAGTTGAACAACAAATTGAACTCGAAACAACTGTCTGCTAGTCAATATCAAAGTGAGAGTCTTCAATACGAAAGTCAATACAGTTAATTCTACTGTACGGAACTGAAACTTGGAGAACTAATACAACAATAATCAAAAATGTACAAGTATTTATAAACAGTCGTCGACGCAAGATACTCAATATTCATTGTTTGGATACCATCATCAACAACCTACTGTGGTAGAGGACAAACCAGCTTCCAGATGAAGCGGAAATGAGGAAAAGACGATGGAAGTGGATATTACATACATTACAGAAATCACCAAACTGCATCATGAGGCAAGCCCTAACTTGGAATCCTGAAAGGAAGTGGAATAGAGCAAGGTCAAAGAACACATTACGTTGGAAAATAGAAGCAGATATGGAAAGGATGAATAGGAACTGGAAAGAGCTAGAAAGGATTGATTGGGACAGGGTTGGATGGAGAATACTGATGGGCGGCCTATGCTTCTCAATGAGGAATAATAGGCGTAACTAAGTAAATGACATATGCTTATTTCGATTATAATGTTTGATTAAAATAAATGATCACTTAATAATCACTAACGCTAATATTGTCTAGCCTTTGGTTCTGATTCAATTCTGCCTAATAAAAATTACATTTCTATTATAAACTAATGTTATTCGAAAAATCTTGGATTATATGGGATTCTAGATAATGAAAGACTGGGCCAGAGTTTATCAGAACTAAGTATTGAACTATTTATTGTAACTTAGCAAGGTGTATCTGCAATGTTGAGGAATTTTATACTCTCTATGGAGTCAGAACCATTTGATCCAACATCATACTCTGTAACATCATCACAAAGATATTCGGGTCACAAATAACTTTCTATAGTACTGAGATATTTTCATTAATCGATGACTGAATAGTAAACAATGTTATTGAGATGGTGGAGAAGATTTGTAGCTCAGGTCAATGAATTTTGATGGAGTTTTGTTCTCTAAACTGGATGGTTTGGTCGTGGAGCTTCCATCGTTCTTCTGAATGATATCATCAGCACAAACTTCAGACAGAAGTGAAGTGTTCGAATTTCTTCATATGCGTTTCACAGCTTGTTCTGTACACCTCGACGTTGATTGGTTCTTATTGAACCAATCTGAAGTTTGTGCTGATGATGTCGTTCAGAAGAACGATGAAAGCTCCAACGAGGCTCCAGGAGGAGTTGGTTTTGTACAAACATTTATCAATTTGACATGTTACAAAGTGTAGAAACAAAGATGGACCAAACCATCCAACTCAGAGAACGAAACTTCATCAAAATCATCCACTTGAGCTACAAACCTTCTTCACCAACTCGGGATCAAAGATGTCCGAATAATGAAACAATTATGGATAGTAAAACTTTAATCACAAAGAATGAGTCAAATGAAAAACAAAACAAAACAGCAAGTTTGAAATGATACCGAAATTCAAGAATGAAAATTAACTATATTTCTTAAATGTTTATCCATAGACACTAACTGCTGTAATGAATGAGAACGTTAATGCGGAAAACTGAATATATTTACACACTTGCCCTTAAATGCCCTGGTACGGCCGAGGGTGGGAAGAGTGCAGTCTCCTTCACTAAATGCTCTCACATGACCATGTGCATACAGTGACTGCCAGGAAAGTCCTACTTACTGCCTTCTCGTGCCACGGGTGTTGTTTACGAAATTGAGAAAACGGAAAGAGAATGTGTGGTGCTTTAACCGAGTTGGTGGATATGGAGGATCCACCTAGGGGACATTAATTGCTGCTCAGAGATTAGTCAATATAGACACTTCAATTCTGCAGGAGGTAAGTTACTGTTCAAATAGCTCTATGATGGTGTATGAGATTACGAGAACTAGTCTCTTCGAAATTCCGCATACTCCTGACGGAAGAATGCTGAATAAAATGAAGCTTATTTCAAGTGAGATTCCCCGTCGACTACCTCCAACGATATAACATTAACCTGACAGTAAACACATCTGATGATATTATGTTACACTTAAAAATAAATTGTGAACTGTTACATCATAAAGTTTAAATAAGACTGTATTTTAAACGTAATTCTTTCATTCGATCCTAATCAAATTCATTCATGTATAATTTCGAAGGAATTCATACTAGTACAAGATAGCTCTCTAATACTCTGTGATACAGGTACACCCAGCTGACGAGTCCCAAAAGGGACGAAACGCACCTCCTATATTCCATTACTAACCACCATTTATTTCCTTTCCTGACCTTCAATTACATACAATCAGTTTTGTGTATAAAAACATTAAACATTTCTGTCAAATTTATTCATTCTGAAATGAAATGTCACTTAATTAAAACAACACAACTTATTTATTAGAGGATGGTGTATGTGTCCTCGGCAAAGTGTAATTGTTTCACTAGTGTTTATAATCATTTACTAATTTGGAAAATATCTCAGTTCTCCATTCATCATCATCGGTTTGTGATCCTCACACACACACATACATGTGTATGTGTATGTGTATGTGTGATCCATTGAACACATGTATACAAGATCCTCAATCTCACTGTCTTACTGAACTGATTAATTGCCTACTTGCCTACCCACTTAACTAAATACTTGACTGCTTGACTGTCTGATTGCCAACCTGCCTGCCTGCCTGACTGCCTGCCTGCTTGCCTGCTTGTTTGCTTGCCTCATTGACTACTTGTATATCTCTGGAAATGTCAATTATAATTATAACAATTGTATATAACAGATTACTATACAGATAGAGATTGATAGAGATTTCTATCATATTGCAAATGTATTTGAAATTATTCTTCCAAACTATTCTGAAATTGTCTTATTCCTAATGAATAATTACAAGTAGTAGTAGTAGTAGTAGTAAGAGAGAATTGAATGGGAAATGTCAACACATTGGAATGTGCCAGTTACACACATGTATGATTTGATTAGGATTGATGAGATAACATGTGAAATGACATTGAAATACTGGTGAACTACTTGTAATAATGAGGTGTGTGTGTGTATGTGTGTAAGTGTGTAGGTGTATAGGTGTGTATTCACTGACTAATACAAGACAAATTATAGTTTGAACAATTGAGTTATATTGAAAGGAAGACTCGTTACTGAATATCGATAAATAGAAATTGACGAAGTTCATTTTCCATTGAAATGAATGATTTCCATATTGTCAATCCTTTTTGTGAGATTTCTTCATCCTTGTCAATTATGTAGAATTATGTAGACTGTCGTTAACACAGTATATTATTGTGGAAGATCGCTCCATGTTGGCTGTATGTCTTTTTTGAATTAAGTAAATGTGATAAAATGGAGCGGTTAACAGTTTTAACTACATGTTTTCTTAACGACGTTAGGAGGTGTTCACGAGTCCGGATATACAAATTCTTAGAACATTAACCAGTATAACTTGCTCCACAGGAGCAGTTGAATTGATAGATACTGAAAGATTGGTTGAAGTTAAACAGTAACACCGTTGGATGCCAGCCGACTCAGTGGTCTTATGATTAAGCGCTCGTTCGCACGCGAGACTGATCGATCCTGGGTTCGAATCTCTTGAGATGGGGTCATGGATGCTCACTGCTGAGTTGCCCCACAATGGGATGAAACGGTCGCCTAGTATTTCCAGGTTTTCAATGGTGGTTTAACTTTCAGAATAGATTGATGGTAACCATCAATTAGACGATTTGGACTTCGCAGACAACCTAACCCTTCTATCGCATACACACGAACAGATGCAGACAAAGACAGCCAGCGTAGCAGCAGTCTCTGCATCAGTAGGCCTCAACATACTCAAGGGGAAAACCTAGGTCCTCAAATTCAAGGCGGAGAATAGCAATCCAATCACTCTTGATGGCGAAACTCTGGAAGATGTAGAATCCTTCACATACCTGCGAAGCATCATCGATGAACAAGGAGGTTCAGATGCAGACGTAAAGACAAGGATTGGCAAAGCAAGGACCGCATTCCTTCAGTTGAAGAACATATGGAACTCAAAACAACTTTCAACCAATATCCAAGTCAGAATCTTCAATACGAATATCAAGATAGTTCTACTGTACGGAGCTGAAACTTGGAGAACTAATACAACCAACATCAAGAAGGTACAAGTGTTTATGAATGGTCGTCTACGTAAGATGATCAACATTCATTGACCGGATACCATCAGCAATAGCCTACTGTGGGAGAGAACAAACCAACTTCCAGATGAAGAGGGAATTAGGAAAAGACGATGGAAATGGATAGGAAATACATTACGGAAATCATCAAACTGCATCACGAGACAAGCCCTAACTTGGAATCCTGAAGGGAAGCGGAGAAGAGGAAGGCCAAAGAACACATTACGTCGGGAAATAAAAGCAGATATGAAAAGGATGAATTACAACTGGAAGGAGCTGGAAAGGATTGCTCAGGACGGGTTGGATGGAGAATGCTGGTGAGCGGCCTATGCTCCTTCACGAGGAATAACAGGTGTAAGTAAGTATACATACAAGTTGATGTTTATTTATCTCACGCTCTCTTTTTTTATTTATTATCTGTTCATAGATAATAAATATCTAACAGATCTCATCATATCTGAATAAATAAATAGATAAATGAATAGTTATCTACGTTGTCATTGATGATGGAGCTAAATAACCTGAGGCAAAATAGATTATTAGGTTATTTAAATTAACATTTTACTTGGATTAAGATACAACACTGTGAATGAAGATAGATGAAGATTAAAAAAAAAGAAAAGAGAAAGAAAAGAAAAAGGAATCACCCGCTGTTTAATCGATTGTAAATTAAGGAGGAATTAATTGTAAACATTGAAAGAAAATCAAATTGACTGCTTATTCTTACAATCCATTATAAGTTGAAAGGGATATTTAAGTACTATAATCTTAGGGAAATGCTTTTTTAACGAATTTTATCTCTGTTTAAAATGGGGGTGTATTTGTCTGTTCACTATTCTGAGATAAGATGATGGTTAGAGATAAATGATAGGAAAGCCTGAACCTAGGTTTTGTGCTATTTGGCACTTGTCAACAAGGTATATCTGTAATCTTGAGGGAACTGATACTCCCTGATGGATTCAATCTCGTGTCACTCAACTTTACAACCAGAGATGTTACTACTGGGTTATCCGGGAAGCAACTGACCTCCTGTAGGACTGAGATGTATTTACAATTGATTGATCAATAGAATTTGATCTACATCAAGAAAGACCTGATACATATGACATTGATCGTCACCCAGTGATCAATCATTTATGAAGAAAACATTTTATGTATTCATTAAACTTTTTTTTGTTTATATCAAACAATCTATTTCCAATTGAACTGACAGAACTGAGAATTATTTAATAATTGAATTCATGAGTCAATTGAAGCTAGACCACCATGGAAAATCTGGCCGTTTCGTCCTATTGTGGGACTCTTCAGCAGTGCAAATCCACGATACCGCCTCGCGAGGTTCAAGCCCAGGACCTATAGGTCTCGCGCATGAATGACCCACTTCTAAACCACTGAGTCGGCCGGCATCCAATGGTGTTAATGTCTAACTTCAACGAATCCACGAAGATCGATAATCATTGATCGTAAGCTTTAAAAATCTACATTGCTTTTTGTTCTTATTTCTTTAAGAAAAAAGTGATAAGGAGCAAATACAATTATGATGAAATAGATATTTACACAGATGTATTTGTCAATTTTAGCTTTTGTTAAAACATAAGGCCAACTTATTATGTATATTTGATAAAATCTCCTTTGCTTCATATGATCCTGTTCTCGTTTAACTACGAATTAAATGATATAGGCAGTATTGTATATTCATCATTCTTAATAGTTATTTTTTGATAGTTTCGATAACTAACTGTATTCTTTAGTCAGCCACTAATTAGCCTTGAAACTACAATACTTACTTACTTACTTACTTACTTACTTACTTACTTACACCTGTTACCCCTCATGGTGGGGTTTAGGCTGTTCACCAGTATTCTCCATTCAACTCTGTCTTGAACAATTCTTTACAGTCGTTTCCAGTTGCTATTTCATTCTTTTCATATCTGTTTCGATTTCTCGTCTTTTGATCTTCCTCTTTTCCGTTTTCCTTCAGGATTCTATGTTAGCGTTTGCTTCGTAATGCATTTTGATGATGAACTCTTCTATAGCTCTTTTAGGGATAGTGCGGGTCCCATGCTCAGGTAAACGGAGATAGGTTGGGTGTATGGTCTGCATCCTCATCCCATGGGAAACAACTTTGCTTTAAAAAAAAAAGAAACGCTAACCCGAATAAACAAATTAAACCATTTAGGCTACAATAGATACTCATTAAATTTCACTGTTTTGCAAATGAGAATCTAAACTGAAATTATTATAACATTCCATAGTTTTTCCCATAAGTTAATATTTTCAGACAGATTGGTAAATTAAAACTTAGATTAGTCATAAGACACTTGACTTGTTTATATTGGAATTTGTGTCATTCTTGTATATGCAGTTCTATCATAGCTAACTGAAAAAGCCACCGTAAAATAAGATGGTGCTTGGAGGTAGTTGACAGGAAACCCTGAACATAAATTTCATGCCATTTGGCACTTGTCAGAATGGTGTACCTGTAATTTTGAGGAAATTGATGCTCTCAAGTGGAGTGGAACTTACCAGGCCGCACCCCGGATAGCTCAGTGGTAATGTCTCTGACTGTGAAGTTGGGTGACAAGAGTTTTGAATCCGTCAAAAGCATCAATTACCGCAAGATTACAGATATACCTTGCTGACAAATGTCAAATAAGACGAAACTTAGGTCTACGGTTTCATACCGTCTACCTTCAACCATCATCTTAACATAATGCACGGAATGTCAAGTCACCTAGACTAGTGGCCACATTGCAACATGATCGATAGGATTCGATCGGCATTAAGAAGGACCTGACATTACATGACATTGATCATCATCCAATGATCAATCAATTACTGCTGTAAAATGTATCATTATTTATAATAAATAACTATTCAATTAATCAGCTAATCAATTTGACTACCACTAAATTTTTTACTAGAGATCATCTAGAATACCAATTAACTATGGGAATCGAATAATGTATTTAATGGAGTACAATATGAATTTACACTGAAATGAAACATTTGACCTTTATATGTTCTGTTAATTCATTTTTCAAAATCCTTAATTAATTAATTAAGTGTCTGAATAAGTAGTCTATTACGTAAATGTTAGAAGTAATCAGCTCCTAAATGCCCTGGTATGGCCGAGAGTCGGGTGAGCCCACCCTCCCTCTCCAAATCCTCTCGCACGGCCACGCGTATACAGCCTCTGCCAGGGAAGTACTACCCACTGCCTTCTCGTGGCGGTGGTGTTGTTTACAAAATTGAGAGGACGAAAAGCGAATGTCCGACGCTTTAACCAGATCCCAAACCAAATCAATGGTGCACATGGGCTCCAGTATCCTGAAGCAAAAAATGATGTATGAACCAATCGTTGGTCACCGGCTACCATGGGAGTGCATCTTCTTATGATGCTCCACTGCCTTGTGGATCAGACCTTATGGTCAAAGGCTCGGGATGTGGCCCCCTAAGAAAACCACCTGCTTCGGTCTGGGCACCCGGGCAGTATTACAGCCCTCACACAAATCGAATGATTTATGTGACGCATATGTATTTGGTGCCTCCTTGTACCAATGTTTAAGTGTTTAAATAAATAAATAAAAGAAGTGATCAAGTATATTTGACACAGAATGATTTCAGTTTGAACCTTCACTGCCCCACCGGGAATCGAATGCAAGATTATCAGATATAATGGTGAGTATTTATTCAATTTTATCGTTCCAACTTCAATTCGTTTAGAATAATGTGACGATCATTATTGAGAGCTGTTTTACTCTGGATATGTCACAAGTCAATTAGTTACAACTTCACATTGTAACTTTAGGAACATGTTAGTGTAAGGTAATAGTGAGTTGGTTATTGGTAAAGATAGACAACATCTGTTGGTTGAAATCATCATATATTGATCTCAGTTGTCGTAAAAAGACATTTAAGTCTTGTAGAGAATACTTTGCTTTTCGACTACTGTGTTGAAATCCACTAGTTCACATTCAGTAAATTTAGAATATTGAGATACAATCATCTATTGTCACATCCAACATGGTTAAGCTCAACCGCTCAAGGTTTTTTTTCACTAAAACCTAAGGGAATTCATTGAGGAGTTATAGTTTGGCTGAGAATCTTGTAGAGTTTCATTAAATAGTTTCATGACTGAAACTAATTACTGATGGAAACTCTTTACATATTGAATTGAACTCAACAACACCATCAACTAATAAATAATTATCAGTTTAGGGGTTGTGGAGATTGTTAAGTTTTTTGATTGAGATCATGAACCGATTGATGTTAGACCACCATTGAAAACCTGGATGCATTGGATGGCCATTTGTTGTTTCGATAAAAATACGATAAGAAATTAAGTGAAAATATTAAGAATATACTTGATAGAGAAACTCTTTAAGAGATGGAAGTTTTCACATGTCTAGGTAGCATTATCAATAAGCTAGGAGGATCTAATACAAAAGTAAAGGCAAGGATTAGCAATACAAGGGCCTTATGCCTACAATTGAAGAACATATGGAACTCAAAACAACTGTCTGCAAGACATCATCAAAGTTACAATATTTAATACGAACTTCAAGACAGTTCTACTATACGAAGCTGAAACTTGGAAAAATAATACAACCACCATCAAAAAGATATAAGGATTTATAAACAAATGTCTATACAAGATACTCAATTTCCATTGGCTGGATACTATCAACAACAGCTTATTGTGGAAGAGGACAAACCAGGTTCCAGCTTAGAAGGCGATCAGGAAGTGGATAGGACACCCATTGAAGAAATCATCATATTGCATCATCAGGCAAGCAGTAACTTAGAATCCTGAATGAAACTGAAAATTGGAAGGCCAAAGAACATAATACGTTTGGAATTGGAAGCAGACATAAAAAGAATGAATAGCAACTGGAAACAATCGAAAAAGATGGTGAATGTTGGTGGGGGAAGGTATGTGCTCCTCAACGAGGGATAATAGTTATAAGAACAAGTAGGACTAAAGAAAAGTGTTAAATAATTCAGTTATCCGAATTCATTGAATCTGATTTTAATTCAATCATTACAAATGAAGCATAGATAGATAAGTGAATGATTATCCTAATCATCATTGTAATAAAGATGACTAATTGAATGTTTAAAGATCATAAACCCTTCAATGATGTTTGAAAGAGATCAAGTTCATCTGATAACGTAGAAAAAAAGGATAAAACGATATGTCTGTGTAATCAGTCTTGGATTTGTGAATATATCCATATAAATAACTTCTCGAAAGGGAGAGGGGGAAAGAAAGAAAGAGTTAACAGTGAAGGATTATAGAGACCAAAATATGAATAGTTGAATTCATGAGTCGATTGAAGCTAGATCACCATGGAAAACTTGGAAACACTAGATGGCCATTTCGTCCTAGTATAGGACTCCTCAGAAGTATACAACCACGATCCCACCTCGAGAGATTCGGACTCAGGACCTTTGGTCTCTAGACCTATAGCTCAATGAGCCGGCATCCAATGATGTTAGTATCTAACTTCAACCAATCCATGAAAAAAAAACTATTAAACTCGATTGGAAAACAGTTTCACCATATAAACACCATATGGATTATGAACTAGAGACTTAATACGTAAACCAGTAAATTGTGATTAGGAAATTACGTAATAAACAAAATATTTAAAGTATTCAACCATAGGTAAATAAATATATAACCCTAAAATTCATAGTCAGGAAGCCTTCAATTTCGCACTCCTGATGGACCAAGTCATTCATATTATCTTATTCCCTTGATTACTGTTCAGTCTCTTACAAGCTGATCTAGTGGACTTCAACCGGGTCTGTTGTGAGATGGTAATTCACTAATGACAATGGTAGATGCATCGCTGAATTTCGTGGATCAGCTAAAGTTAGACATTAGCACCGTTGGATGCCGGCCAGCTCAGTGGTCTAGTGATTAAGCATTCGCGCGTGAGACTGAAGGCCAGGGGTAGTAGCAGTAGTAGTAGTGTTGGTAGTAGTAGTAGTAGTAGTAGTAGTAGTAGTAGTAGTAGTAGTAGTAGTAGTAGTAGTAGTCGTAGTCGTAGTCGTCGTCGTCGTAGTAGTAGTAGTAGTAGTAGTAGTAATCAGAGTAGTAGTCAGAGTAGTATTAGTAGTGGTATTTCTAACCATTTAAACAGTTTATCTAAAAGAATCACAGGAACAGAATTTGTACACTTGAATATACATTGACTGACAGCATTTTGACATGTTTCATTGCCTGATATTTAACTAAAACAATGAATAAGAAGATGAAGTTTATCAACATTATGCAATAGGTGATCTTATCACACATAATTTACTTGTTAAGAACATTTATATATGAAAACTAAAAAGGTCAACTAAACAAACTAAAAGGGAAGTAGAAACAAAGAATAATAAAGTACATAAAAACAATGTGTAAATAACAAATCCTTATTATCAGGGTAGTTTAAGGGTAGAGACAAATTGTGTTTTAAACGCATAAAGGGAGTTTCAGTTTATGTATAATCAAGGCTTTAGTAAATCTTAGTATACGCTTATTGAAATCTTTTGTACAATACTACAAAGGTTAATTAGATATCAACCATATGATCAGTCTCAACTAAATGAATTAAATGTCTGAAATGAACAAGTTTGTTTTTGATTGAGATCATGAACCGATTGATATTAGACCACTATTGAAAATCTGGAAGCATTGAACGGCCATTTCGTCCTATTGTGGGACTCCTTAACAGTGCTCATCCACGATCCCGCTCGCGCGATTCGAAGCCAGGGCCTTCAGTCTCGCGCGCGAACGCTTAACCTACTGAACCACTGAGCATCCAATGGTGTTAATGTCTAACCTCAATCAATCCACGAAATTGCGCCACCATCTTCCATTTTACTGAGGTAGACACCTGTTTCTACCCGTCACGAATTATTACACCAATTTCAATAAACAGATTATTAAATTTATGAAATAGATCAACAATTATATTCAGTTTATTATTCCATATCATTTGCATGAAATATACACTGACAAATTAAATCATTCACTTAGTATTGTTTATATGAATCTTCCTATTGATGTCGCTTTTTGGCATATGTGCATACTTCTCGGATTGTCGCTATATTACCTTAATTCACCAATATTCGAAGCAAACATGAATAGTGGCTAGTAGTGGATAGCATAATGGTGTTTGAAACAAACGGTACTATCTTTGAGTCCCAGAGTGAACATCAACTCTAGGATTCAGGTACATCCAGCTGATGAGTCCAAAATACGAGTCTACTTTGTCTAATCTGCAATATGGTCACTAAGTAGGATGACTGATCATTATAAAGCTACTTGTTAGTTTTTAGACCATGACAACCGTATATTCAACAATACAGAAGTTAGACAATAAGACCGTTGGATGTCAGCTCAGTAGTCTAGAAGTCAAATGTTTGACGAAGAGACCGAACTTTTGCAGTACGAATTCGCATGCAGGGTGGTGGATGTGTACAGCTGAGGAGTCTCATACTGGGAAAGGAAAGCCGTTCAGTGTTCATAGGTTCTTAGTTGTGACCTAACATTGGTCGGTTCATGATTTCAATAAAATATTGTAACATTTAATCAACGTAATCAATAAACAAACAGAAGCGTATTCGAAAAACTGGAGTTGCATCATACCTTTTAATTTTTTCGGTATTCATCATTTGATAACCTCAACCATTAACTTTTCAAATTCGATGTCCAATTGAATATAATTATGTTGTTAAGTTTTAAAATTTAGATTAATGACTAATTTACTTGTATCGTTAAACGGTTTGAATTATTTTTTCTGGTAAGCATTTCTTTAGCGAGTTGATTTACTATGAGTTGGGGTCGTTAACACCATGCTCAACCCTCTTCCTTTATTCGAGCTTGGAACCGGTAGTAGCCCCAGGGGTTTTCAGGCGGAGCAGCATATCTACAATTGAAGATCATTTGTAACCCAAACACAAATGTCCATAAGCCAACATCAAAGTCAGAATTTTCAATACAAATGTCAAGACAGTTCTACTGTATGGAGTGGAAACTTGCAGAACTACGAAATCCATCATCCACAAGATACAAGTGTTTATTAACAGTTCCCTAATCAAAATACTTCGGATCCGTCTACCCAGAAACTATCAGCACTAATAAGGACTAGACAAGCATGACATTGATCACCACCCAGTGATCAATCAATTGTGATTACATCTCAGTCCTATAGGAGGTTTGTCATGGCTCGGATAGTTCAGTGGTAACGTCTCTGACTGTGAAGCTGGGTGACACGAGATCGAATCCGCCAGGGAGCACCAGTTCCTCAAGATTACAGGTACACCTTGCTGACGAGTGCCAAGTAGCACGAAACCCGTGTCCAGGGTTTCCTGTTGACTACCTCCAACCACCATCTAAATCGGGTTGGAGAATGCTGCATTGGGAGTAACAGGAGTAATTAAGCAAGTAAGTTATCGGTTTCAAGGAAAACTGAAGAACACATTGCATTGAGAACTACTAGCAGATATGAAAACGATCAATAACAACTGGAAACAACTGGTAATGATTTGTTCAGGACAAGGTTGGATGGATAGTACAGGTGGGCAGCTTATGTTTATTCACTAGAGATAATTAATTCCTATAGGGAATAAACTCATAACAATTGATTAGTTTAACTTAATTGGAATATAATTATTTTAGTTAAACCACACACCCACACACAAACACACAAAATGATTCACCATCTACATTTCCTCTTTATATTTCATAAATCAGTTTTATTCAATTTGTCTTATTATCTTCAATTATTGTGATGATTATATTTGATTTAAATCTTGAAACAATCTAAATTAGACCACTATTGAGAAGCTGGAAAACCTGAACCGCCACGCATATCCGGGAATCGAACCATGGATATTGAATGTTAAGATCTGAAGTTTAAGCGTCCATGTATAGGACTGAAGGTCTCCGGTTCCAGTCCTATGTGAAAGTTCATGAATGCACATTGTTGAAGAATCCCTTACTAGGGTTAAACGGCCATTTAGGATTTCAAAGATTCAATGGTAATTTAACATTTCTTTCTAATTTAGAAAATCACATACTGACAAAAAATCTTCTAATTGTCTTACTCTATAACAATATGAGGAATACCAACTGGGGTATATTTGTATCAAGCCCTATGTTGATAGCTAGTAACTGATTTCTAAACTTTAAACTAGTAAAAACTACAATTTATGTAGAACAACATGAAGCCACTTAGATATCATTGAAACTTTTATAAAGCAGTGTAGAAGAAATTTTTTACTGAGAATATCCATTTGTGGCTAGTAGTGGAATTCAGGATGCGCGTTTCGTCCTATTTGGGACTCGTCAGTTGGATGTACCTGGATTTTAGGACGAAACGCGAGTCCCGAATTCCATTTCTAACCACTATCCATCTTTACTTTAAATGCTTGTGAATTAAGGCAAGATCGAGGCAATACGCACAGGATGCATATATACCAATAAGCGAATGGTCAATTAGTGCTAAACATCAATGGGAAGATACAAACAAACAATACCAAGTGAATAACTTAAGTTGTCTAAACCTCAAGTATACAGTAACTCTCTTTACAATCATCAAAAGTTACAATGATATTTCTATTTAAAAACTGACTTATTATTTCATGTTTTGACTTGTTCAGTTTGAAATGTATCGATATTTTTACTGAAACTGGGACCAATTGAGTCACTGAGAACGGATAACAACTAAATTATTCAGTAATTATTAAGTAAGTAGCCGTTAGTATCAACGACCGGTGGACTCAACTCCTTATATATATATATATGTATATATAAGGAGTTGAGTCCACCGGTCGTTGAGACTAACGGCTATAAATAATCAGTCTTCATTAGTATATGTGCATCTCACAAAGGAAAAACGAGATCCTCAAATACAACATGGAGAACACCAAGCCAATCACATTTGATGGAGAAACTCTGAATGATGTGGAATCCTTCATATACCTGAGAAGCATCATCGACGAAGAAGGAGGATCCGATGCAGACTGATAGACGAGGATTGGCAAAGGAAGCACAGCATTCCTACAGTTGAACAACATATGGAATTCAAAACAACTGTCTGCTAGTCAATATCAAAGTGAGAGTCTTCAATACGAAAGTCAATACAGTTAATTCTACTGTACGGAACTGAAACTTGGAGAACTAATACAACAATAATCAAAAATGTACAAGTATTTATAAACAGTCGTCGACGCAAGATACTCAATATTCATTGTTTGGATACCATCATCAACAACCTACTGTGGTAGAGGACAAACCAGCTTCCAGATGAAGCGGAAATGAGGAAAAGACGATGGAAGTGGATATTACATTCATTACAGAAATCACCAAACTGCATTACGAGGAAAGACCTAACTTGGAGTCGTGAAGGAAGCGGAAAAGAAGAAGACCGAAGAACACACTGCTTTGGGAATCGGAAGTAGACATGGGAAGGATAAATAACAACTGAAAAGAACTGGACATGATTGATTGGGACAGGGTTGGATGGAGAATGCTGTTGGGCAGCCTATGCTCCTCCACACGGAATAATAAGCGTAAGTACAATTATCAGTATATCTGAACTCTTACTGATCATTTACAGTGTTTACATTCAACGATAAGAAAGTTCAAACATTTACATATGAAATAAATGTTTCTATGTTGAATGTACTCTCAATTTTCATATAAAAGTATCTATACATTGCCGTTGAATTAGCCTGGATAGTTAAAATCTTGAAATGATTACAAATTGGTAGAGTTGATGATTTTCTCAAGAGGTTAATGTCGAAATCTAAATCTAATAATATTCAATAAACTATGAATGTAGATTTGTACATTAAAACTATTCAATAATTACTTATTTACACCAGCTATCTCTCATGGAGGAGTATACGCCGTCCATAAACATTCTCCATCGAACTCTATCCTGGGTAATCCTTTCCAGTTCTTTCCAATTGCAATTCCTTCTTTTCATACCTGCTTCCAATTCTCTATTCAGTGTGTTCTTTAGCTTTCCACTTTTACGTTTCTTTTCAGAATTTCGTGTTAGAACTTGCCTCGTGATGCAGTTTGATGATTTCCTTGATGTATGTCCTATTCACCTCCAATATCTTTTCCTAATTTCCTCTTCATTTGGAAGCTGGTTTGCTAATGGTATCCAGTCAACGGACATTGAGTATCTTGTGTAGATAATTGTTTATAAATACTTGTATACTCTTGATGATGGTTGTGTAGTTGTTATCCAAATTTCAGGTTAATACACTAGAACTGTCTTGACGTTCGTATTGACTTTGATTTTGGCTTACAGATAGTTGTTTTGAGTTCCATATCTTTTTCAACTGTAGGAATCCTGTCCTTACTTTGTCAATCCTCACCTTTACTTCCACAACAGATCATTCATGTTCAGTTATTGGTTACAATATTTACTATCTTCAGTTTACTTATTATTTAACAGGTTATAAATTACCAAAAATAAGTTTTACCATAGTAGTAATCTTTTTTCCATTAAAGTAAATCATTGTACGTGAATATTTAAATTACTATCAAAAGGCATTTTGTGGTTATTATAGTAAATTTAGTAGTTGAAATCATCAGTCAATTGAAGCTAGATCACCATGGAAAACCTGGAAGCACTGGATGACCGTTTGATCCCATTGTGAGACTCTTCAACAGTGCGTATTCATGATCCTGCCTGACGAGATTTGAACCTAGCACCTATTAGTCTCACGTGCGAGCGAACGCTTAACCATTAGACCACTGAGCCGGCCGACCGGCATCCAACAGTGTTAATGTCTAATATCAACTAATTCACGAGCTTCAATGACACGTTCATCATTGTCTTCAGTGAATTGCTATCTCATAACAGACTTCATTGGTCACTTCTTCTTACTAGAACTTTATGAAATACGTCTTGGAGACCGTCACTAATGAATCTCTGTTCAACTAAATTACTGTTGTAATTTCATTCTTTTCTCTTTTTTATCATCATCATCATCATCATCATCATCATCATCATCATCATCATCATCATCATCATCATCATCATCATCATCATCATCATCATCATCATCATCATCATCATCATCATCATCATCATCATCATCATCATCATCATCATCATCATCATCATCATCATCATCATCATCATCATCATCATCATCATCATCATCATCATCATCATCATCATCATCATCATCATCATCATCATCATCATCATCATCATCATCATCATCATCATCATCATCATCATCATCATCATCATCATCATCATCATCATCATCATCATCATCATCATCATCATCATCATCATCATCATCATCATCATCATCATCATCATCATCATCATCATCATCATCATCATCATCATCATCATCATCATCATCATCATCATCATCATCATCATCATCATCATCATCATCATCATCATCATCATCATCATCATCATCATCATCATCATCATCATCATCATCATCATCATCATCATCATCATCATCATCATCATCATCATCATCATCATCATCATCATCATCAGCAGCAGCAGCAGCAGCAGCAGCAGCAGCAGCAGCAGTATCATTTACCTTTTCTATATTAATGTCGGTAATTAACTTTTATTCAATGAATATAACTAAATAATATTGACTGTTGTTTTTATTATTAACCAATAAATTATTCATGAGAATATCTATATCTATACTTAGATTGAATAATGGGTGGCTACCGACAGGAAGTGAACATATCAGATTTTTGACAATTTTCTCTTTGTTTAATAGTAAAATGGTAAAATTAACTCTAAACAATATGGATAAAGGTATCTTTAGGTATCTATAGGTATCCATAAGTATCCATAAGTATCTATAGGTATCTTTAGGTATCTATAGGTATCCATAAGTATCCATAAGTATCTATAGGTATCTTTAGGTATCTTTAGGTATCTATGTGTGTTCTTAAGATATCTGTCATGTATGGTTAAGTTTAAGGGGTGATAAATACAATGTTAATTTTTCTATGCATTAATGTTCATCTATGGATATATTTAATTAACAACATATTGAATAGATGAAAAATAATGAACTCAGTCATGGTAATAATAATAGTGTACACTTAGGGAGAAGGGGAAAGGGTGGGGGGTGTTGTAATAATGTTACTATTTGAAAGACAATTGACTTTTTTTTAAAACTTTGAATGAATGTTTCTAACTATAATATTGGGAAATTTATATCACTATAGATTACTGGTAAATCATTAATAACGAATACCTACTAGGTCGAAACCTTGATTTAACATAAATATTGAGGATGGTGATTAAAGTTTATTCTAAACAATGATAAGATATAATATATCCATATAGATTAAGATAATTTGACATTGATTTTCAAGAGAACTGGACACTATCTATAGTTTCATATGACAAGCTAAACAATATAGCTCAATCTCGTTTAATAGTAGAGACTGAAAATCCTAGGTTCGAGTCCCATGTACATGATCGTAAATGCATATTAATGAGAAGAATGAAACAGCTATCTAGTACTTTTAGGTTTTACATGGTGGTCTAACCTACATTCATTCATGAATTCAACTATTAGCTGTAAAAAAACCTACTTAAAATCCTCGTTCTCACAACATATATATATATATATAGTTGATATCTTCTATGATAATAGAATAAATCACAAAAAGGTTACATGGAATTCTTATATTTAATCATAGTTTTCGTATATTCCAATTGTGTTCATTATTTAGACCAACTAGAATGATACATAGAAATGATAGAAGTCATATGTATCTAATCATAAAAACGGGGGTATTATATTCCAATGAGTCAACTTGTAGTATTGTATAGTATAATGGGAACTAATTATTGAATATGGTAATTTACAAATAGAGTCATATTGTCACAATATAATGATTAATAAACACGCTGGGTTAGGCATATCAGTAATAAAAAAGTATTATTGCTTATAGAGAAGTGTTAATTACATATATAGAGCATATATGGAGTTGAACCAGGTCTGTTGTGAGATAGATAGTAATTCACTGATGATAATGGTGGATGTGTCACTGAATTTCGTGGATTAGTTGAAGTTAGACATTAACACCACTGGATACCAGCTGTATCAGTGGTCTAATGGTCTAGCACTCGATCGCACATGAGACTGATAGGTGCTGGGTTCGAATCTCACGAGGCGGGATCATGGATGCATACTGTTGAGGAGTCCCATAGTACGACGAAACGGTTCTCCAATGCTTCCAGGTTTTCCATGGTGATCTAGCTTCAATTGATTCATGATCTCAACCACTGAAATCTCTAACGAATTCTTTAAAGTATAAGACAGTTAGAACATTGATAATTACAGATCCGATTACATATTATATAAATAAAATCTTAAATTCAACAACTTTGTCAGTACTATGGTGTGTATTTACGTTAGATTTACGATGAAATTATATTTATAATTTCTCGACTTCTTGAGGTTCTAGTTAGAATTTATTATTCATGGAGTTCAACAATGAAGACAATTCTACTGTATGGAGCTGAAGCTTTCAGAATTATTACAACCATCATCAAACAAGTACAAGTATTTATAAACAATTGTCTATAGAAGATACTCATTATTCGTTGATCAGATACGATCAACAACATATTACTGTAGGAGAGAACAAATCAACTTTCATCTGAAGACGAAATTAGGAAACGATGTTGGATTTTGATAGGACATACCTCCATCCTTACTTACTTATGTCTGTTACCCCCAGTGGAGCATAGGCCGCTGACTAGTATTCCCCAACCTACTGACAGTAGCCCTAGAGGAGTTCCGGATGGAGTTTGGATAGGTCATACATTGTGGAAGTCATCAAACTACATCACAAGGCAAGCCCTAACTTGGAATTTTGAAGAGAAACAGAAAAGTGGAAGACCAAAGAATACACTGGTTTAGGAATGAGAAGTAAACATAAACAGATTAAAAAACAAGATTACCACTGAGTTATCCGGATCGGGAATATTTTGAACAATGCACATTCATAATCTCTTATCCATACAATCATAAATTATACTAATATTAATTAACAACAATCTTTATATAATTTACTTGATATTGTTTGGCTTGTATCTTCCCATTGAAGTTTAAGACTACAATTGATCAGTCTGTTATTGGCATATGTGCATACTGTGCGTATTCCTCGATATGGTCTTAATTCACAAGCTTTTTATAAACAGTGATGGATAGTGGCTAGTAGTGGAATCCAGGACGCGCGTTTCATCCCATTCGGGACTCGTCAGCTGGATGTACATGCATCTCACAGAGTTGATGTTCACTATGGGGTACTCGAACCCAATACCATTCTCTTCAAACGCAATCGCACTATCCACTCACCTACTGAGTTCTGATAGCCACTTTCTTGTGCAATGGGGTGAATTTCAATTCACTTGGTATTGTTTGGCTTGTATCTTCCCATTGAGGATTCCATCGCCAGCCACTATCCATCATTGATTACAATAATCTTTATATAATTTCATAAATGAAATGAACTAATCAATAATTTTTTTTTCTCTTCAATTCATTATTACGTAGAAAAAGACAATTCATTTTGATGGTACACAATATTGTTTCCTCTTTTTTTTTCTTTTTTTTTTAAAAAAAGACTTAGCATACAATTTTCATTTATTGACTTCAGTTAAACAAAGATAAACAGTTTTTGTTGTTGTTGTTGCGAGGTTGTTTATCAGCTGACAATTTGTAGATAGAGAGAGGGGGGGCCATGATAGTATCCATACATATATGTAGTTTATCAAGGACATGATTTACTATTTATTATGACTTTTATTTATTGACATGATACAATATAGAATAATTGGTCGGTTACAAAGTGGCCTTTTATCTTTTTGTTTACAAATCAATGTTTTTTTTTATAAAAAAAACGAAAAAAAGAAAAAAAAGAGGAAAAAGAATAAGTCATGTAGATTAAGGTATGTAATTGTGTTTATTTTATTATAAATCTTCACTTCCATACTCTCCTGTTTTGCCTTGTCTTTTCCCACTCACTCACTCACTCACTCACTCACTCACTCACTCACTCACTCACTCACTCACTCACTCACTCACTCACTCACTCACTCACTCACTCACTCACTCACTCACTCACTCACTCACTCACTCACTCACTCACTCACTCACTCACTCACTCACTCACTCACTCACTCACTCACTCACTCACTCACTCACTCACTCACTCATTCACTCACTCACTCATTCACTCACTCACTCACACACTCTCTCTATCTCACTTACTCATTCACTCACTCACTCACACACTCTCTCTATCTCACTTACTCATTCACTCGATCACATGTTCTTACGTCATAACACTATTTTCCTTTACCAACATAAATGTCGATTATGTAATATATAAACTTGTACGTCATTAAATTCCCATGATGTTACTTGAATCTTCTCATTGATGTTTAGGACTTCAACTGATCAATCCCTCATTGACATATGCACATCATGTGCGGATTACCTCGATATAAACTTAAGTCACAAGTATTTTAAACAAAGATGGATAGTGACTAGCAGTGGAGTCCAGGACGCGCGTTTTGTTCAAGTTGGGACTCATCAACTGGATGTACCTTCATCTAAGAGTTGATGTTCACTCTGGGGTACTCGAACCCAGTGCCGTTCATTTGAAACACCATTACGTTGTCCACTCAGCTACTGAGATAACAAAATGCCAACAAGAGACTGATCAACTGCAGTTCTAAACATCAATGAGAAGATACAAGTAAAACAACACTAAGTAAATTCAAATTTCACCCCATTACACAAGAAAGTGGCTATCAGGACTCAGTAGTTAAGTGGACAACGGGATGGCATTTAAAGCGAATGGTACTGATTTTTTGAGTCCCGGAGTGAACAACAGTTGCGGGGTGCAGGCACATCCGGCTGACGAGTACCAAATGGGATGAAACGCGCGTCCTGGATTTCACCGCTAGCTTAGAATGCTTGTAACTTAAAACAATATCGAGACAATCCGCACAGTATGCACATATGCCGATAACGAACTGATCAATTGTAGTCTTTTGGGGATGTTAGATCCCCAGGACTCACTTAGTAAATACCTTATTTTCGTAATTCTATTTTAAAAATTTGGATTTATTGTATTCGTGCCAAAAGCGCTCATTTTCACCTTCATGTTTTATTTCCCACTTGTGAGAATCTTAAATGCTATCAGTTCGCTGTCTCTTTTAGTATGCTTCCGAAGGACATTTTAGGTTGTATATAAACGCTTGAGTTGTGCTTATTGTTGTTGTTCATGCTTTTAGCTGCTTGACGAATATACTTCCTTTTTCTGAACTTAGACTTCTCTCTCTAGTTAGTGGGGCTTGGATGAATCGTAATAGTTAGTTGATTTGTTCAATGTATCACTGAGTTTTCGTTCCGTTCGCAGATTACGTAAACTCGTAACCTCTTCAAATATAGAACAGTCCTAAACATCAATGGAGGATTCAAGTAAACAACAACAAGCTTAGATAAATTAGATAAAAAGATTAAAAAAACAAAAAAAATTCGAATCGAGAACATGAAATAATCTGTCAGTCAGCCAAGCATTAAAAACTCAGTTCACTAGAGGAGTGTAGGGCAAACAACAATAATAATATCCTTTTCAAACTGATCAATCCGGTATAGGCCTTTTGTTAATGATGACTTAAGTGACAATAAGTTCAATGTCATTTGTTTATTAATAATTTTTATAAGTTACGTCATGTCCACTAGCAGATAGATGAACGGCAATCGTATTGGATATTGATCTGTTTGTTTTAATTTTTAAGGAATGTACATGGGGATAACAAACAATAACTTTCGTTTCTGAGATGGTGGAGAAGATTTGTAGCTCAGGTGGATGATTTTAATGGAGTTTTATTCTCTTTAGTAGACGCAGACTACTTGGTTGGGGGTCCAAACAACTATCGTAACCAATGGTTGGAGACTCTTGGTGACATGGCTCAGAATCGATCACAATGGCGTCGGTGTATACACTCTCTGTCTTCTCTTAAACTAAGAGATTAAAATCGCTTCATATCTTTCTTTCTACGAACTGATTCTTTCTTCCTGTACTATATCCTTATTGCAATCTTTCTTTTATATATTACCACCACTGAATTAACCACTCCTATGAATCCGGTGTTCATCTTGTTGTGCTAATGAGATGTGGCGACTTAGCTCAATGCATATACGTACCTGGTCCTATGTTGTAGCTGACAGACTGATATATAATAGAAGGATTATAATAAATAAAGAAAATACAACAAAACAATCTTGTTTAATATATAATTGTCTACTTGTGGATTCTTACAATTTACTGTCAATATACTTCGTTAAATGTTTGTATCTAATTATCTAGATATTGGAGGAGTGGGGTGGTGTAAATGTATGCATATAAAATATGGTCATTTACATAGAGATTAACCAGGCATCGATTGTACTGTATACACTAATCACTTAGAGGAACAGAGAGAGAGAGAGAGGGAGGTTGATTAATGGTTATAAAAGTAAGAATCAAGAAAACATGATTCTTTTCGATAATTAATACAACCATCTGGTACATTGAAGTGTATACATTACAAGATCATATATACAACTAGTTAAACATCTAGGCCTACACACATACACACTCAGGCATACCCACTTGTTTGCTTGTATCCATATTACCTATCGGATTTATAATATTAGAAAATCAGAAATTGATTAAACATTCACTTTCTGTAATAAATCGGTTGGATTCATTGTAATCTACTTATGATGTAATCATCATTACAATTTAATGTACTAATTAATAGACAATATGTAATGGGTGTTTTTGTTTTTCAATGAATCATTGATTATTATATAAATAATTAGTGTATAAAACATGGTGATGTGAAAAGATTATTGGTAAAAGAGGGGTACTGAATACATATGCGCCACACAAATCACTTGATTTGTATGTAGGCGATGATATTGCCCGGGTTTGTAGATCGAGGCATGTGGTTTTCTTAGGGGGCCACATCCAGAGCCTTCGACTTAAAAGTGTAATCTATAAAACAGTAGAACAACGTCAGGAGATAAAGTTTCATGATAGTCGGTGATCAATAATTAGTTCATAAGCCATTTGTTCCTTCAGCATACTAGAGCCCATATGCACCATTGGTTTGGAATCAGAGTTTCGCAACTCCCTTAGGTGGATCTTCCGTTTCCATCGACCCGGTTAAAGCGTCGGAGATTCTCTTTTTGTCCTCTCAATTTCATAGACAACACCTGTGGCGTGAGAAGAACTTCCCTGGTAGTGGTTGTATGCGCATGGCTATGTGAGAGCATTTCGAGAGAGAGAGAGAGAGGGCTGACTCTCCCCACCTTCGACCGTACAAGGGCATTTGAGAGAATCTAATGAGAAGCATTGTATATTCTGGATTAAATTAAAAAGTTTTATCGTCAGGACTGTTTGAAACTGATTTATGTTGAAGATAAATAGCATTTTTATTGTATAAACTCCTTTTAAAGTACCTTTATCCTTAGAATGTGTATTGAAAAGGGACTAGTTGTATTCTGCGCTAAGAATTCATTACTGCGAGATGTTCTACGAATAGTGAGGAATAAGAAGTAGCTATGGAATTGGAAGCAAACATTAAAAGTATGAATGGTAACTGGAATGAATTGTCCAGGACAAAGTTTTATGGAAAATGCTGATGGGAAGCTTATGCACCTCCACAAGGAGTGACAAGTGTAAGTAAGTAATTGATTAGTATGTTATGTTGATTAATGTTCATCAAGAAGATATGTTTGAATTCCTGATGGGACCTTCACTTCGAAATTCCATCATACAGAATTACAGTTAGAGATAATATGATTGATCCATTCATGTTGAATGATTATACCAGAATTTCTTTATTTAATTTATTGTTCTATAGTGTATTGTGAATACTTGCATTTCTTATATATTTATCTTGTTGTTTATCCCTTTATTCTTTGTTTACACTCTTGTCGAAATGATTGTATTCACGTTTATATGATTACTGGATATGAACATCAATATGACACTAAAAACTTCATTGATAAGAACTTATCCTGTAGCTCAACTGATTGTCTTGTTTGAAAACAACATGTTCTTTAACACAACGTGCAATTTATAGGTATCTCTTTCATGTTACCATCAAGTGTGTATGCAATTTCATATAGAAATCTATCAAAGTAGGTACATTGGTAGAATAGAAAGGAGAGCATAGATTCGATTAAAAGAACATACTCCAAAAAGTTTAAAGACAAGTGGATTGACAGCATTCAGCAGTGATATCACATGACATCACATTGGTACAGGACATCAAGTCGATACACTGAAGTCTTTCAGGGTGATTAAGGAATAATCAAAGTGCAATATTTTGAAATTTGCCAAAGCAATAGCGATCAAACCAAATCTATGTATCCAAAAAGAATCAGTAATCAATCTTTCTTTACCCTGATAACATTACAGCCCTTCTCTATTTATTTATTTATCTTTCTTTTTATTATCATTAATCTATCTTCAGTTACTTCATTACACAATCATCTAATGTTTGTTAACTCTATGAATTCTATTCACTATTTCAATGTTCTGGAAGTTTCCCTTTCAAACTTGATTCATTTATCTGAAACAAACAATTTTTAACGATCTTATTGAACTTGATTGGTGCTAGGGTTGAAGTTATCACGAGTTCACTTAATGTGCGAACGAGAACTAAGACTTAGTGACCAAAGACCAGTAAGCTAACTATTTGATGCGTCTCAGCCCCGCTAACCAGAGGAAGAAGTCCAAACTTGAAATGGGGAAGTATATTCTGCAAACAGCTAGAAAAGAACGTATATATACAGTACAAAACCGTCCTTGGGGAGAGTTACCAAATAGCATACTAAAAGACACAACGGACCAATAGCATTTAAGATATTTCGCAAATCGGAAATACGACATGAAGATGACAAGAGTGCTTTTGACGCGAAAATAAAGAAATTCAAATTTTCTAAATAAAATTACAAAAATGAGGTCCTTTCCCAAGTCAGTTCTGGGAATCTAACGTCCCCAACAATCGGACCCTTCTCTACATCATAATACATATCGATTCATCTCGAATCACTTTCATATTTATGATAAGGAATGTCGGTTGCCATGGTAACTTTGAGTTTAAAATCTGATCGATTGTAAACAGCTGATAAGAACCTAATGTGAAATACAATAAATCTATTTTATTATTATTATTTTTTATCTAATTTCATTTTTTTATGTTTCTTGTATAGAAGAGGACAAAGAAATTCTATGAATTTTCATATATCAACATCATGAAAATCGATAAATCTATTTCACTTTCGTCTGAAATAACTGGAAAATGATTGTGAAAAGATGGAAGCAACAGAGAGAAAAATGATTTCATTGAGATTTATAAATAATCAGAAATGGATGTACACAGATAGAGAGTAGATAGATGGATCTTTAATCTTTACAATAAGTAAATTGTATAAAGTATACCTGAAATTTCAGTATTCAATATATGTAACTAACATTAGTTCATGATAGAACTTAAACCGAACTTATGCATTCAAAAGAGACTTTAATAAACTTATCACTACCCTGGTAACCTTTTTGTTTCTGTTTTTTGTGTGTTTTTTTGGTTATTTTATTCATTTACTTATTGTAAGATACTTTATACTCCCCCCCCCCACTGTTACGTAATTCTTAAACTAAATTTTATTGACATATTTCCACCACCTGATTCTCTTAAATCATCTTAACTTTTCAAATTCTATTTAATTATTATTACGTAATCTACCTTATCATTATTTAATTCCATTCTGATAATAATCAACTGCTCACTAGTGACTGACTTCAGGAAAAACTCCTGGAGTTCTAGTGAGAAGCTGTTACTAGTGGAGTTCAACCAGGTCTGTTGTGAGATAGGAACTCACTGAAGACAATGGTGTACGGTGGCGCAACTTCGTGGATTGGTTGAAGTTAGACATTAACACCGTTGGATGCCGGCTCAGTGGTCTAATGGTTAAGTGCTCGCGCGCAAAGCCATTAAGTCCTGGGTTCGAGCCCCACGTGGTGCGGGATCGCGGATTCGCACTGCTGAGGAGTCCCATACTAGGACGAAACGGCCGTCCAGTACTTCCAGGTTTTCCATGATGGTCTAGCTTCAATCGACTCATGATTTCAACCTGTGAAATTTCTAAAAACTCTCCACAAAACCCATTCTGATAATATATAGTTATTATTGTAATCAAGTTATTTACACTCATTTATGTCAATTGTTTCACACTATCTCCATGTGAAACAAATTCTATCACAATGTTTGGTTTGTAAGTAGCTGACGACAAAACCTCGAAATAATATGAGAATTCATACTATTCTGCATCAATGTTTGTTCTTGCTCTATTTAGAACTTATTCATTTTCACTTAATCAAGGATATTTCCACAAATGATTCCAGGTAAATGAAATAACAGAGATAAACATGTATCAAATAAAAATATTCTATAACTTGTTAACAATATGTACACAGACAGAGAGATAGATAGATGAATCTTTAGTTCTTTTGCAATAAATAAAATGTATCTAATCGACGAAACAGTATTCAATGGTACAAACTTCTCAATTTCAGACATTTTATGAAATGGTAGGAACATGATTCAATAGTATCTGTAGTGAATGATTTCAATTTTGGATTGATTAACTAAATTGTTATGTCCCGATAAGCATAATGAATGGTACCTTTTCAGATCCATTTATGAACCAATACTATGTGTATATTTTTATCGTACAATTGTTAATTAACTAAACTATTCATATTCATATTCTTCTTATTCTAAGCTTTATTTCGACCTATGAACTTGGATTATACGATTTACCATTCTTGAATTATGCCCAGTCTATTAACTACTATCTCCCACATTCACGATCACATTTGGCCAAATCTTGTATAAACGTTGTTTCCTATTTTATGGTACGATGTAGTATATTTGGTGGATATATAAACCCAGTATGCTTGCAGAGGCTATGATTTGTGTTCTGGACTTAACTGGCTGAACTACTCAGGAAGCAGGACCGATAAAGACTCTAAACTGCTCGTACAGGTTTTAAGCGTCATTGGTCTGATCGATAATTCACTGTTCTCTAATTGGCAGTATCATTACTTGATACATAAACAGGGCACACAGATCACAAGTTATAACATATTACTTCTTTAGAATAACAAGTATTCATCTCAATGTTAGTCATCAATGAATGTTTGTATGATTATTCTTTATTTAATTAGTGCTATGAAGATTTCGGCAAGACTATAATTTATGGACGACCTTCGAGCAATGCTAAAATGACGTTGAGAATGTCCACTGATATACTACGGCTAAATAAGGGTTATAAACCAGTGTAAGGAATTAGAATTATGATTTACAGTTAATGATTAGAGTTAGAAATTGTATTTAGGGCTTTTCATCACGAACTGACATCAGCTAAAATCCCAGAACTCTATTTAGCCAAATGAATGAATCAATTTCGCGCCAAAATTCAAGACCTATTACTGCAAATCTGATTGGTTTGTCTCATAGCTACAGCATTGTGACGAAATAGACGGTGTACAAATCTCTTTCAGATGCGAGTTACAATGCGACTTAATCTCTTGACGTAGCTTCATTGTCTTTTGAATTAGGACTCTAGGTCGAAAGATTGGGAGTGATCCCTTTGAGAAAGGCGGCTAATTTAATCTGGGCATATAAACAGTATCCCAGCACACATACAAACATAATAATGATTAGCAATGAAGAAAATGTTATTCTTGCTTCACCTTGTCTTCTCAATAAATCATATTTGAAAGGTGTCTTATCTTACGACTTTCATAATGCACATTGTGTGTGGACTATGAAACTGACCATAAACAGTTTGAAGCCTGTCTGTTTATGATATTTCCCTGCGATACTAAGTACAACCTCCTAGGACTGGCATCTATAGATTCGTCATAATCCTCTTTTTGGTTTCATAAACATGATACAAATCACTGACATGTGAATTTATCAATCATGATTAAGAATAGGAGCCAATGTTGGCCTATTTTACCAGAATTCACATGGATGAAATAAATAAAATGATTATTTAACAATTCACTTATAGAACGTAAACAGGGTATTGTTAAACAGGATGAAGGACTCCTTAGACGCCCAACTTCGAGACCAACGAGCAATATTCCGTAAGGATAGATCGTGTACAGACCAAATCGTAACACTACAGATCATTATGGAACAATCAATTGAATGGAATGCATCACTATACATCAACTTCATTGACTACGAGAAATCATTTGATAGCGTGGACATAACAACACTATGGAAACTTCTTCGATACTACGGCATACATGAGAAGATAATCAATATCATACAGGATTCCTATGATGGATTAAACTGCAAAATCGTGCATGGAGAACAATTGACAGACTCGTTCGAGGTAAAGACCGATGTCAGGCAAGGTTGTTTATGTTCAGCCTTTCTCTTTCTCCTGGTGATCGACTGGATCATGGAGACGTGAACGTCTGAGGGCAAGCATGGGATACAGTGGACAGCTAGAATGCAGCTGGAAGATCTAAACTTCGCAGATGATATGGCCCTTCTATCGCACAAACAACAAATACAGGAGACGACGACCGGTGTAGCAGCAGTAGGTCTCAACATACACAAAGGAAAATACAAGATTATCCGATACAACACAACACGCACCAAACAAATCACACTTGACGGAGATTTGGAAGATGCTAAAACCTACACATATCTGGGCAGCATCATTCAATGAAGACAGTGAATCTCATGCAGATGTGAAGGCACGGATCAGCAAAGCAAGAGCAGCATATTTACAACTGAAGAACATATGGAACTCAATGCAACTATCTGCCAACCAACACCAAAGTCACAATTTTCAGTACAAATGTTAAAACTGTTCTACTGTATGGGGCAGGAACTTGGAGAACTAAGAAGGCCATCATTCAGAAGATACAAGTGTTTATTAATAGCTGTCTACAAAAAACACTTCATATCCGTTGACCAGACACTATCAGCAACAGCCTACTGTTGAAAAGAATAAACCAGATCTCAGCGGTGGAAGAAATCAGGACGAAGTGCTGGAAGTGGATAGGACACAAGACAAGCCCTCACATGGAATCCTCAAGGCCAAAGAAGGGGAAGAGGAAGACGAAATAACACATTACTCCAAGAAATGGAGATAGACATGAGAAGAATGAAGAAGAATGGGATAGAAGTGGAAAGGAAGGCCGAGGACAGAATGTGTTGGAGAATGCTGGTCAGCGGCCTATGCTCCATTGAAAGTAACAGGCGAAAGTAAGTAAGTAAAGTAAGCCTTCTCCATTTGACTTATTTAATTCCGTTATTCACTAACTCTATCTAAGTCGATAATTATGTACGGGGATTGACGACATGTATATTTCAATAAAAAGCAACCATTCGATAACGATCATTCGTCCGATTCAAATGGAATCAGATAATGGGCTACTAAAATTTACGATATACAATCTTATGACCGTATACAACTGAAGCCATCAGTGTCCATCTTAATTAATTAAATCTGTGTATTATTAAGAAATTTGTACAATCATTCTAGGTAACTTGACTGTCAACACAACTTACATATTGATTAGATATATAGTTTGATAGACTAGTATGATTTAAGTCAATAATTATATACGAGCATTGGTGGCATGTATATTTAGATAACAATCAATCATACGATCAACCTCGAGTCAAATCTCTGGGCCACTAATATATGTATATATATATATATGCCTGAAAGTGGAATTCGTTGCATAATCGCCTATTTCACACTGACAAAATGCTTACTGTAACTGACCATATAGTCTTACTAATATTTTTAACTTCATGAAAACTGGATATAAATAAAGATAGATAGTGCCTAGTAGTGGGATCCATCACGCGCCTTTCGTCTTCTTTGGGACACGTTAACTGGATGTACCTACATTTCAGAGTTGATGTTCACTTTGGGACTCGAACCCAGTACCGTACGTTTCAAACACCATCACGTTATCTACTTAACTACGGAGTCCTAATATCCACATGCTTGTGTCATGGGGAAGATACCAGTAAATAACACCAAGTGAATGTGGATATAAATAGTCTGTAAGTTGATCAATTTTTTCATTATTATTATTATTACTATTATGCATAAAAATTACCATTTTTGAAACGATTACAATTTTCGATTATTCTATTATTGATAAACATAACAATCTATACTTAATATGGATACTATGAATGTACAATTATGATTAATTATACAATAAGGAATGTTATCATGAATATTTACAAAATGAATTTGTTTCTATGTATGTGTGTGTGAGAGAGAGAGAGTGAGGGTGAGGGTGGGTGTATGTGTGTGTGTCTGTCTGTCTGTATGTATTGTGTACTACTACTATACCATAGGAATGACCAGAAAACAATAGAAGGAATAAATGGAATGAAAGATATATATGACAGAAGTATATCATGTGAATGTTGACGCCCATTTCCATACTAATAACGATAATCATAATCATAATCATAAGTTGAAATGAATAAAAATAGGCGTTTCTATGAGAAAAATAAAAACACAAGAAAAAAGCAGAACGAACAATTATTGTGTTACTACTGTACTTTGTGTAACTTCTTCAGCTTCACCTTCTTCTTGTTCTTCTTCTTCATGTATATACATGTTCTGATAGAATAAACTTGTTGGACACAATCAAACGATTGAAGTGTACACATTCATAAATGCACTATCTACACTGTCATTTGTAGATTGTATAGATTGAAGAAAGAAAAACAAGAAGAAATAAAGAAAGAAACTAGTGTAATTTGATTTAGTGACTAATTCATTCTCAATGTGACTTATTATGATTGTGTGTTATAGATAGTGTTATTTGGCACACGTCAGCAAGGTGTACCTGTAATCTTGAGGGAACTAGTGCTCCCTGATGGAGTCGGTCCCGTGTCACCCAGTTTCACGATTATAGATGTTACCACTGGGTTAGCCGTGCCGTGACTGATCTCCTGTAGGACTGAGATACGTTTACAATTGATCGATCACTGGGTGGTGATCAATGTCATATTTGTCAAGTTCTTCTTAGTGCAAATCGAATGATATCGACCGAGTGCCAAATAGCACGAAACTCGAGACCAGGATTTCCTTTTGACTACCTTCAACCAGAAGACCGTGAATTGACTGGAGTTAGAAAAGGAAGCTACTGGATGATTTGAAGTTTGGTCGTTTGTTGTAAGCTCTGAAGGTTCTCTTTTTTATCATTGGTAGGTTTGAGGATGTATGCCCCTTAATAATTCTATGCTAGCATGACACAACGGTTTTCGATATTCATTCGTAGTTGCAGTTGGTTTGGCAAAGTAGCATTTCTACTGTTTTCATCGACGTAATCAATAAAGACACAGTTAAAAATTGTAAAAAAAGAGCTTGTAACTACAAATAGTATTTTGGCATTTGTTCAAGTAATTGGTGTCTCACAGGTGATTGATTAAATATAGGCTTGATTATCAATTATGAGATTATATATGCATTATCATGGTCCTGACATGTATCCGATTGGTCAGTACCCAGTGCCCAATATATTATTAGTTTTATTCAATATTATTTTCTTGGTACAATATAGAATTCACGGCACAAAGTGTTTCAACAAGTTTCCGTTTCTTATTTCTTGATCAATCCTGACGATAAATATTGAATGGTCGCCAGTTCGATGTTGGCAGTTGAGGAATCGACATCTGAATAATGTATATATTGTTTTCGATGCATATTGCCAGTAACCGCGATATCTCTAATTGTGCTCTTTTGTAACTTGTACAGCGAAATTAGTGACTTTGTAAGTCTTTGGCATTTAATGATGACCACATTAGTTTTAATGAAATCACGTAGCTGAAAATGCTCGGTCAAGCATCCGCACCAGATTATGTATAGAAACGCTGTGTTCAACTTCCCCTGCAACCGCTAGCCAGTTCAGATTAGTCAATTCTCGATATATGTATAATCTATCAAATATACCTTTGAATCTCCTCACGTCTGACTTATGATTTTCACGGGTGGGCATGATTCAATTATAAAAAGGGATTACTGGTTAAAGTATTGTCAAATTTCAAATACTTGTTACATCTTCATGTTGTAAACTTTTTACAAACGCATTTGAATAGGTTATGAGACTAATAGCCATAATGACATATTAAAACAAACAAGCAAAAGATAACTTCCTTCCGCATTATTTACTTGAATCTTCTCAGTAGCTAAATGAATAACGCAATGGCGTTTGAAGCGAACGGTACTGAGTTCGAGTCCTTGAGTGAACATCAAACATTCAGTTGACGAGTCCCAAATAAGACGAGACGTGCGTTCTAGATTCCACTACTAGCCATTATCCATATTTGCTTAAAAAGATAACTTGTTGAAATATCGAGATCGGTGGCACGAACAGCTAGCCCAGATATATTCAAGCAGGCCACCAAAGAATGATTGTTTAATTATCAGAAGGGATTTTGTGGTGATTTTAGTCATTTCAATAGTTGAAATCATGAGTCAGTTGAAGTTAGACCACCATGGAAAACCTAGAAGCACTGGACGGCCGTTTCGTCCTAGTATGGGACTCTTCAGTAGCGCGCATCCACGATCCCCCCCTCCCCACGAGATTCGAATCCAGGACGTATCAGTCTTGCGCGCGAGCGAACGCGTAACCATTAGACCATTAATCCAACCGATATCCAACATTGTTAATGTCTAACATCAATAAATTGAATAAAACTTTTTATTGTCATAAAATTAGATCATTAGATTATTTGATTAATAGATTTAACTAATTACATTTCATAAACACATATACAAATACATAGAAAAGTAATAATCATGTTAAATACCATAGATTTAGAAAATTACTAAGTGTTCTTTCTGTTTCTGTTTCTATGTCTCTTCCTCTCCCTCTCTCTCTCTCTCTCACACACACACACTCTCTCTGTGGTTAACTCTCCCATTTTACATGATGATGACATACCTACATTTATTGTTTACATGAACATGGATATACATATGTGTATATATCTATTCACATGAAGATGACTATATATTTTCATGATGAATTGATTGTTATTGGTTTTCTATGCATTGACTTGAATTTGTATGTATGTGTGCATGTGCGTGTGTGTGCCTGTGTGTGTGTGCCTATGTGTGTGTAACAACGAAAAAAAAGAGAAACATGACAAAAAGAAGATTTACAGTAAAACTACAAAATTTGTAAAATGTATTTTAATAGTAGTTAGATTATATGAAAAGTGTTGTACAATCGAAAAGTTTATAATAAAAAAAAAGGATGGAAAGAAAAAACAAACAAACAATGGACACATTTAAATAAAAGTAAATTATCAATTCGACTTTATGTGCTGAAATCAATATGATGATAGGTACAGTAATAAAGGCCCCAAAATGCCCTGGTATGGCCGAGAGTGGGGTGGGTCTGCCCCCTTCCCTCCCGAAATGCTCTCATATGGCCACGTGTATACAGCCTCTGCTAGGGAAGTCCTACTCACTGCCTTCTCGTGGTGGAGGTATTGTTTACGAAATTGAGAGGACGAAAAGCGAACGTCCGGCGCTTTAACCGGATTCCAAACCAATGGTGCACATGGGCTCCAGTATCCTGAAGCAAAAAATGGCGTATGAACCAATCGTTGGTCACCGGTTACAATGAGACTGCATCTCCTGACGTTGCTCAACTACCTTGTGGGTCAGACCTTTAGGTCAAAGGCTCGGCGTGTGGCCCCCTAAGAAAACCACCCGGGCACACGGTAGTATCACAGCCCACACACAGAGTGTGGCGCACATGTACTTGGTGCCCTCTGGTGCCAATATTTATGTGTTCAAATAAATAAAAAATAGTAATAAAGACTATTGTAACCAATGGTAATTAATAATAATTAGACCACTGAGCCAGCCGGTATCCAATGACCTAACTTTAACCAATCCACGATATTGTGCCATCGTACACCATTGTCTTGATCATTATTTGCACTTTATTTCTAGATCGTAATTCGTTATTATGATCCCTTTAACAATTTTTCATGCTTATTATTAAATTGTGATTATGACCTTTATGTTTTCACTATTTTTTCTTGAAATGGACAACCATCTCTCATACTTCATCGTCATATTCTTCTTTAACTCCTTGATTATTACAAACAACCAACTTTTTATATTTGAGATTTCATATCGATTTATGATTTAATCTCTCTCTCTCTCTTGTGTGTGTGTGTGTTTGTATCTTTCTATAGGCTGACATATTCAGTACATAATTACAAATACGAGCGTACAACCTTAGTAAATGATTTCATCTTAAGGAGAGTTTTCCCTATTGAATTTCATCTTTGTTTAATGACATAATGGATTACTTTAATTAAAATGACTTAATTCATTGTTTGTTTGAATCTTCCAATTGATGTTTAGGACTATGTGTAGATTACCTTGATATTTCCTTAAGTCATAAGCATTCTAAGCAGTGATGGATGGTAGCTAGTGGTGGAATTTAGGACGCGGTTTTCATCCTATTTTGGGCTGGTCAACTGGATACACCTGCATCCCAGGGTTGATGTTTATTCCTGGCCTCGAACCCAGTGCCGTTGGCTTGAAACACCATTGCGTTATCCACTTAATTACTGAGTCCTGGAGTGAAGTAAAATCTCTGAGATGCAAGCTTATCCAGTTGACCAGTCCCAAGTCGGATGAAACGTACGTCCTGGATTCCACTACTGATCACTATCCATCTTTGCTCAAAATGAATTAAGTTTATTTAAAGTCTTCTTTCTAATAGCTGGTGTTATCTGAAGAACAACGATTGGAAAGTAAAGAGTGGACAAAACTTTCATTCTAATTTTTCAAGTTTTTAAAAGTACTCAATCCTACCATATTGAATTCGGAATCTAAAGATTTTATGATAATGTACGGAGTTAAAATTTCATAGACATCTTTTCTGCTTTCTATTAGTTCAAGATATGGAGCAATGTTTATCCAAACATCTCCTTGATACAGGACATCAGGTAGATACCTTACAATCCTTTAGGGTGATTAGTAAGCAGCCAAACTCCAGTCTTCTGAAGTTTGCTGAAGCCATTGCCATCAGGCGTCAAAAACCTGACCTATGTATTCAAAAGGAGACGGTGGTTAATCTTTCCTTGCCCTGGTGACAAATATTCCTTCACTACTCCATAAAATTTTATTTTATTTTTCTCTTTTGCATTTATTACATCATTGACTCTATTTTTTTTTTTTTACAACTATCTTTCAAATGGATAATCTTTCAACTGAACTCTACTCACTACATTCCTTTAATGTTATTCATTATGTAATCGATTGTTTCTAACCCCCTGTTGAACTGTTGTCACAATTAATGCTGCGGAATATTCTTTCACATTAGGTATATGTTAAGAATATTCAGTTAGCAATTTAAACCCATTATGTAATTATGATTTTTAAATATCACAGGTTGTAAGCAGCTGACGAGAACCTACGAAATAAAATGAATTCATGCTATTCTGCTAGAATCTTTCAGTTCTTGCTCTTTTCAAAATGATAAAGGGAACTATGTGTATGAAATGTTTATCCAATTTGATTTCAAATGTTGAGAGCTGCTACATCTAAAGTAAATTGAAACTTATAGTTAGGTGGAATTCCATAGCAATCACAACTGATAGTTTTCAGTTTTACGGTGCATAACTTCCCAAAATAAATAGATTTGTTGCCATTCGACATCGGCTCTGACTTTTGGCTTTAAAAGAAACCACTAGCAGAAGGCTCTAGGTCAAGGATTGTGACTGTATCTCAGGAAAGCTCATTCGAGAATCTTCTTTTTGTATAGACAGATAGCTTAGTATTTTGACCTTGATTGTCTTTCTTTTTGGAAATACCTTATTCCTCCAAATGCTAATTGTCTTCTGCTTTGTTTATTTTCTGGGTATTATACTTAAAACAGCTCTATAATGGCAGTGTCCCATCCTAATGTATTTATGCCCTCTTTACCAGCATAATAATACATATTGGTTTTTAATACTACGCTCACTACCACATTTTGTATTTCTCGACCGTTGCTGTTACCTTGACGAGGTGGTCCGGCTTACCTATCGTAAGGAACTAATCGAGCTATATTGGCTGGAACAATCGTTTCTCAAGGTCCTACCATGCCAGACAGGTCGGTTGAATAGCATATGTTCACCACTATCCATCTTTGCTAATAAAGCTTGTGATATAAGGCAATATCGAGGAGTGAATATCAGTTGTGTGGTGCAGGTACATCCAGCCGACGAGTACCAAATAGGATGAAACGCGCGTCCTGGATTCCACTACTGGCCACTATCCATCTTTGCTTAAAAAGATTGTGACTTAAGGCTGTATCGGGGCAATCCGCACACGATGCACATATGCTAATAAGAGACTGATCAATTGCAATCTTAAATAACAATAGGAAGATACAAGTTAACAACATCAAGTGAAATTAATTACTTATATTCTAGTTTAGTAATTATAATCATGGTTGATAATCTTTTTCTTTATTTAATGAAAGATATCACTAACTGTTCATTCACCCTATTCAACTTAGTCATCGGTCTAGTTGACATTTACCAATAAGGTTTGCCTGGAATCTTTAGGAAACTTCTGCTGTCTATGAGATTCAAATTCTGCTAGTTAACCAACTTCATAGTCTGAAATTTCATCACTAAGATATTCGGATGTCAACTAACCTCTTTTAGGACTGACAAATTTACAGTTGATTGATCACTGAGTGTTAATCGATCAGGTTACAGTTTGATCACTCATGACTCAGTGGCCAATACATGCACTTAGTTTTAATATGTATTTGTTCATGATATCTATAATGACAATGAATGTTGAACAAGTAAGCTGTAAAATCCAGGTAACACAACCACTAAAAATTTTGATAGTTTTAACACGGAAATACACAACTGGTTTTCTCAAGTGGATATATAAGCATTTCATTGACGATGTTCGAAATAGGACTCGAACCCAGAACCCAACTATACAGACTGCAAACCGTAATTACCTATTGTTATGTTCTTTAATCGAACTCACAGTGCTCGCTTCTTAATGTTTATCTAATCAACTACGCATAAAGACTGAATACAAAGGAAACTACAAAGATCCACTCAAAAAACACATAAGTCATTCGCATACTGGACTAATCCGGTTGGACATATATGGTTAGTAAATTTAAGTAGGTGAATAAACCATTCAGACAAAGTAAACAAGAACACGCTCGGATATCTCATTTACCATGTGTTCATGAGATCTATATCACCTTAATAAATCTACCAACTTGTTGAACGATTATAATATTCATCCTAAACCGAACTGATGAGTCATTGTTGGAATATAGATTCATTGATCACAATTGATTGATCACTGGGTGGTGATTAATGTCATGTGTGTCAAGTGCTTCTTAGTGCAGATCTAATGCTATCGATCAAGTTGCAATGTGGCCACTAGTCTAGGTGACTTGACATTGCATGTACTATGGTGAGATAAGATGGTGGTTGGAGGTAGTCAACAGGAAACCCTGGACTCGAGTTTTGTGCTACTTGGCACTCGTTACCAAGGTGTACCTGTGATATTGAGGGAAGTTGTGCTCCCTGACGGATTCGATCTCGTGTCACCCAGCTTCACAACCAGAGACGGGATCGAATCCCTAAATATTACAGGTACACCTTGGTAACGAGTGCCAAGTAACACAAAACTCGAGTCCAGGGTTTCCTGTTGACTACCTCCAACCACCATATTAAATTCATTGATAATGAAAACAATAATAAAGTTTTCATTCAGGAGGCTCATATCGACAAACTTTTGGCGTTACTACAGTGAATGACAACACTAGCGGGGACAACCAAATGTATTTAAATACAAAATTACAGTAAATACTTCAATTGCAAAATGTCAATCAATCGTCTCAGACTTTATTGTTCCTTCATTTTCACACTAATCATTCTTTGTTCACATTCTCTTTCTTTCTTGTGGTCTTCTTAAACTTCAGTCTCAAGATATTTCACTTTCGATACTACTTATATCCATTAATATCAGTAGCACACACCACATTATCATTAATCTTAAGTGAAATATATACTGTTACAGAGAATACTAAGTTTATATCATCAATAATAATGAATTAATTGTCTGAAAGTATAAATAGATTATATACATTTGTAATGTTTTCATTAATGAGTGAGATTAATAGTTGTACTGAAAAGAGCTAATTTCTTTAATATCCCCATCACAATAAACATTTATCATCATTTCATAAATTTTTCGAAAGTTTATTTTTACATTTTTATCCAAAAATCTTAATAACTCCATTCAATATTGATTAGAAAACAACAAACAAACAAAATAAAAGACGATAAACGTAACCATAGCAACAATCAGTTATTTAAAAAAAAGAGAGAAACACAGATATATATATATATATATATATATATATATATAAACGAATTCTCATCAAGTTGTATAATTCTACATTCAAATCAATAATCCCCTCCCCCTTCACCTTCCCCTCCCCTCAAAAATGTGTGTGTGTGTGTGTGTGATATTGGTAAAGTGGAAGATTTTTTAAATTAATTTCTTTATTTTAATCAGATATTTTAACTGAAAAATTAATGAATTGAAGGAAATCAGAAAAAGAAAAAGAAATTATACTACTATTAATTAATTTTGACATTTTTCTTTGTTGTCATATGTGTGTGCGTCTCTGTCTCCCTCTCTCTGTGTGTCTATGTGTGTGTGTGTTTGTTTGTTTTGTTTTGTTTACTTTATCTGAATACAAACTTTCATTTACGTGAATGTAATGCAAAAATTAGAAAAAAACAAAAAAAAACAAACAACTAACTTATAATATAGAATAAATAATCATAATCATAATTAATCCGGAAAAGAATTTTTCTGATAAAAGTCAACTTAATTCATTCACAATTGGAATAAACAACAGCAAAATAACTGAAATCAAAACAAATCAAGACAAGATTTGTGTTTAACTATAATAGAAAATAGTTAATCAGTTAGAAAAAAAATAGTACGATAAGGGTTACTAATCAGTGAGGGGGATTACGTGGTGAAGATTGTAGGAAGTTAAATAGTTGGATTCATAAGTCAATTAAAGCTTGATCATCGTAGAAAACCTGGAAGCATTGGATGATGATTTTGTCCTAGTATCGGACTCTTCAGCAATGCGCATCCACGATCCTGCTCGCGAGTCTGTCGTGAGATAGTAACTCCTTGAAGATAATGATGGGTGATGGTGCAATTTCGTGGATTGGTTGAATTTAGATATTAACACCATTGGATGTCGGTTCAGTTGTCCTCTCTTTGAATCGCGCGTACGGGATTGTGGATGCGCATTGTTGAAGAATCCCATTCTAAGACAAAACGGCTGTCCAGTGCTTCCAGGTTTTTCATGGTGGTCTAGTTGTAATTGAATTTCTATTCAATACGATACAGTGAGTGTATGCAACTGAGGGTTCCCACTACCATAAAAAACGAGGTGGAAATTACTAATCACTATTATAAGGAAAAACCATGATCCTGGAGTATAATACAGAAATCAACATTTCAATCAAACTTGATGAAAAATCTCTAAGAGAGGTGGAAACTTTCACATATCTCGGCGTCATTATCAATGAAAAAGGAGAATTTAGCACATATGTGAAGGGATGAATTGGCAGAGCAAGGGTAGAATTCCTACAGCTGTAGAACATGTGGAACCTAAAACAACTATCAGCCAAAATCACAGTCAGATTCTTCAATACAAACATCAAGATAGTTCTATTGTACGGAGGTGAAACGTGGTGAACTACTAGAACCATTATCCATTATCTATACGTATATATAAACCTTGTCTATGCATAATACTGCAGATCCGTTTGTCAAACACAATCAATGACAACCATTTATAACAGAGAACAAATGAGCTTCCAGATGAAGAGGAAATTACGGAAAGATGCTGGGTTTGGATAAGACACATATTGTGGAAATCAGAAAACTGTACCACTTAGTAGGCCCTAACTTTAAATGTTCAGGGTGGAAGGAAAACGGACAGGCCAATGAACACATTGGATTATAAATCGGAGTGGGGGGACATTAAAATAATGAATAACGCCTGGAACACAGCTGAAGAGGAGAATTAAGAATAGAGTATGTTGTAGATTTCTGGTTGATAAATTGTGCTTTATGAGCGGTAACGGGCATAGGCAAGTAACTAATTGAGTACTTAGACGATGTTCTTCCCTATGAAAAAAAGAAACATTTAATTACTAGCAGTATTTAAACATTTACAAGAAAGAAAAACATTCAAATTTCATTTGTTATCCATTATTTACCTACTTGACAGTTAAAAATTGCCCCCCTTCACCCTTTTAAATTGTATTTGATTAATTTGCAGATCAGCTATAAATTAGCCTTCTAGTTGTACAACTGACAGATTCTGTCAGTTTATATCGTTAAATGCTAAACACAATATTAGAATGAATTTTAATGTAGCCATTGTTTAAATAATCAATATATGTGATAATTACTAAGTAATTTAAGTTTAACATTAACAGCGTTAGATGCCGGCCGGATCAGTGGTCTAGTGGTTAAGCGTTCGCACGCAAGACTGAAGGTCTTGGGTTTAAATCCCGCGAGTGGAATGGTGGATGAGCACTGCTGAGGAATCCCACAACAGGACGAAATGGCCGTTCAGTGCTCTCAGATTTATAATGGTCGTCTAACATCGATCAGTTCATAATCTCCACAAACTTATACTGATCTTAAGTGATATGTCTGATAATCGGTTTAAAATAGCGCACAGTACACACACATTCCTTATCTTTTTCCTCAATGTTATCTGTGATAGTCATTGTTTAACTAATCAATATGAATCTATGATAATTACTAAGTCATTTAAGTTTACACAGATTTTATTCAATTCCATAGTTAGTTTCATTATCATTTCCGGAAGTTTAATTTAAAATTTTCATTTTTATAAAGTTAATGAAACTGAATTTAAAAGAAAAAAAACTTATTATATGATGAAAGGATTGAATTATACATTGATCTAGTCAATTAATCATATGTTGATATGTACTACTGACATCGAGAAATATAAGTAGTATATGTATCATTAATCAAAAATGAAATGCCTAGTGACAGAAGGTTAAGAAGATAGAAGAAAAACGAGAACGAAAATAAAGAATGATTGATGTGGAAATGAAGGAACAATGAAGTCTGAGACGACGGATTAACATTTTTCAATTGAAGTAATTACTGTATGACTCTCAGATTTTACTAAGATGTTCAGTAATTTGTGTATTGAAAGGCATTTGATTGTCTCCATTTATGTTCTTGTTCATTACAGCCAGTCAAATACTCTTATTAATCAAGAGTGATAAGTCTTGCAAATTGAACGCTATATTCGTTTCCTAAGCTATTCGGTAATCCCCAAGCTAGAACCATACAGCAACCTGAACAACGAGAGAGAAGACGCAAAGTATGCGAGAAGTAGTTTACTCCAAGGTTCAGTTTAATACAGAAAATACGGTGTTTTTATAATATTTTGAATGTCCTTGGGTTGCTGGAAGATTCTGGAATGCCACTAAACATAGTAGCAGTGTAGCAGCCAACCAATCAGAACCTCTACATGTGACGTTTCACTTCCTTGATATTTTTGGCTAAAACTTCAAATGAACGCTGATCGGATGAAACGCTTCTTAGTGTCTCCTGATCCTTGTTTATCTTTTGCAAGAAATTTTCTGGATCACCCCAACAAAGAGTTCCCTGAAGGATCTAAAGGTTCTAGGACTGATCGTTTCTAGTGTCGTACATGAACATTAATTCATCTGAAATCCGTCTTAAATGAATCAAGCTTTGACAACACGTGAAAAAGGTTTATTCACATGAACTTATTTGTTTTTTTGCAAATAAACAACATTACCATTCATAATAACAACAATTTTAGATAAAGGAGGAAAGAAAGAAAGAAACTTGTAAACAACAACAGTAATAATAATAATAATAATGTTACTTTATTTCAACTTATTATGATCATACTAATCACATGATTGAGGCAAACAAAGAAATTGAACGCAATTCAATAAGGAAAGTATTATGTGCTAAAAGGGAAGAGAGAAAGAGAAAGAGAGATAGAGATTACGTATCCCTTTCTCAATCTTCAATATATGTGTAGTATTAAGTATTTCTGATCATTTTCCCGTTCATTTAATAGGCTAATATTGGATATAAGTGTGTAATTTTCTTTGAGGATTTTGCAAGTTTCGGTCGTGTACAGACCAAATCACAACGCTATAGATCATTATGGAACAATCAATTGAACGGAGTTTGTCACTATACATCAACTTCATTGACTACGAGAAATCATTTGACAGCGTCGACAGAACAACACTATGGAAGCTTCTTTGGTACTACGGCGTGCCTCAGAAGATAGTCAATACCATACGGAATTCCTATGATGGATTAAACTTCAAAATCGTGCATGGAGGACAGCTCACACACTCGTTCGAGGTAAAGACCGGTGTCAGGCAAGCTTGCTTACTCTCACCCTTTCTCCTTCTATTGGTGATCGACTGAACCATGAAGACGTCAACATCAGGGGGGAAGCATGGGATACAGTGGACATCTAGGATTTAGCTGGACGATCTAGACTTCGCAGATGATCTGGCTCTTCCATCGCACACACAACAACAAATACAGGAGACGACGACCAATGTAGCAGAAGCCTTAGCAGCAGTAGGTCTCAATATACACAAAGGGAAAAGCAAGATTCTCCGATACAACACAGCATGCACCAATCCAACCACAATTGACGGAGAAGCTTTGGAGAATGTAAATACCTTTACATATCCAGGAAGCATCATTGATGAACACAATGGATCTGATGTATATGTGAAGAGGCGGATCGGCAAAGCAAGAACAGCATATTTACAAATGAAGAACATACGGAACTCAAAGCAACTGTCAACCAACACCAAAGTCAGGATTTTCAATACAAATGCCAAAACAGTTCTACTGTGTGGGGTGGAAACTTGCAGAACAACGAAAGTCATCATCCAAAAGATACAAGTGTTTATTAAAAAATTGTTTACGCAAAATACTTAAGATCCGTTGGCTACACACTATTAGCAACAACCTACTATGGGAGAGAACGTACCATATTCCAGTGGATGAAGAAATCAGGACGAAGTGCTGGAAGTGGACAGAATACACATTGAGGAAAGCGCCGAACTGCGTCATCACAAGATAAGCCCTCACATGAAATCCTCAAGGTTCAAGGAAGAGAAGAGGAAGCTCAAAGAACACATTACGATGAGAAATGGAGATAGACATGAGAAGAATGAACAAGAATTGGATAGAAGTGGAAAGGAAGGCCGACGACATAGTGTGTTGGAGAATGCTGATCGGTGTCTTATGCTTGATTGGGAGTAAAAGGCGTAAGTAAGCAAGTAAGTAATTACTTTTCTCCATTCGGTGGGTTTAGATAGTCTACGATGGTGTATTCAAAAAAAGATATATATATGATAACTTCAAATGATTGAAATGAAATTCGTAGTGAAAATTATCCTCGTATATTTAGTATTCACCTACTTAAAAAAGAAAGAAAATCACTTACAGATGCTAGATATTGTACTTTCCGAAAAGGATAGATAACACAATACTTCGTGTCTCCATAAATGTGATTTAAGTCTAATTTATGTAAGAACATATGTCAAACAAATGTAATTTGTCGGAATGACAGATTGTGGAAATTGTAGTAGACGTGACTAGTGGATTCAAACTGTTCCTGTTGTGAGACAGTTACTCATTGAAGACAATGATGAACGGTCATGCAATATTGTGGATTGGTTGAAATTAGACATTCACACTGTTGGATGCCAGTTTAGTGGTGTAGAGGTGAGGCGTTCGCACGCAAAACCGAAGATCCTGGGTTTGAATCCCACGTGCAAGATCATGGATGCACACTTTTGAGGAGTCCCATAATATGATGATATGGCCGTTCAACGGTTTCAAGTTTTTTAATGGCACTCTAGCGTAAATGGATTCATGAATTCAACCATTGAATTAAATTTGATTAAATAATGGATGATTTTTAACTCATACTAGTCTATCGAACTATATATCGAACCAATATGTAAGTTGTGTTGATAACCAAGTTACCTAGAATGATTGTACAAATTTCTTAATAATACACAGATTCAATTGATTAAGATGGATACTGATGACTTGTAGGCTGTAGAACAACCTACGTGGGCTTAACATAGCAAATAGTTAGATTTATATGATCAGTCTTCAGTAATAAGGATAGTAGGTTGTTGAACCTGTGTTAATCGTGACAGATCCTGGGTTCGAGTCTCGTGAAGTGGGATCGTGGATGTGCACTGCTGAGGTGTCCCATACTAGAACGAAACGGACGTTCAGTGCATACAGGTTTTCGATGTTGGTCTAGCTTCAATTGGCTCATGATTTCAACTATTGAAATGACTAAAATCTCCACAAAACCCCTTCTGATAACTTATTTATTGTTTAAACTTTGTTCATTTCTATCTTCTTAGGCAACAGACTGTTATTTTAAAAGATTCTAATCTTTTGTATTTTAATGTGTGATTATCAAGGTATAACTCACTTCATCATTTGTTGATTTGGCACCATTCAAACTAATAAATAATTAGATAAGTTCATTTCAACCGTTATTAAAATGTTGACCTGAATTATTTTGCCACCTAACAGCAGTCTCAATTCAACTATGTCCTGGACAAACCTATCCAGTTGTTTCCAGCTGCTATTTATTCTTTTGATATTTGCCTTTAATTTCCTGTACACTGTAGGTTTTGGTCTTCCTCTTTTCTGTTTCCCTTAAGGATTTCAAGTAAGTACTTGCCTCGTGATGCAGTTTGATGATTTCCTCAATGTATGTCCTATCCAGTTCCATCATATTTTTCTAATTTCCTCTTCAACTGGATGCTGGTTTTTTCTCTCCCACAGTAGGTTGTTACTGATGGTATCTAGTCAACGGATATTGAGTATCTTGCTTAGACAATTGTTAGTAAATACTTCGTTAGCACAATACCTTTATTTCATTAATTTTGAATCCAACGATTTGACAGTTCATACTTGTATTCATTTTAAAGTTCAACATTCAAAACTCCCAAATTTTCTAGCTAGATCAGTCCACAACAAAAACTGTCTTCAAAAACAATTTAATGTCAAAAAACCGTCAATCTATGCAAGATAATATTATTGAAATTATGAACCGATCTAAGTCAGATCACCATTGAAAACCTGGAAGTACTGGACGACCGTCCCGTTGTAGTGTAAGACTCTTCACCAGTGGGCACTCACGATCCCGCATATGAGAATCCCACCCAGGATCTTTGGCCTGAAATGAAGTTGAACAAGCTTCGCAATCTTATAGTGTCCATTGTCATGTACTCACTAGCGACTAGTTCCGAAAAGAAAATTTCGGATTTCCAGTAAAGTTTAGCTGTGTGTTGTATGAGGCAGTTACCCACCGAAGACAATAGAAGTCGATAGCGTAATACCGTAGATTGATTCGAATCAGACTTGTGCACCATTGAAATCTAATTCAGTGGTCTAGAGGTTAAACGTGCTTGTGCGAATCCGAGTTTTATAACTTCGATTATTTGTTGATGAGGCCGTCGATCTACATTACTGATGAGTTCCATATTAAGACTTAATTTCTATCTTATGCTTTCACGTCTTTAATGATTGTCTAATTATGATCAGTTCATGATTTCAATGAAATTCGATAATCTCCATAATGATCTCTTAGTGTGGTAAACATTTTTACAATGATAACAATAAGCTATTATCTAAAAGATACAAGTGTTTATTAACAACTGTCGACACAAAATATCTCGCATCCGTTTACCCAGACACTATCAACAACAACCTACTACTCTGGGAGAGAACAAACCAGATTCCAACGGAGGAAGAAATAAAAAAGAATCACTGGAAGTGAATAGAACACTATAATATTTGAAAGTACTCAAATTATCGTATGAACTAGGAATCCCAGAATTAACACAATTGAATCAAGAATAACGACACAAGCACGAACGAATGTACTGTATTTAGAATTCGAAATCGAGCATGCAACATGTACAACAATCATTAGTTAATTCAAACACCACAGACACACATAGAGGAAAGCACCCAACTCCGTCACAAGGAAAGCTCTCATCACTTAGAATCCTCAAGGCCAAAGAAGGAGAAGAGGAAGATAAAAGAAATGGAGACAGACATAAGAAGAATGAACATGAATTGGATAGATATAGAAAGGAAGACCGAGGACAGAGAGTGTATTTGAGAATGCTGGTCAACGACCTATACACTATTGAGGGTAACAGGCGTGAGTGAGTAAGTAAGTCTAGTTAACATATACTTCAGGTAGATATATACATTTCTATATTCACTTTATTTTGTTTTGTTTCTTCTTTTTTTATCACAGTCTACATTGAACTTATTAGATAACATTGATCCCGATCAACTATACTGTATCCTAACTGAAGTGATTCATCAATTATTCAATACAAGTGTAAGAACTATTGATTGTAATTTACTATGACATAACTTTATGAAATACACTTTCATTGAATTGTAACCCAAAAATGAAGGAATGTTCAATGGAATATATCGATTTCTTCAGTATTATTATTATTATTGTTATATCAGACTAAACAAATTTAAGAGGTCAATAGACTAAGATTATTCAATCATTCAATGTTTGGTTTTTGTTTATGAGGGTGTTTATAATTAAAATAGTTTCTCAATGTAATCACAGATTACTATTGTGGTGTGTACTACTGATATCGACAAATATAAGTAGTATGTATCATTAATAATTAAAAATGAAATACCTAGTGATAGATGATGATGAAGATCAAGGAGAAGAGAAGGTGAACAAAGAATGATTGATGTGGAAATGTAAGATCAATAAAGTCTAAGACGATTGATTAAGATTTTAAAGATGAAGTATTTACTGTATAGATCTTAGATGTTCTGTAAACTATTCGATTATCTCCATTTATGCTCTTGTTCACTATGTTATATTCGAAATGAATAATCTCAAAATGTATAATGGAAATTTATGACCATTATCCATTTACCCATTCAAGTTTCTAAATTGTAATTGAATGTCTTCAATTCAATGTTGTATATGATAAAGCTAAACGGATTGGTGGAGAATTGAGCGAGTTTCAATATAACTGCAATGATGAGTTAAATATTTCTAGGGCCTTCTCATTAAAGGAACTTTGATAAAGCACAACTTCAAATAAGTCAATCCTTTGAACGTTTAAACAAGCTAAGAAACTTGTTATACTTCTAAATTTCATATGACTATTTCATTTCAAGGTTACAGGACAAGGTTGGATGGCGAGTGCTAATGGTCAGCCTATGCTCCTCCACGAAGAGTAACAGGCGTTAATAAGTAAATAAGTCAAGGTTACAACATATAACTGAGAGAAGAATACTGATTATCAATTAGATACTAATCAAATTCAAAGATAATATAATGATGACAAATTTATAGGATTATGGATTACTTAGTAAAAGACAAGTAGTAATTCTAAAAGAGTTTAAAGATAATAGCGAAAAGAAGCTAATCATTGTTGACTGATTGTAAGTTAACTGTTACATGTTACTCAAGGAATCATTGAAACCAATATGGCTGTACTGGAAAATTTAAGTGTAGTAATAGCAGTTGAGCCATATGTGAAGGCGTGCAGTAGCATATCTACAATTGAAGAACATGTGGGACCCAAAACAACTGTCAACAAACAACAAATTCAGAATTTTTAATACAAATGACAATACAGTTCTACTGTATGGAGAGGAAACCTGGAGAACTACGAAAGCCATCATCCACAAGATACAAGTGTTTATTAACAGTTGTCTATGCAAAATACTTCGGATTCGTCTACCCAGACACTATCAGCAACAACCTACTGTTGGAAAGAGCAAACCAAATCCCAGCAGAGGAAGAAATCAGGAAGAAGTGCTGGAAGTGGATAGGACACACATTAAGGAAAGCACCCAACTGCATCATCATAAGACAAGCCCTCACATAGAATCCTCAAGGCCAAAGGAGGAGAAGAGGAAGTACGAAAAACACATTACGTCAATAAATGGAGACAGACATGAGAAGAATGAAGAAGAATTGGACAGAATTGGATAGGAAGGCCGACGACAGAGTGTTGTAGAATGCTGGTCGACGGCCTATGCTCCACTGGGGGGGGAGGGGGATAACAGGCATAATAAGTAAGTAATAGCAGTGGAGTATTTTTAATACCGTGGAGATTTATAATCGGAACTTATGACAGAAACATTATTATCTATGTGAGAGAAAATTCATACTATCAAATGAAATAGTCATATGAAATTTAGAAGTATAACAAGTTTCTTAGCTTGTTTAAACGTTCAAAGGATTGACTTATTTGAAGTTGTGCTTTATCAAAGTTCCTTTAATGAGAAGGCCCTAGAAATATTTAACTCATCATTGCAGTTATATTGAAACTCGCTCAATTCTCCACCAATCCGTTTAGCTTTATCATATACAACATTGAATTGAAGACATTCAATTACAATTTAGAAACTTGAATGGGTAAATGGATAATGGTCATAAATTTCCATTATACATTTTGAGATTATTCATTTCGAATATAACATAGTGAACAAGAGCATAAATGGAGATAATCGAATAGTTTACAGAACATCTAAGATCTATACAGTAAATACTTCATCTTTAAAATCTTAATCAATCGTCTTAGACTTTATTGATCTTACATTTCCACATCAATCATTCTTTGTTCACCTTCTCTTCTCCTTGATCTTCATCATCATCTATCACTAGGTATTTCATTTTTAATTATTAATGATACATACTACTTATATTTGTCGATATCAGTAGTACACACCACAATAGTAATCTGTGATTACATTGAGAAACTATTTTAATTATAAACACCCTCATAAACAAAAACCAAACATTGAATGATTGAATAATCTTAGTCTATTGACCTCTTAAATTTGTTTAGTCTGATATAACAATAATAATAATAATACTGAAGAAATCGATATATTCCATTGAACATTCCTTCATTTTTGGGTTACAATTCAATGAAAGTGTATTTCATAAAGTTATGTCATAGTAAATTACAATCAATAGTTCTTACACTTGTATTGAATAATTGATGAATCACTTCAGTTAGGATACAGTATAGTTGATCGGGATCAATGTTATCTAATAAGTTCAATGTAGACTGTGATAAAAAAAGAAGAAACAAAACAAAATAAAGTGAATATAGAAATGTATATATCTACCTGAAGTATATGTTAACTAGACTTACTTACTCACTCACGCCTGTTACCCTCAATAGTGTATAGGTCGTTGACCAGCATTCTCAAATACACTCTCTGTCCTCGGTCTTCCTTTCTATATCTATCCAATTCATGTTCATTCTTCTTATGTCTGTCTCCATTTCTTTTATCTTCCTCTTCTCCTTCTTTGGCCTTGAGGATTCTAAGTGATGAGAGCTTTCCTTGTGACGGAGTTGGGTGCTTTCCTCTATGTGTGTCTGTGGTGTTTGAATTAACTAATGATTGTTGTACATGTTGCATGCTCGATTTCGAATTCTAAATACAGTACATTCGTTCGTGCTTGTGTCGTTATTCTTGATTCAATTGTGTTAATTCTGGGATTCCTAGTTCATACGATAATTTGAGTACTTTCAAATATTATAGTGTTCTATTCACTTCCAGTGATTCTTTTTTATTTCTTCCTCCGTTGGAATCTGGTTTGTTCTCTCCCAGAGTAGTAGGTTGTTGTTGATAGTGTCTGGGTAAACGGATGCGAGATATTTTGTGTCGACAGTTGTTAATAAACACTTGTATCTTTTAGATAATAGCTTATTGTTATCATTGTAAAAATGTTTACCACACTAAGAGATCATTATGGAGATTATCGAATTTCATTGAAATCATGAACTGATCATAATTAGACAATCATTAAAGACGTGAAAGCATAAGATAGAAATTAAGTCTTAATATGGAACTCATCAGTAATGTAGATCGACGGCCTCATCAACAAATAATCGAAGTTATAAAACTCGGATTCGCACAAGCACGTTTAACCTCTAGACCACTGAATTAGATTTCAATGGTGCACAAGTCTGATTCGAATCAATCTACGGTATTACGCTATCGACTTCTATTGTCTTCGGTGGGTAACTGCCTCATACAACACACAGCTAAACTTTACTGGAAATCCGAAATTTTCTTTTCGGAACTAGTCGCTAGTGAGTACATGACAATGGACACTATAAGATTGCGAAGCTTGTTCAACTTCATTTCAGGCCAAAGATCCTGGGTGGGATTCTCATATGCGGGATCGTGAGTGCCCACTGGTGAAGAGTCTTACACTACAACGGGACGGTCGTCCAGTACTTCCAGGTTTTCAATGGTGATCTGACTTAGATCGGTTCATAATTTCAATAATATTATCTTGCATAGATTGACGGTTTTTTGACATTAAATTGTTTTTGAAGACAGTTTTTGTTGTGGACTGATCTAGCTAGAAAATTTGGGAGTTTTGAATGTTGAACTTTAAAATGAATACAAGTATGAACTGTCAAATCGTTGGATTCAAAATTAATGAAATAAAGGTATTGTGCTAACGAAGTATTTACTAACAATTGTCTAAGCAAGATACTCAATATCCGTTGACTAGATACCATCAGTAACAACCTACTGTGGGAGAGAAAAAACCAGCATCCAGTTGAAGAGGAAATTAGAAAAATATGATGGAACTGGATAGGACATACATTGAGGAAATCATCAAACTGCATCACGAGGCAAGTACTTACTTGAAATCCTTAAGGGAAACAGAAAAGAGGAAGACCAAAACCTACAGTGTACAGGAAATTAAAGGCAAATATCAAAAGAATAAATAGCAGCTGGAAACAACTGGATAGGTTTGTCCAGGACATAGTTGAATTGAGACTGCTGTTAGGTGGCAAAATAATTCAGGTCAACATTTTAATAACGGTTGAAATGAACTTATCTAATTATTTATTAGTTTGAATGGTGCCAAATCAACAAATGATGAAGTGAGTTATACCTTGATAATCACACATTAAAATACAAAAGATTAGAATCTTTTAAAATAACAGTCTGTTGCCTAAGAAGATAGAAATGAACAAAGTTTAAACAATAAATAAGTTATCAGAAGGGGTTTTGTGGAGATTTTAGTCATTTCAATAGTTGAAATCATGAGCCAATTGAAGCTAGACCAACATCGAAAACCTGTATGCACTGAACGTCCGTTTCGTTCTAGTATGGGACACCTCAGCAGTGCACATCCACGATCCCACTTCACGAGACTCGAACCCAGGACCTATCAGTCTTGTGCACGAACGCTTAACCTCTAGAGCACTGAGCCGGCCGGCCGATATCCAACGGTGTTAATGTCTAACTCCAACCAATTACAAACTAATTGTTCCATAGAAACATATTAATTCACTCATTCTTATATGTTAATTAACAGACAGTGACTTGAAAAATGAATAACCATATCACCATACTTCATAGGAAATCAATAAATCTATTTGTAAAGTAGTTTTATAGAAGTTATTTTGGATTACTAATAGTATTTGTTGCGGACTAACATCAGCTTGAAAATCAACGAATAGTTGTATTTGTTCTTGAATGGAACTTTTCAGAAGTACAATGTCATGAGTCCACAAGAAGTCAAAGTGATAAATTACCGTTCTCATACTTGATACTTTAGAATTCAGAATCCTATAGATATAAATTCATCAGATTAACACTATAAGGCACACTACTGAAGTGCTTAAAAACGCGATGAAACAACTATCCAGTACCATTTGGCATATATTGCTTATCCAGTTGATATCAGTATCCACTTGTTGACTTAGAATATGCCGATGACATAGTTCTATTTGGTGAAGACGCTGACAAAATGCAGAGTCTTCTGACCACTAAGCAACAATGCAAGCATGTTCGGCATGCGATTCTCTCCCTCGAAATGCAAAATGTTACTTCACGATTGAGGTGCATCGACACTCGAACTAACGATAGGGAGTGAAGTAGTTGAGCGTGTCGATCGCTTCACTTATCTTGGAAGTCTCATCAGCCGTTGTGGACTAGTGTGTGACGAAATCTCAGTACGGATACAGAAGGCTCGACTAGCTTTTACCAACTTGCGTCATTTATGGCGTAGGCGAGATACCTGTCTATCAACCAAAGGACGTGTTTACTGCGCAGCAGTTCGTTCCGTCCTACTTTATGGCAGTGAAACATGGCCGGTAAGAGTAGGGGACATTCGTAGGTTACTAGTATTTGATCATAGATATCTTCGAAACATTGCTCGTATATCCTAGGACCATTGAGTAAGTAACGCAGTTGTTAGGAAACGAGTACTAGGTAAGGATGGCAAATCAATTGATGAAGTAGTGAAACTTCATCAGTTGAGATGGCTGGGACATGTGTTACATATGCCTCTACAAACCCTACTTTACGTCTGTAGTGATCACGTACATATTAATGATTGGCTTTAAAATATATAATTTATTTTCTGGGAGGGTAACTTGACTACTATAGTTTAATCACATTGTAAATGAGTTAACTATTTATCGAACTTATCAGACGATCATCATGGAATATCATCAGTTGAAAACAAAAGCTTGAAATATAAACGAAAACTGAACTGATCTATGATATCTGTCACCTATTGTGTATTTATAGTTTCTAAAGTATTATGAAACCTGAAAGTCATTCACATTCTATTCATGATGAAATTGTTGGTGAGTATTGTTATGATGACAAAACAATCGTTAGACCACCATTCAAAATCTGAAAGGCCCAGACGGCCACTTCGTCCTAGCTTAGGACTCTTCAGACGTGTTTGGTAGAGTTTAATCCGTGTCGGGTAAAGATAGGTATTTACCTTAGACAATGGATGAATGTTTATGCAGCTATTCATGGACCAATGAAAGTTAGACATTAACATTGTCGGATGCTGACTCAGTGGTTTAGAAGTTAATGGTTTGAGATCGAAGATCCTGGGTTCGAATCTCGCGTACGGGATTGTGAATAACCACTGCTAAGGAGTCTCATACTAGGACGAGAAGGCTGCCTAGTGTTTCCAAGTTTTCAATAGTGGTCTAACATAAATCGATTCACGATCTCAATCAAAAACTTGACAATCTCTACAACTCCATACTAATAAATGAATTGAGTAAAACATATACTCATTTCATATACAATACTTTGTTACTCCTACTTTGTAAACATTTTCCATGAGAATAAAATGAAGAAATTATGATTTATATCCACTTGATATTGTTTTACATGAATCTTCCCATTGATGCTTAACACTACAATTGATCAATCTGTTATTGACATTTGTGTATACTATGTGTATTACCTGGATATTGCTTTAATTCACCCAATTCCATAAGCAAGTGTCTATCAGGACTCAGTAGCTAATTGGATAACATGATGAAGTTTGAAATCAAACGGTACTGTATAAGAGTCCCAGAGTGAACATCAACTCTCTGAGATGCAGGTACATCCAGCTGACGAGTCCCAAATAGAATGAAACGTACATCCTGGATTCCACTGCTAACCACTATCTATTTTTGCTTAAAATTATAATTTATACTTAAAACATTAAACTTTTTATAACCTTTTTGAGAATAATTTCTTGAAAGAAATAAAGGTTCCATTCAAATGAAAAATTCTCAGTTGAACAGATAAAGGAAGTAATAAATATAAAAGTTATTCATAGTTTATAAAGAAATGAATTGGTTCATGATATAATTACATAATCATCTTGTGTTTCAATTCATAATCACAAATAATAGTTATCTTGAATTCTGTAAAAGTGTCAACCACTGACAGAGAATTCTTCATCATTGCCTTCTCGCGGCACCGGTGTTGTTTATGAAATTGAGAGGACGAAAAGTGAATGTCCAGTGTTTTAACCTGGTAGGTGAATACAGAAGATCTACCTAGGGGAGTTGGAAAACCCTGATTCCAAACCAATGGTGTATATAAATTCCAGAATCCTAAGAAAACAAATGGCGTATGAACCAATTATTGGGGACCGACTACCATGGAACTGCATGTCCTTACGATGCCTTACTACCTTGTGAATCAGACCTTTAGGTAGAAGGTTCCGGGTGTGGCCCCCTAAGAAAACCACCTGTTTCGGTTTGGTCATCTGGGCAGCATCCCAGCCCTTACACGGATCAAACGATTTAGGGATTACTAAATACTAATTATATAAGGTATATTATTACCAGAATAAGTCTAAAGTAATGTGATTTGGTAAACTGGTAGTACAATATCGATTATTCTGAATGATTAATTGAAAACAAATTCTAAACAATAATAAGTTCCCAGTTATATGTATCCATAAAAATCAATTTATGTTGATAAACATTTATAACACTCAAAGAGGAGGAAGTGGTCTAGTGGTTAAGCGTGAGCAAGACTGATTGGTCTTGGGTTTGAATCACGAGAGGTGGGGCCATGGATACACATTGTTGAGGAGTCCCACAATAAGACGAAACGACGGTTCAATGTTTTCAGGTTTTTCCATGATGTGATTTAGCTTCAATTGACTCTAGTTAGAATTTATTGATTTTGTAAGTATTACATTACTTCTAAGTGAATAAACTTAATAGTCAATAGAAAGTAATTCAACTCTTTAAGATGGTTTTATATTAGCTGATTATTAGTTGCCATCGAAACAATTTGTTGAATTATGTGAACTTATTAGAAAAAGGCATTGCATTGCATTCATCTATTGGTAGGTTTAATGAATTAGGTGTTGAATATTGTTTCAATACAATTCAGTTCAAGCATTTGACATGGTATCTAATAGAATGAATAAATTTCTTTTCTGGTTAGCGTTTTTTTAGGGAGTTGGTTTTCTTCGGGATGGGGTCTCTAACCCCATGCCTAACCCTCCTCCTTTATCCAAGCTTGAGTCCGTCAGTAGCCCCCGGAGGGACTCCATGCGGGGTTGTATCTAATAGATGATGTATGTTATTCAATAGACAATTTGGAGTATTAACTTGATTAACCATTGATTGTCAGAGTATGACGTTTATAGTAAAACATCAGAAAATGTGATGTGTTTTATTTTGAAATTCTTCTATCATTTACATACTGAGAAGTGAAGTTGTCAATGTTGATTTAGTTGTATGGAGAATTATATGAGATGTTATCTAATGTAATTCTAAGATTGGTGAAGAAGATTTGTAGCTCAAGTGAATGATTTTGATGAAGTTTTGTCCTCTAAACTGGATGGTTTTGTCGTGGAGCTTTCATCGTTCTTCTGTACGACATCATTAAAACAAATTTCAGGTAGAAGTGAAGTGTTCGAATCTCTTCACATATTACTCAGAACGTGTCCTGTAGACCTTGATGTTGATTAGTTCTTGTTAACCTTAAACCTGTCAATGTTTACTTCTTTGTTTTGGTTATATCCCCTATTGGTTTAACTTTTACGTGAAGTTTCTGTTGACGATGTCGTTCAGGAGAACGATGAAAGTTCCGCAAAACAACGATCCAGCTCATAGGACAAAACTCCATCAAAATATGACTATAGATTATCATTTTATTCATTGAGAATAATAATAGTAACTATCAAAATATGTAAAAGCACCTTTAGCCTGTATATTTAGAGGTTTAATCAAACGCAATTGTAAATCAACAAACGAATTAACTCAACTAACTATAACTATAATAGATCGTTTTCACTAGTGTTCATCTTCTGTTATCATTTTGAAATAAATTAGGTCTCTTAACTTGTAAATATTAAGCTAATATCTGAAGTCAATCAATTACAACATAGGATCAGGCACATATATACATCGGTCCAACTTGCCATACTTTACTCATTAGCACAACATGACGAACACCGGATTCATAGAAGCAGTTAACTCAATGGTGTAATATGTAAAGGGAAGATTGCATATGAGGAAGGAGGAATTAGTTCATAGAAAGAAAGATATAAAGCGATTTTAATCTCACGATTTAAGGGAAGACAGAGAATGTATACACCGACGCAAATGTGATCGATTCTGAGCCATGTCACCAAGAGTTTCCAACCATTGGTAATCATAGTCGCGAGGACCCCAACCAAGTAATCTGCACCTACCAACATGGCTAAGACTAGAAGTTAGTAACTTCAAGGACTGATGTCATGTTTTGAATTGATCACACCTAACTTTCTTCCAATCATCCCCAACACTAGTCTTACATTATACATCGTGATAATCGATGTTCAGGCATACATAACGCGTGACCTAATCATCTTAGTCGATGAAATACTTAAAGTAGTATGATGAATATGCTGAATAGAAAAGAAACGGGAAAAAAGACACACACACACACACAGAATGAATACCTACCTCTATCTGTAATTGTTCAGTGAATTGTAGTGTCATTTTCTTCTTAGAACATTCTTTATATTTATGATTATTACATGAAAATAACCATGATGAATTGTCTAATCGAAATTTTCTTAAAAAATCTTTACGATATTTTGAATTATTTTTAGTTGTTAATGAATTTTCACAATGAATCATATTTACTTGATGAGGAGGATAAGGTGGAGGATAAGGTGGAGGCGGATGATCATTCGTTGATAATTCAGATATTGAATAAGTTACTGATGAAGTTGTCAACGACAAGTCACATGAATCTGATCCTGATGAAAATCTTGATGATGTTGACGAAGATGTTGATGAAGAAGGTGATAATGATAATGACAAAGATTTTCTACATCAACATAAACTGTCTTCGTTTAATATTATCCAAATTCATGTTGTTGTTGTTGTTTTGTTATAATGAATATTTAAGTGTTTCAAATGAATTTTCTTTAAATCTTTAAGTTGTTCTATACATGACAACAATTCGAATGATTATTCTTCACATGAATCATTTACTTTAATACATTTGAACTAGATTAGTGGATTAAAACTATAGTCAATCTCTTCGTTTACTATAGATGACATGTAACTAAGTAAGTAATTAGGTAGGTAAGTAGGTAGGTAAGTATAGGTAGGTAGTTTAATGCTGAAAGACCTCCTTAATAAAATGTAATGAATATACACCTATTTGATCATCTTCAGAAATGATTTTGTTACTAAGGGATACACATGCATACTTACATACCTACATAGTTATATGTATGTATGTATGTATGTATGTGTATATATGTATTTGTTTATCAGTTTTTACATAGAGATGGTTATTGATTGTTTCTAAGTGAGAAAATGATGATGATGATGATGATGATTCTATGAAAGTGAATAAATTGTCGAATAGACAGACATATAGTAAGACATACTCATTCATGATACCCTATCTACAATATAATACTGATTGTATGCATTTATGTTTAAAGAGAATCAGAGTAAATGAATAGATTTAAACAAATTAAAACATAACATTAATATTTAATAATAATTTAAAGAAGAAATGATGTCAAGAAATAAGTAATTGAAATTCTAAGAATTTAACACCGCCTGGAACTCCCTACTCCTCCCCGGTGGTTACAGCCGGTTTCAAGACCGGTTAAAGGAGGAGGATTTGATATGGGGGGGGGGTTAGTGACCGTATCTCGTAGAAAACTAATGCTAATCAGAAAAAAAAAGAATAATTCAAATTGAGACTTTGATCAGTGAAAACCAGAAATTATGGAATAATCGTTGGAAATATATACTAATTTTCAGTGATTTAAAGGTTAAGCACTTTTTACGAAGGGATCTTTGAAATAAAAACAGCACATGTCTAGTACATTCTGGTTTATATTGATTATCTTTATTTATTTATTTGAACACATAAATATTCGTATAAAGGGGCATGGGATACATATGTGTGTAGACTATGTTACTGCTCACGTGACCAAACCAAAGCAGATCGTTGTTTTAGGAGGCCACACTAGGATTAGACCTCCAATTTAAAGGTCTAATTCATAAGACAGTAGAGTAACGTTAGGAGATGCCGTTTCATGGTAGCGGATAATCAATAATTGGTTCATACACCATTTGTACCCTCAGGATACTGGAGCCCATGTACACCATTGGTTTGGAATCAGGGTTTTCCAACTCGCTTAGCTGAACTATCCGTGTCCACTAACCCGGTTAAAGTGCTGGACATCCACTTTTCGTCCTCTCAATCTCGTAAACAACACCTCCGCCACGAGAAGGCAATGAGTAGGACTTCCCTGGCAGAGGCTATGTACGCGTGGCCATGTGAGAGCATTTCGAGAGAGGGCATTCGGGGGCATAAATGTATTCTGCCTCTCTCTGGTCATGAATTACTTGGAATCTTTAAATTAGATTTATGTTTAATTTTTATATAGATAACATTCCGAGAGAGAACAAACATAACAACGAATTTCAATTCATATCCACTAGTTATTTGGATCTTCCCATTGATGTTTAGGACTGTAATTGATCAGTCTCTTATTAGCATATGTACATCCTTTTCAGATTGATCCGATGATCATAAGCAATTTTAAAAGAGATGAATGATGGCTAACAGTAGAATCCAATATGTGCATTTCATCCTATTCGGTACTCATTAGTTAGATATACCTGTATCCCAGTGTTAATGTTCACTTCGAGACTCGAACACAATACTGTTCACTTCAAACGTCATCTTTTCAGTGGTTATTTTATAATCATAATTTTTCAATTAATTTTATGTCATAAATTCAATAACAGGTTTTTACGTCCAAACAAATATACTTCGAAAGAATACTGGAAAGAAACTTTTGTCTGTCAGACAGTTTTTAGGCTATTTACCGAACATTTGAAATGGTCATTCTCGTTCATTTATGTGGAAAAGTTCCATAAATTATGTATATAATTAAAGTGAAATAACCTAACCCCTTTATCAGAGCATTTAATTCACTTCTTTGTTCTATCTGATTGCATAATAATCATGATTATGACAGTTGCAAATTCCTTAGACGCTATTTTGAGAAACTTTGTAATGACTTTGCTTCGTTAATCAAGCACCATTTTAACGGTTATCATATCAATCTTAATATGGAGGACTGCGTAGACGCCCATCTTCTTGACCAACAGGCAGGATTCCGTAAGGATAGATCGTGTACAGACCAAATTGCAACTCTACGGATCATTGTGGAACAATCAATTGAATGGAATTCATCACTCTACAGCAACTTCATTGACTACGAAAAGGCATTTGATAGCGTGGACAGAACAACACTATGGAAACTTCTTCGACACTACGGCGTGCCTCAGAAGATAGTCAATATCATACAGAACTCATATGATGGATTACACTGCAAAATCGTGCATGGAGGACAGTTGACAAAGTCGTTCGACGTAAAGACCGGTGTCAGGCAAGGTTGCTTACTCTCACCCTTTCTCTTTCTCCTTGTGATCGACTAGATCATGAAGACGTCAACATCTGAGGGAAGCATGGGATACAATGGACATCTAGGATGCAGTTGGACGATCTAGACTTTGCTGATGATCTGGCCCTTCTATCCCAAACGCAACAACAAATGGAGGAGAAGACGACCAGTGTAGCAGCAGCCTCAGCAGCAGTAGGTCTCAATATGCACAAAGGGAAAAGCAAGATTCTCCGATACAACACAGCATGCAACAATCCAATCACAATTGACGGAGAAGATTTGGAAGATGTAAAAACCTTTACATATTTGGGCAGCATCATTGATGAACAGGGTGGATCTGATGCAGATATGGAGGCGCGGATCGGCAAAGCAAGAGCAGCATATTTACAACTGAGGAACATCTGGAACTCAAAGCAACCGTCAACCAACACCAAGGTCAGGATTTTCAATACAAATGTCAAGACAGTTCTACTGTATGGGACGGAAACCCGGAGAATTACGAAAGCCATCATCCAGAAAATACAGGTGTTTATTAACAGTTGTCTACACAAAATACTTCGGATCCGTTGGCCGGACACTATTAGCAACAACCAACTGTGGGAAAGAACAAACCAGATTCCAGTGGAGGAAGAAATCAGGAAGAAGCGCTGGAAGTGGACAGAACATACATTGAGGAAATCACCCAACTGCGTCACAAGACAAGCCCTCACATGGAATTTGAAGGTCAAAGGAAAAGAGGAAGACCAAAGAACACATGACGCCGAGAAATGGAGATGGATATGAGAAAAATGAACAAGAATTGGATGGAATTAGAAAAGAAGACCCAGGACAGAGTGGGTTGTAGAATGCTGGTCGGGGGCCTATGCTCCATTGGGAGTAACAGGCGTAAGTAAGTAATATAAATCTTAATGGTGTTTGAAATCAGAAGGTAATAAGAAGTGGCAGCTACAGTTTATTAGCGGATAGTACAGACAGCAAAGTTATAAGAACATTGAGCAAATTTGAGGCAGAGAAAGAATGTGTGTGTATGTTTGTGTGCAACGACAGAGGCAAATTTATGGTCAAATCAAATAAGGCGCAAATAGGAAAGCCAAAGGCTAATAATAGGATTTGAGTACATATATACATGCGGAAGAGAAGGATCCATAAAACGATATTTGAGCTATCAACATTTAAGTTAGAGAGAGATGTGCGTAGGTTGCCACATGTGATCAAACATACATGTTTATACAGATATGATAGTGATCATAATAGTACAAAGAAATATACTAATTATTACTATTCAAATAACATTGTCTGTTAAGTAAGTTAGTAAAGGAGTTTAACCGAAATAAACCATAATCTAAGTTGATTGTAGAACAGTTGCTATAACTTCACCGAGATGAAAACTTAAATCATAATAGATTTTGTTGGCACACTAATATCTTGAAGTCAAATCACCTAATAGAAATGACTAATTTTAATGAGAAGCTCTTTTCAAATAAGCCAAATTAACTGTATAATAAATCTAATAGAGTTCGACTCAGCAATACTTAATCCTGATACTAAACGAGTTTACGTTATGTTTTTAGGAAGACTACACATGCAAAATGATATCGATTGGACAGAAATTGTTTCTAACATTTTTAGCTACTTAATTTTTGTTAGTAGTAACATTTTATTCCTTAAAATTAAAAAGCTGATGTAGCATTTTAAGAATGTAGATAAACAAAATAAAATATTTTCATTTCAATTAAAATGGATCATCCAGTCCTCTAGTGAATAGTACCTAAAAGCTAAGAGCATATATTTTCCAAATGTATATAAGTATTCATTGTTTGTTGTCGGAAAGAATTTGTACGACTGATTTGCTTTAAAACTGTTGACTAGAAATAAAAAACAGGATTTGAGGAAACTATTTTAAAAATTGCAAGTTTAGGTGAAATAAGACTTATTTATTAACTATTCCATTTTGATACTTCTATTCCTCCTTGAATAATCAAATTAATGAGTCGATCTAAGCTAAACCACCATTGAAATAAGATCAAATGTTAGGAGGCCCTTGGAGAAAGGTTGGAGACCAGAAAGAATTTCCTGAACTAGTTTATAAAATCCATCAGAATCTAACAATAGGATCATTAGCCGTTTAGATTTACAGATAGTATCACAATTATGTATGTTGAAGAGTAGCTTCTTACAAAGTAAACCACATCGTACCGTAAGAGATGTACAATACAAATACGTTCAATGCTTTATCACTAGCACTGTGAGTCTGAGCCTACTACAGGGCTCGAAATGACAGAGCATTTATTATTTTGTAGAACATTAAAAAGCTTTTACGAAAAGGAGGTGTGATAATGATTCTACGGAAAGTTTTTCACATCTGGTTGTGTAGTCGGTGGTTGGGTATGGTGTTTGAGTGAACTAATGATACCTTTGTACTTGTTGAATACTTGATTTCGAATTCCAAATACAGTACATTCGTTCGTGTTTATCTAGTACTTCTTGATCCGATTACGTTATTTCTGGGATTCTTAGTTCATACTATAATGTAAATGCTCCTAATCATCATATTGTGTCTTTTAAGTAGATTAGGGGATCACTCAGTTTTGCTAATAAGATTAAACTTTTATTAGTAACAATTACCGCAATTTCTCTAAAGATCTTCTTCCTTCTCCTATTGGTTGCTCCTCCTTCAGTTATTACTAACTTATCAGTATATAACTAATTTCATCAAAATTTGGAAGGTTGATGCCTCGCAATCGAAATGTAAAGCTTCTTTTGATATTTCTTGTTCGTGTTTTATGTATGGATTATTAATACCGTGATGGACTCGGGATATACCTTTATTTACAGCCTATAGACCAAAACCGCATATTATTTCGGAGTCATTAGCCTAAAAGTGTGGTCTGTTAAGTCTTATTATCTTACAGGTGTCATTTACATGTGTCAAAAGTATGAGCGGTTCAAGTACACTTTTCTAGGTAACTGTACTAGCCTTCGATTTTTTTGAATAAATAATTGTTGTGCTTTATCATTTGTTTTCACTGTGAGAAACGGTACAAGCTGTGATTGTCGTAGGTAAATTATTCCGAAGGACTTTGGTTCGATGATAAGTCCTTGATATGAGACTTCATCAAAGTTTTCCTGAAGTCAATAAGTAGAAATGACACAAGGAGCCCGTCGACTGATTGTTGGATTATACCACTCAGGTAATCAATTGAGCATTTATAACATATCCCGAATTCGAGATGATATTACGGTCAAGTAAATATCGGATTCTAGCACCCTTAGGTACTTTATTCCCCCTTTAAGATACCACATTAGTCGGGTGCATGCGACAGTAGTTCTCATTATTTTCTGTAGATCCGAACTTGGGCTTGGGGATGACGTGTTTATTTTTGTTGTTATTAGGATAAAAGTCTGTGGAGAGATATATTAATAGTGCGAACGAGATAAAGGTATTCAATTCCATCTCTGTAGCATAATAGTTGTTATAGTGTTTAGTCCTTCATGTGAGCATTTCAGTGCACTGATTGGCTTAAAAACATTTTGCACATTGAGGTCTACCTTGGTGATCTTGCAGAAAGGTATTGAGGTACGTTTGAGTTTCCAAGGTTTATGTTTCTAAGTGAGGCTAATACGTGTGCGTTAAGCATTTCATTCGTAAATTTGGCATCCATTGTCAGTAGTCCGGCAACACGACAGGGAGAAGAAACGAGTAAATAACAGTACTCTCCAACAAAAATGCTGTGGAGAGATTTTCAACGTTCTCTTTCCGTTACACCGTGACTGTACAAACTAACGGTAGAATTCAGCTGGACGTCTATTAGTATAAGCCACAATCAAAATGGAAGTATTGAATTATGAGTTAGAACATGTTTGTAATCTTGTTTTATCTATACACTATATCTCGCTTACCCAGCTAAGTAGTGAACAAACTGTATTGGTGTTGCCAGCTCCACTAGCTGCCATGGACATTGGTCATTAGCAGTGCTCATAGACAATGTAACTTTTCTTCTGATCTCTCTTCTTGATGGGAATGTATTTAAGTGTAGGCCAAACGAACATACCTGGTTGGGTGTTTAGTAAAATAGGAGTCCCCTAACCATTAACTTATCAGCCTCTTTATCAAAGCTGTATACTGCACTCTTTATCTTCATTAAGCTTCTTGCAGTAATCCACGTAATTGGGAGTAAAAATTCAGTAGTTTATCCTATTCCAATTGTTTCTGGATATTCTTGTTTTATTTTCTTACTTTCTATTCTCTTACAACCTCTGATCCTCTAATAAGGGACACGTTAAACAAGTCATGAGCAGTAATTTATTGGAGGAGTTAGATGCTACGAGGTAAGATAATAAGTTAGTAAAGTGTGCGACATCCATCTCCGAATATTGACTGGGCGTTGGTCGTCATCGAGTTAGCGCCCTTTTTTGTCTATGAAAACCTAGCTGACACGTTCTTGTTTGGTAGGTTGATCGAACTGACATTCCTATGGAAGTGGATTTTAGAAGGAAGCCAATGCAACAACCTAGGCTGATTGATTGGGAGTTGGCCGCAAACATCTCAGTAATGTCAAAACATTGTAACTCAAGTATTCGTTCATATCCTTATTTTGTATTGGCATTATATTTCCCATTATTTCATATCGAATAGTGAAAAGCTTTGTGTAAAGTGTGACCGATAAACGAACCCACCAATAATAATATGAAACGCCCACCACCACATTAACTTTCTTTGACGTTGTATGACTATGTCTTGTTTATGTTCGTTATAAAATATCGCTTCGTTGACATATTTCTCCTATACTCTAGTTATTGTTCGAAACTCTGTGCTCGACAGTCTAAAGAATAGCTTAGAATTACACCTGTAGGAAATTACTTCCTACACTTTATGTGCTTGAAATTGATAACCCTGTTCTCCAACTGCTCTACCACACGACCTAATTAAAGACATATTCACGACTTGTCTGGTTTCTTCTCTCGATAAGAGGAAGAGTACCCATCGGCACGGAAAGCTCTTTGGTTAAGTGACTGAAGTCACCATACAGTTTTGGTGCTCTTACAAAGTTATCTATCCTTACCCATCAATAATGATCCATAGGAATATAAGGTCACAGCTTATAGAAACTCTCAAGTTTAAGTGTATTCACTCCCAACTGTCAGTTGCACGTCGCAATGCAACCTCCGTAAAGCGGGCCAACTGTCGTGTTGACAATACAGATTTTACTAATCTTATTTGTATTCATATGTGAGAAGTATTATCCCAATTACTTTTATGACCAATGTACTTATAAAATATCAAACTAACTGAGTAACCCATCATAGTGAAGACAGTATCTTTTGTAACAATTGATTCTTGCCTATAAATTGGTATGCCTCATGTAACAGACTGCTATTTGGGAATTATTTTTTATTATTAAATGTGCTCTAAAAAATCTCCATTTAAGTTAGATGTGCCAGCTAGTTGCTTCATATATTGTGAGAGTTGTGACGATTTCCTATCTCCGAAATCGCGTGCTGTTAATAGTTGTTATAGTCATTTTCTTTTAAGCTATTATGCATCAGATGACTGCTGCACTGAGTTTACCATACACGTTTTGTTCCGGCACATGCAAACTGTGGTCGAAACAAGATCTCTAACCAGGAGTTACCTTTTGCCTTTTCTAATCGTTTTGTACTCGAATGACTGAGTGTTGCTTCATTGAGGATACTCGGCCCCCTTTAGGCCATGGAGATAAGTTCGGCCACGTTTCTCCTTTTGAGTCCAATGGACTATACGGCCACATCCAGCGGGTGTTTGCTTTTTTGTGGGAGTTGAATATATTTATGAATTCCAGTATCTTCAGTTCAATGTGGAATTTTCATTCAGTGCTATATTATGAATAATATACAAGTTAGTTTCAGTTTCAGTTTGGGAAGGACAGGAGGCTCGATGGCCTATGCTAGTCCTAGCAATGGTGGTCTCTCAGTTGATCCAACTTTCTTTTGAAAGAGTCCACAGATGGAGCCTCAACCACGTGTTGAGGTAGTGAATTTCACTCGTTGATGATTCGATGGGAAAGTCGATAGTCAGCTGACAAGTAATTTGTTCTCGGCTTGTGAACTTTTTTGGAGTGTCCTCGTAAATTCTCTGTTTTGGAAGACAAGAAAAATGAGGGCATATCAGGTGCAAATTCGGCACTAAGCAATTTATAGACTGTAATCAAGTCGCCTCTAGTTCTGCGATATGACAACGGGAAAAGGTTCAGCTTGGCCAGTCGAGATTCATACGGAAGCTTCGCTATTCCGGGAACCAGCTTAGTCGCCGTTCTCTGAACCTTTTCCAGAAGCTCACTGTCTTTTTTTAAGCAGGGGCTAGCCGCTTGTATGCAGTACTCAAATTTAGGACGAACAAACACCTTATACAAAGTCAAAAACGTTTTGGCGTTGACATGACTAAAAGCTCTACGTATTGACCATAACGTTCTAAAACCTTTGGCGGCTATTGCACGGCAGTGTGCAGTAGTCTTTAGGTCTTGACAGACGATGACTCCTAAGTCATTATATGTCTGGACGACAGGTAGCTCAGGGTTATTCATCGTGTATGTATCTGTGTCTTGATGACCGATATGCATCACAACACACTTGGAAGTATTTATCGGCAACTGCCAGGTTTGAGACCATTCAGATAATTTCTTCAGGTCATTTTGGAGTTCTAAGCTATCACCCTCACATCGTATTGTTCTCCATATCTTGACATCGTCAGCATATAGCGAGACCGATGATGATAGGAGACGAGGAGGGTCATTCATACACAAGAGGAATAGCTCTGGATCCCAAACTGTACCCTGAGGCACTCCACTAAACACAGTTCCCCAGCTAGATAACTTTGAGTTCACCCTTACTCTTTGTTGACGCCCAACTAAGAAGTCTTTTATCCACATCAATAGCTTGCCTCCAATCCCGACTTTTCTCAACTTATATAACAGCCGGTTGTGCGGAACTTTGTCAAAAGCTTTACTGAAATCAATGAAGGTGACGTCTACAGGTAGCTTTTGGTCCTTAAGAGCGCATCAGCTTTCACGAGCCACTAATAAGTTAGTGAGACAAGAGTAACCTATTCTGAAACCGTACTGCTTCTCCGGGAGGATCCGGTCTTTATCGAGATACTTAAACAGCTTCTTCCAAACAATCTTTTCTAATATTTCTACAACCACACTAGTTAGGCTAACGGGGCGGTAGTTCTCAGGTTTGTGTTCCGTACCTGTTTTGAAAACAGGACTTACTATGGCGAGTTTTTGAAGCTCATCTAATTTTGTAAAGGCTCCTCTCTTCTTGACTCTCCTTTATGAGGAAAGATCGAGTGTCAGAATAATGTAGGTAGTTGCTTATTAGAGCCCTAACAGGCATCAGGGGTTTTCATTCATCCTACCCTAAAATCCCTTTAGAGTCACTTGTAGATGGAGACAGATAGTACCGTCCAGTCTTGTCTCACTTCCTAGCGATTTCTTAATGCTTTATACCGCAAAAAACTGCAAAGACTGCCTAGATGCTTATCAGGCCATGCAAGTATCTCATATTGGTGTTAGGATACTCGAACTCCTTCAAATATATTGTGTCCACTACTAATCCCACCCATTAGCTGGACTCATTGCTACAGTTATCGCCAAAAAATATAAAGACTACACGTTCGTTTCTAGGTATAGCCACAAATAGATTAGCTGGTTCGTATCGGTTAATGACAAAGACATTGGATGATGAAATTGTTTGTTCAGTCCATTTCATGCATACTAGCCGCCACGCATTGTGATTTTGGTGTTGACGATGACTGGTTTGTTTTATGAATGTTTTTTATTATAATTGTTTTACATAGTTAAGTTTTTGGATATCGTCAAGCCGTTTTGTGCAATCCTACCGGAGATCTCCCGTCCTGAACGGAAGATTCAGTTTCGAGAACGGGTGTTATGGACGGGAATAACCCTAATGATATTTCTGTTTTGTTGCCAAATACCACTTTTTGGCATAATGTCGTCTGAATCTGCCGACCCTCTTTACTGGCTTCGAGTGATTTCTGCGTCAAACAAAGGGACACTTATGGAACTTGGGATATCTCCAATCATAACATCTGGTCTAATTATGCAGCTTCTTGCTGGGATACAAGTGCTCTCTGTTGGTGATGCACCGAAAGACAGAGCTTTATTTAATGGAGCTCAGAAATGTAAGATGTCATTAATTTCTGACCCTTCAGTATTTGGTATGGTTATAACTGTTGGCCAAGCTTCTGTGTATGTTATGTCCGGAATCTATGGTGCACCGAGCGAACTAGGTGCAGGAATTTGTCTGTTGATAATCTTCCAGGTTTGGTATTGTTTTTTTAATCACTCTCGTTTAAGCTAACGTTTGCAGGTCTTTTGGTTTTGATGTTGGATGAACTTCTCCAGAAAGGTTATGGTTTGGGCTCTGGTATATCTTTGTTTATTGCAACTAATATTTGTGAAACTATTGTGTGGAGAGCAATAAGCCCTACTACGATTAACACTGGACGAGGTAGGTATTAAGTTTTACGTTTATTTTTCCAGGTACGGAGTTTGAGGGTGCTATAATATCGCTTTTCCATCTACTGGCCACTCGTACAGATAAAGTTCGTGCATTACGGGAAGCGTTTTATCGTCAAAATCTGCCAAATCTAATGAACATACTTGCAACTATTCTTGTCTTTGCTGTCGTCATTTACTTCCAAGTAAGTTAACTACAAGTCTCGAATTCTTCAGAGCTTCAGAGTAGATATTGCAGTCAAGTCAATCCGATATCGTGGGCAATCAACTTCATATCCAATCAAACTTTTCTACACCAGTAATGCCCCGATCATGCTTCAAAGTGCACTTGTCTCTAATCTTTATGTAATGTCACAAGTAAGTAGCATTGCATTTTTAAAAGTTTTTGCAGATGCTAGCTAGCAAGTTTCGAGGTAACTTCATCATCAATCTTTTGGGTGTTTGGTCGGATGGTGAGGGTGGTTCTCGATCTGTACCTATCGGAGGATTGTGTTACTACATGACACCTCCAGATTCCTTGGGAGATATGCTAGTAGACCCCATACACGGCATTTTGTATATTGCTTTCATGCTTGGAAGCTGTGCGTTTTTCAGTAAAATATGGATCGATGTCTCAAATTCCAGTGCTAAAGATGTAGTTAAACAGCTCAAAGAACAACAAACTGTCGTTCCAGGACATCGGGAGAATTCAATGGTGCATGAGTTGAATCGTTACATTCCAACAGCAGCCGCACTTGGTGGTCTATGTATCGGCGCTCTTTCAGTATTGGCAGACTTCCTAGGTAAGATGGTAATTTTAGTTTCTTGAGTTGCATTTTAATAATTACTTCAATAACCAAGAGTGACCGTCAGTTGAAGAATGCCTTCGTTACATCTTTATGTGAATCGCTAAGTGGACCAATGACAATCTGAGTAAAACTTAATTTGCGGCCATTGGTTTATAGGTTTAGACAGCGAGTAGCTTTAATTGCATTCGCACGACGTATGAAACTCCCATAATAAATAAATATAGTTCAGTGGCATTTCATTTTAACCATATATAAATCTAGTTACTCTGAAGGAGGGCGTCAAAGCATCCAAGGTACACGTCTTCATTTCACAAGAAAGCAGTCGGCTGTTTACGCTGAAATAGCTTTGAGTCAGTGACAGTAATGAGAAAGGATTTATTCTCGCATAAACTTCAAAAATCGTTATTCTATGCATTCTGCTCCATATTTCCGCGTTGGTTTTTCTACCTTCTGTTCTCAGACAATTTCGGTACATTCATTTTTACTATTTGTCTCTTTGGTTCTGTTTCTGTGTGCTAATATGAAGCGTGGCAACGATATAGTTCTTGTCAGGTCCTGAATTACTTTCGTTTATTTGTCCACTCGTGATTCTTTACTATCTCTACTCTGCATAGCAATCTTCCCTGTAGGGGTGTTATTTACTTGAATTCCAGACCAAACACCCACTAAGTTACTATATTTTCCGTTTAATACATACGTTTTACGTAAATTCCTTATATTCATTCATGTGTAATATTACTCGAAAAGATTTCCATATAGTACATCTCGTTGGCGTAACCTAGTAGAGCTCTCGGATATCGTCTATTGGAAATGTCATAATCCTTTAAATTGTCCATTTATAAACGTTATATGCCCATTCTTATTTTCGTTTGTACAATTTATCAAAATGTGTATGTACAGTGGGACGGTCATTTATAAATACACATACTAAGATGTGACTTGATGTTAATCGTTTTTTCAAGTACTGTATACTTAATACAGTAAGATATTCTCAAAATAAATGTTTACCAACTGTCTAAATGCTGATTGTAAGAGCGCGGTTTGAACTAATGATCACGTTTTAAAGTATTCTCCGAATAACCCAGTTACTAAAATGGCAGCATTATCGTTATTGTAATTTATTAATCGAGTATAAGTTCGAATACTCAGCATTGAGTCCAGACCGAAGTAAGCAGAGCAGGATTCGAATCCGCTACCCAATAGGTGATATAAATGTTTTAACCATAAAGGTATTACTTCAGATCATTTATTTATCTTAGAGGTTTAAAGACATAAGATCCTAGCAACTGATCTTGGGTGTCTTTGAAACACTATCAGTCAACTACAACGTAAGACCATGCACATAAATGAATCGGTCCAAGTTGCCACACCTCATTAGTACAAGATGAACACCAAATTCATAGTTGTTACTTCAAGTGTGGTAATATGTAAAAAAAGATTCTGTATACGAATATAATACAGGAAGAAAGAATTAGTTCGTAGAAAGAAAGGTATAAAGCATTTTCAGTTTTCAGGGAAAGACAAAGAGTGTATACAGCTACGCCATTGTGGTCGACTTTGAGCCATATCACCCAGAGACTCCAACCATTGATTACGATGGTCACGCGGACCCCAACCAAGTAGTCTGCATCTGCCAACATGGCTCAGACTAGAAATTAGTGACTTTGTGGACTGATGCCACGTTTTGGTTTTGCCGCCCCCAACTTTCTTCCAGCCATTCCCAACACTAGTCAGCATTGCGCGTCGTGGTAATCGGTGTTCGGGCATATGTAACATGGCCCAAGCATCTTAGTCGATGAAGATTTACAATTTCATCAACTGACTTACCATCATTCGGTAATACCTTGCGTCTAACTTTATTATTACTTACCCGATGATCCCACCAGATGCGAGCGATATTTCTAAAACATCTGTAGTAAAATGCTAGCTTGTGACTATCTCCTACTCTTAATGACCATGTTTCGCAGCCGTAAGGAAAACAGAACGAACTGCCGCACAGTATACACGTTCCTTAATTGATAGACGGATAGGTGACGTAAGTTTGCAAAAGCCAAACGTGCTTTGTAACGCTGATGCAGACTACTTGGTTGGGGTCCGCGTGACTTTCGTAACCAATGGTTGGAAACCCTTGGTGACATGGCTCAGAATCGATCACAATGGCGTCGGTGTATACACTCTCTGTCTTCTCTTAAACTAAGAGATTAAGATCACTTCACATCTTTCTTTCTACGAACTAATTCTTTCTTCCTATACTATATCCTTATTGCAATCTTTCTCCTATATATTACCACCTTTGACCTAACCACTCCTATGAATCCAGTGTTCATCTTGCTGTGCTAATGAGGTATGGCAACCTGGACCGATGCACATATGTGCCTGGTCCTACGTTGTAGCTGACTGACTTATTATAGGACCACTACAGACATTTTGAGATTAGGCATAGTGGTAAATTGTTCCGAAGTTATGGGTATCCATCAAGTAAGCTGGTAGGGTGTTTCGTGAGCCCAGTCATCACCTGATTCATGCTACTAATCAAGCACAAGAAGTAGGTTCATACTTTTCACGCCATTATTACACAGGTTTCCTTGGTTTACTACCACTGTCAGGTTTATTATCTTCACATATCTTTCTTGTTAATTCCTTTTTCTCGTGTGGACTGTGACAGCTTGCTCCAACACATTTTTACTGGATTCTACTCGTTCGTTTTACCCAAAACAGTTGTTTCAAACAACGCACTTTCCTAAGAGCAGGCTCATTGTTAGTTTCATATGACCCTTTACTTAAGTCCTAAAATCTTGATAATGAATAATGTAAAAGCTTGTAATTGTCATCAGCTGTGAAAATACAGCTCTTGTTATTACTACTTTTTATATAAGCCGGCCAAATATTGAGTAAAAAGCCCATTAATACAATCTGTTCCCACTGGAGCGTTCGTGGAATCCCACTAGCGGAATGATACCTTAGTGATTCAAGTTTTCGACCTTCGGTCACTAAACTCTAGGTTCAAACCCCACTCCACTTCAGTTTGGGGACAGACCAATGTAATTAACCCTCACACTTCGGATGTAGATCCTACCCAAGTAAGCACCTGACAAGTTGGTTAATTAATTAATTCTTTATACTAGATATGACAAATATCTCATGCAAATTGTGTGTACTAAAAACTTAACAACAATTCCAGTGGTTTTATTGATATAGTTTATTCACAATTTAACTTATTTATTTCAGGTGCTATTGGAAGCGGAACAGGTATTCTCATGGCTGTCACAACAATCTACCAATACTATGAAGTATTTGTTCGAGAGCAAAGTGAGATGGGTGGTTCTATGAGCTCTTTGTGGTTATAAGGAAATATCACAAGTCTTTCTTATGTATTCAAATCTGTTTTCGTTGTGTTCCAGTCTGCTACATGTAAAATGATTGAGTGGTTAAAGACATAGATTCGGATTGTATACTAAAAGGCTTTAAAAAGTCAACATATTTTGATTGTATATTTTAGCATTTCTTTAAACCAGTAGTTATTGGTCATCATTCACATAATAATAAATGTTTGGTTTTTTCTGTGCAGTATTTATGTCCTAATATCACTCCAACATGTACATTTTGATCATTACCTACTGCTTTGCACTTTTAATTTGTGATCATTAAACGTTTCATGCTTTCTTTAGTTCTTTTTTTTCAAAATATAAAAATAAGGTGTTTTTACAGTCAATGTAGAACTAGTCATTAATGTTGATTAGGTTTTAATTATAATACGAACTGCCCTATTGACTATGTAGTGTTGCACGAAGTAGCAGTTGAAAAATGTAAATGTCGTTGAATTTCTGTGTATAACGTTATTGATTTCGTGAATAGACTCGGTTACTCATGTACTCATTACACCACAACCGATCCAGACTAATAAGTACTGATCGCACCATATGTGTATTCGACTATTGATATTCTCACATAAGTTGAGGATTTTGCGAGTAGCCTACCGTATAATTATAATTCTGTCACTACATTTGTGTCGTTGTGATGATAGACTATCACCGGGCAATCTTAGACAGTGGATTTTCCTTATTAAACTGTTAGTTTACTATCGGTCGTGAGAAATTCCATTTAGTAGGGAAAATGGTCAGTCAGTCAGCTACAACGTAGGACCAGGCACATATGCATCGGTCCAAGTTGCCACACCTCATTAACACATCAAGATGGACACCGGATTCATAAAAGTAGTTAATTCAGAGGTGATAATATATAAAAGAAAGATTGCAATAAGGATATAGTACAGGAAGAAAGAATTAGTTCGTAGAAAGAAAGATATGAAGCGATTTTAATCTCTTAGTTTAAGGGAAGATAGAGAGTGTATGCACCGACGCCATTGCGATCGATTCTGAGCCATGTCAACAAGAGTCTCCAACCATTGGTTATGATAGTTGTTCGGACCCCAACCAAGTAGTCTGCATCTACCAACATGGCTCAGACTACAAGTTAGTAACTTCAAGCACTGATGCCACGTTTTGGTTTTGCCGCCCCTAACTTTCTTCCAACCATCTCCAACACCGGTTAGCATTGCACGTCGTGGTAATCGGTGTTTGGGCATATGTAACACGTGGCCCAACCATCTCAGTCGGTGAAGATTCACAACCTCATCAACTGACTTACCATCATTCCCTAATACCCTGTGTCTAACCTCACTATTACTTACCCGGTGATCCCAGCAATATTTCTGAGGCATCTGTGGTCAAATACTAGTAGCTTACGAGTGTCTTCTACTCTTAATGGCCATGTTCCGCTGCCGTAAATTAAAACAGAACGGACTGCCGCGCAGTATACTCGTCCTTTTATTGATAGACGGATATCTCGCCTTCGCCATAGATGACGTAAGTTGGCAAAAGCCAAGCGAGCTTTTCGAATCCGTGCTGAGACTTCGTCAGACACCAACCCATTTGGGTTGGTCAGACTTCCTAGGTAAGTGGAGTTGTCAACGCGTTCCACTACTTCACTCCCTATCCTTAGTTCAGTTGTTGACGCAGACCCGTCCTGAAGCAACAACTTGCATTTAAAGGGAGAGAAGTGCATTCCAAACATTCTGGCATTGTTGCTCAGTGCTACCAAAAGACTCTGCATTCTATCAGCGTCTTCACCAAACAGGACTGTCATCCGCGTATTCTAAGTCGATAAGTGGACCTCCTGTAAGGAGATCAATACCCGAGAAATCAGTAGACGGGAATGTTATTTCTATCAGTAGATCTATGATGAAGTTAAACAAGAATGGGGAAAGTGGACAGCCTTGACGGACACCACTTGAGGTTGCAAAAGCAGATGACAGTTAGCCATAAGCTAGGGAAAATGGTGTATTGGATTAATGAACACTGGCCTACTGAATCATAATTAGTTGTGGTGTCTCGAGGATGTGATAACGTTTTGAAACGTACCATAGTGAGATTTCATTAAAGGATGGCCTGTGTCAGTTGTGGAATATACCCTCAGAGCACCGTATATTACTAACCAAATAGTTATCTTGTTAGGATATTTCTTAAAAGTATTCAGAGTGAGATAATACATATTACAAGTAACTAACCGCATACTGGGCAGGTATGAACCTGTTACAGTTTTTTGAAACAACCCTTTATCGCTTACTCGATCACAGGCTTGTGAGTCATATGTACCAAACAACTATTACGCCCCAACAGTAGATATTATCTGTGAATAGCCATTATTGCCGAGCCAAGGTCAAAGATTACCGGCAGTTGCGTGGCTGCAAAATTTATCGGAAAATATCAGTGTTCAAAGCAATGTCACGGACTCAAGCAACTTACGGTCCATATCAACTGCAAGTATCTTCCACAAGTAGGGAAGGAAATGATATACAAAGTGGTATTTTTCTGGGAACTGCGATATAAGGCTTTTTCACTCTCCACATTAAAATAGCTCACATCTGTATGAATTTTGCGATGTCTATGGGGACGGTGAATGAACCACGACAGGATCGACCAAGGCGCAAATCCACCAGAAACGTCTCTCTCAGTCAGTCAGCTACAACGTAGGACCAGGCACATATGTGCATCGGTCCGGGTTGCCATACCATTTATAATACTTTGCTTCTATGCGATACGCTTGCCTTTGACACGGTGAAAATCTATAGCTTAAACGTCTCTCTAAGCTATAGATTTTCACCGTGTCAAAGGCAAGCGTATCGCATAGAAGCAAAGTATTATAAATTAAAGTGTTGGTGCAATAAAGATAAAAAGGATATCTGGACATAGACATCAGAGATAGTTTACGACTCAGTGAGTTATGTTTTCCTGTCGTTTTTGAAGCCAACCACTAATAGTAACTTTTAGTCCTCATGACTCAAACACCAGAAATATCATTCGGTGGAAATACATACATGAAGAATGCTCGTCCTGTCCTTCCTTTTTGCCAAGAAGCTGCATTGCAAAACCTTAGTTAAAGTTACTCTTCCCCATACTTTGGACAATCATAGTCTTCCGGAGGCAACAGTTAGTCAGACAACCGCCGCTTTTTCAGGAAACCTACTTCAAAATACACTATCATCACTGATAAACCTTTCTGCTTCTTTAATTACTAGATCACAAGTTCGAGCCCTGAACCGTCACTTGGAATATACCTTAAAATTAACCATACGGATCTGTTCTGAGTAAATGGGTAACATGACCACCTCTTAAACTTGCACAGTGAGGCTTACGATAGAGGGAATTTCCGTCTTTGAACCTCTTCTAAGAAATCTATGGCCATATGTATGTCAAAACATAAGTCAAACACTTCAACGATACCTAAATTAATCTGAATGTCAGAGCTAAGGCACTACACCTTTTGTCAAAAATAACGTCTTGAAAGTATCGGTGTCGTGTTCGCAGAGCATTATTTACATTCCATCAAGCGACTGTCGAAGCACTTAAAAGTCGGGCTCATTTGGGGATAACCTCTAACTTTTCTGTCCCATGCACGGTTTATGGAGCCGAATTACGGATAAAGGCTCTTAACACACTTGGACCAAAAGCTTTGCTCTCGGTTGAGGGGAAACGGGACCCTAACTGAAGTGATGTACCGCACAGAAAAACCTAGCAATAACTGTAAGCTAACTCTGGTTAGCCTAAAGGGATTTTGAGCATCTTCATAAAGATGTTATTGGGGTTTTATACCCCGCCTATGTTAAGCCTCAACCAGCTGATAGTCTTGAACATATATTCCGAAATAAGTTGGTGACAAAACTGGTTACGTATTCATAAGGAAGTAAAATGCTCACCCATCGTTGTCTTATCACTTGAGGCTAAGGGAATATATTCACATTCTACACATTGAATGGGGACATGTCTCAGAAGAGCACCACAAAGACTAACGGTTATCTTCATTCATTAATCTGATTTCTAGTGATACGAATGTAGCGTAAGCTAATCAGCTGGTATGAGAGGCGTACTCGGTGTAGTAAATCCAAACCTAGAATTACATCGTAAAGGCAAACTACATCATGGGCATGATACTTGACTGCATCAAATAGTAAACTGATGGGCGATATTTCTGTTGACCTATTCTTGATTACCAATGAAAATGATTGTTCAGTTCAGCTGGTACGGTTACAAAACCTTAATGTTCACCAAGAAAATGACAAATAAATGACTGACTAGTGTTGTGATTTAAGGTGTTCTTGTGACCGCCTGGTTTCGCGACGTAGTCAGGACTCATAGGACGTCAAGTTGTTGGAAATGGTATAACTTAAGTAGGTGATTGTCTAGGATGTATCGAACGGTAGTAGCTACTAAAGTAATTGCTTGACTGATACCTTAAATCACTAAAATCTTGTTCACTTAATCAACTACTGTGAACGTCATCAGACTACGAACACATTCAGTCTTCAGTAATAAGGATAGGAGGTCTGTCGACCTATATTAATCCTTGCAGTTTGTAATACTATGGAGATCCAATCTCGTTTTGAATATATTAACAGATGGTGCTGATATTACGTGTTCCGGTAGAGAATTCCAGTAATTCACTACTCGGTGCAAGAAACGGAACTCCAAACGTAAACGGTTTGACCTCGGTTTTTGAACTTTCTTCGAATGTCCTCTCAAATGATCAGTCCTAGACGGAAGCAAAAGATAAGACATGTTAATACCAAGGTCATCGTTCAGTATACGATAGGCTAATATTAGATCACCCCTTATTCTACGGTAAGATAACGGAAATAAGTTAAGGTGTCTCAGTCTGTCTTCATAAGATAGGCCAGATAGACCTTGTACCATCTTAGTAGCTCGTCGTTGGACTCTTTCTAGCATATCTGCTTCATATTTGAAACAAGGACACGCTGCTTGAATCCCGTATTCTAAATGTGGTCGCACATCAAGAAATATATCGATATCTTCAAACTACAACGCCTGTTTCATCCGATTTCAGGCGAAGCACTTAGTATTATTGAGGTAGTGAAGTTTCAAAAAACGTTAGATAATCAAATCAAACCATAATGTATTCAATATGTGAACTATTACAAACGGCGACCTCGACGGCCTCCTTTGCGTCGCGTGCTATCTGTTGGAATGGGTGTGACATCTTCTATGCGGCCAATACGCATTCCCGAGCGTGCGAGGGCTCGTAGAGCAGATTGTGCAGCAGGACTTGGGGTGCGGACCCTAAGGTCATTAAAAAACAACGAACTGAAGCCTACTTTGTTCCACCAGTTGCTCGGATACGGATATGTAGGGCATTTATACCCAAAGTTTTGCATTTCTCTGCGACATCTTGAGCTGCAAGCATAGCAGCATATGGACTAGATTCATCGCGATCGGCTTTAACTTTCATGCCACCCGTGACACGAACGATGGTTTCAGCACCTGTCGCATCCGTTACGTGAACAAATGTATCGTTGAATGATGCATAGATGTGACAAACTCCGAATACAAATTCGCCTTCTGCAACTTGAGGACCCAAAGAAACTTGCTCTTCGACTACCTTCCTAGCTCCTTTACGCTTTGCCGCCATCACGCTTACAAACAAATAGTGCTCGAGTAGCGTCGATCACGAGAACGTCCAACAAAATATTCACTGTCCAAAAGATTTATGAATTATTACTCCTCATTTTTAGTAATCTCTTTGTTTTTCGAAGCCTTCTTTTCAACGGGTGAGTGCATGGGACTGTGACTAGACTGCTGAGATCTGGAATTATACTCGTGTAATTGCCGAACCTCTAGCAACTATGTTTGATACGTCTTTGCTGCAGTAACTTGTTAGCCTAACCAGTGTAGTTATCAAGCTAATAGAAACGATCATTCGTATGGCTATTTTGGAATATATGGAACGGAATAATCTTCTACCCAGGGAACAAAGTGATTTTGAGAAGAACCCACCATGCTTGACGAATCTGCTCATTGGAAGTGAAAATCGAACCTCAGAGAACAGTAGTAATGTCCCGGCAGATGAAGTTTACAAAGATCTGGATAAAAGTCTTTACATAAGCCTCGAATCCATTGCAAGGTGATAAACTGAATAGGTGACTTTCTCAATAACAGGAGACACAGGTAACGGGTAAACAAGGCTCTATCAACGTGGGAATCTGTAAAAAGTGAAGTTCCTCAATGTGGGATCCTCTGTCTTTCTGCTTTTTTACTTAATGCAGACGACTTATCAACTGCGGCAAAGTCATCTGTTCTACAATTTACAGATGAAATAAAGATTCAGAGACTCAAATACAGTATGCCGGATAGGATATTACTTACTTATTTACTTACTTATACCTGTTACTCCCAATGGAGCATAGGCCACCGACCAGCATTCTCCAACCCACTTTGTCCTAGGCCTTCCAGTTCTATCCAATTATTGTTCATTCTTCTCATGTCTGTCTCCGTTTCCTGTCGTAAAGTTCTTTGGTCTTCCTCTCCTCCTTTAGCCTTGAGGATTCCAGATGAGGGCTTGCCCTGTGGCGCAGTTGGATGCTTTCCTCCCTGTATGTTCTGTCCACTTCCAGCGCTTCTTCCTGATTTCTTCCTCCACTGGAATCTGGTTTGTTCTTTCCCACAGTTGGTTGTTGCTAATAGTGTCCGGCCAACGGATCCGAAGTATTTTGTGTAGACAACTGTTAATAAACACCTGTATTTTCTGGATGATGGCTTTCGTAGTTCTCCAGGTTTCCGTCCCATACAGTAGAACTGTCTTGACATTTGTATTGAAAATCCTGACTTTGGTGTTGGTTGACAGTTGTTTGGAATTCCAGATGTTCTTTAGTTTTGAATATGCTGCTTTTGCTTTGCCGATCCGCGCCTTCACATCTGCATCAGATCCACCCTGTTCATCAATGATGCTGCCCAAATATGTAAAGGTTTTTACATCTTCCAAATCTTCTCCGTCAATTGTGATTGGATTGGTGCATGCTGTGTTGTATCGGAGAATCCTGCTTTTCCCTTTGTGTATATTGAGACCTACTGCTGCTGAGGCTGCTGCCACACTGGTCGTCTTCTCCTGCATTTGTTGTTGCGTTTGGGATAGAAGGGCCAGATCATCTGCGAAGTCTAGATCGTCCAACTGCATCCTAGATGTCCATTGTATCCCGTGCTTCCCTTCAGACGTTGACGTCTTCATGATCCAGTCGATCACCAGGAGAAAGAGAAAGGGTGAGAGTAAGCAACCTTGCCTGACACCGGTCTTTACTTCGAACGACTTTGTCAACTGTCCTCCATGCACAATTTTGCAGTTAATCCATCATATGAATTCTGTATGATATTGACTATCTTCTGAGGCACGCCGTAGTGTCGAAGAAGTTTCCATAGTGTTGTTCTGTCCACGCTATCAAATGCCTTTTCGTAGTCAATGAAGTTGATGTAGAGTGATGAATTCCATTCAATTGATTGTTCCACAATGATCCGTAGAGTTGCGATTTGGTCTGTACACGATCTATCCTTACGGAATCCTGCCTGTTGGTCACGAAGTTGGGCGTCTACGCAGTCCTTCATCCTGTTTAACAATACCCTGTTGAAGACTTTTCCCGGTATTGAGAGAAGAGTGATGCCCCTGTAGTTATCACAGTTGCTGAGATCGCCTTTCTTCGGTATTTTGATCAGAAGTCCTTCTTTCCAGTCTTTGGTACTTGTTCCTCATCCCAAATCTTATTGAAGAGAATGTGGAGTATCCTTGCAGTTGCCGCTACGTCTGCTTTTAGTGCCTCTGCTGGAATGTTGTCCGGTCCTGCTGCTTTGCCACTCTTGATTTGTCTGATGGCCATGCTGATTTCTTCAATTGTTGGTGGGCCAACATTGATTGGGAGGTCCGTGGGTGCTGCTTCGATGTTGGGTGGGTTCAGTGGAGCTGGTCGATTCAAGAGTTCTTTGAAGTGTTCTACCCACCTGTTTTGTTGCTCTTCAATGTTGGTGATTACCTCGCCTTCCTTGCTTTTCACTGGTCGTTCTGGTTTGCGGCGATTTCCAGAGAGTTTCTTTGTCGTGTCATACAGTTGTCTCATGTTTCCTTCTCTTGCAGCCTTTTCCGTCGTCGTTGCTAAATCTTCCACATATTTACGTTTGTCGGTTCTGATGCTCCTCTTCACTTGTTTGTTTACTTCTGTGTATTCAGCTTGTGCCTTGGCTTTTTCTGCTCTTGTTCGACTGGTATTGATTGCTGCCTTCTTGTTCCTTCTTTCTTGAATCTTATCCAGTGTATCAACAGTGATCCATTCCTTGTGATGGTGCTTCTTGTGACCCAGGACCTCATGACATGTTGAAGTGATTGCCTCTTTGATCCCCTTCCAGTTGCTCTCCACAGTAGTTCCTTCTCCATTGAGTAGATCATGAAAGGCCTGGAACTTGTTGCTGAGGACTATCTTGAATTTGTTGAGTTTGTTAGTATCCTGAAGAAAGGCCGTATTGAACTTTTGTGATATTGTCCGCCCCGTTGTCCAGTGCTTCTTGAGTTTCAATTTCATCTTGGCGACCAGCAAGTGATGATCTGATGCTATATCAGCTCCTCTCTTGGTTCTCACGTCCTCTATCGTCCTCCTGAACGTTTTGTTGATGCAAATATGGTCGATTTGGTTTTGTGTTGTGTGATCCGGTGAAGTCCATGTGGTTTTGTGTATGCGTTTATGTGGGAATATGGTGCCGCCTATGACCAGTTTATTGAAGGCACATAGGTTTGCAAATCTCTCACCATTTTCGTTTCTTTCTCCCAGTCCGTGTCGTCCCATGATGTCTTCATATCCAGTGTTGTCCGTTCCAACCTTGGCGTTGAAATCTCCCATCAGAATGGCCAGGTCCTTTTTTGGGCACTTCTCGACGATTGACTGCAGCCTATTGTAGAATTGATCCTTAGCGTCTTCATTGTAGTCGTTGGTAGGCGCATAGCATTGGATGACGTTCATTGAAATGCCATCTTTCTTTGTTTTGAAGGAGGCTTTGATGATCCTTCGTCCATGAGATTCCCATCCTATAAGTGCATTTTGTGCTTGTTTGGACAGCATCAATGCAACTCCTCGTGTATGTGGAGCATTTTCTTCATCATGGCCGGAGTATAGCAGAAGCTCTCCCGAAGCTATTCGTTGTTGTCCAACTTTCGTCCAATGTGTTTCACTAATCCCAAGCACCTCTAGGTTGTATCTTCTCCTTTCTGCAGAGATTGGGAAGACTCTCCCGGTCTCCCACATTGTACAAGCATCCCACGTACCTAAACTGATGGTTGCTCTGGCTGTCAGAAGGGGCATCAGTATTGTGGCTTCCGAAGGAACTCGGATTTCACCATGAGGAGTCATAGCTCATCTAAACAAAGACCTGAGTGTAAGCGGTTTGAATAATTTTTTCTGGCCGATGTTTTTTAGCGGGTTAGTGTTCTACGGGATGGAGTCACTAACGCTACACTCAACCCTCCTCTTTTATCTGGGCTTGGGACCGGCAGTGGCCCCAGAGGGGCTCCAGGGGGATTTATAGAATGGAATATTACAGGATGACCTAAATTCACTGGTTGAGTAGTTGTGTGGTTGGTTATTAGAAGCTTGCTCTAACAGGAGTGTGGCTATGAAAATAAATATCAGCGACGATTCATATCAGTACGCAACCAGTGGGCAACGTTAGATCACTGAAAGTGTGTCTGAGAGTGCACAAACTTAATTATTAACCCCCTAGGACATCTGAACGAATGTATGGTCTTTAATTTTTATTGGTTTCACCTATCTAACAACCTTGCTTGGGAAGCATCTAATACGCAAACTAATGTTGGAAATTATGGATCATGGCTGTATTATTATTATTATTTAAACGCACAAACACTAGTACAGGGAGGCGCCAAATACATATGCGCCACACAAATCATTCGATTTGTATGAGGGCCGAAATGCTACCCAGAAGGCTTGACCGAGACAGGTGGTTTTCCTGAAGAGGGCCACATCCCGTTTGGTTGATCTAGAGGTCTAATCCGCAAGGTAGTGGAGCAATGATAGGAGATACAGTCCGTGGCAGCCGGTTACTAACACCATGTTGGTTCGCCAGTTGTTCCCTCAAGATCTTGGAGCCCATATACACCATTAGTTTGGAATCAGGGCTTTCCAACTCCCTCAAATGGATCCTCCGTATCCACCAACCAGTTGAGGCGCCGAACATTCGCCTTCCGTCCCCTTAGCTTCGTAAACAACACCCCTGATGCGAGAAGGCAGTTAGTAGAACTTCTCTGGCAGTGTCCGTGTGCACGCGGCCATGTGAGAGCACTTGGAGGAGAGCTGATTCCCCACTCTCGGCTGCAACAGGGCATCTGGGGGTTCCTAACAGAGATATAATATTATTACTGCTATTAAGCCTGGACGACAAATATGCACAATGATATAGATTACATCATATACGCAAAATAAAACAACCTTAACCTCAAACGGCACTGTGGTAAAATAATATTAATAATTTTTTCCTCAAATAAGTCTGTTACACTTGCAGGATCAAATTGTTACAGAAGATACAGTCTTCAATGTAGTAGATTACTCAGTTAGCTTGATATTTTATAAGGTAACTCGGTCATAAAATTATAGGGAATAACAATTCTCACACACGGATGTAAATAATATTCGTAAGACTCGCAAAGGGTTGCTAAGCTCTGCTTTCCGGTTAAACATTGAGTTTGTTGGTTTGTGGGATAATTCTACAGTAGTACATTTATCTTTACTACTATATTAATAGACCTAATCCCAAAATTGTAGACTTGTCATGATGTGACAACCTAATCCATAAGGTCTTACGTGCAAGTCACATCACGGTCCACAATGACCCGTCGCATCGTGACAATCATCAATATGTTTAGTACTTCTGAAGAACATATTCCGATTGGGAATAGAGTGATACATCTGATACAGCAAGCAAGAGGCTACGTAGAGTGACTACGCATGCATATCTGAGCCATGCTGTACCGACCAATTTTTTCCTCGTTCACCACTTCTGACCCTCTCTAAGTGGTGCATGTTGAGTGTAAATATTCTCAGTAATTATATGCTCGCTTCAAAGATCATGTAGTTAGGGACCAATACCAATACAAGATTTCAACATCGGGAGTCCAGAAATATTCATGCCTAAACATGTTTAAAAGGTCGCATGTGAAAAACCTTGTTAAGGAGTCTATGGAGTATCCCGAACGCCTACATTTGTACATAAACAAAGGATTAAGAGGAGAGGCAATATCCCAGTATTATGATGAGAAAGTATTGTTACGTAACCTATGTAAGACGATCATGGTAAAGCTCAGGTATTCTCTAGTCACTTTAGGAGAGTATATACCGTGGAAATACATCTCACACACATTCTAGACATTATGACTACATTTCGAGGGTTGCCTACTCACTTATATACGCCTGGGATCCCCTGAATGAACATAGAAAGCCTACCAGCATTCGTTGCCTTGGGAAGTCCTCTCCAGCTCTTTCCAGATCGTAATTAAAGGTATGGAATGCTAATATAAGGTCACCTCGCGTTCTATAATAAGATAAAGGGAAAAAGTAAAGGAGATTTAGGCGCTAGTTGTCAGGGCGTTTGGAAAGACCCTTCACCAATTTTATTCTCAAACGCTGGACATGTTCAAGTGAGTTAGTATATTTTGTTAGACATGAGCTAACTGCTTGGACTCAGTACTATGAGTGTAGCCCTACACAAGTGGTGTATAAAATTCGAAACATCTCGTCAAAGCACTTGAATGCTCGGCGAGGTGAATTGGTTAGGCATGAATGCTTATTTCGAAACCTGTGTTGTCCGAGAGTTGATTGATTGTATGATTCTAAGAGATCTAGATACTTAACTCGAACTGTCTTTTCAAGTAAATTAACTATTATATTGGTCAAACTGACAGGTAAGTAGTTAGACACTATCTGTCCCTGATCATCTTTAAATATGGGACTGACTTTAGCATCATTTCAATCCTTAGGGGGTTGAATCTGAGGAAGAGACATGCTGAGGAGAATCACGAGCGGTCCTGAGGTAATGTCCGCGAAAGAAGACAGCATTCGAAGTTGCAACCCATCATGACCCTGTACCTTACCAGGTTTGAGGTTAATAATCGACTGAAGAACAGTTTTCCCAGTCACATGTATGGGTCCGATAGCTGGTGATTCAGGAGTGTGATTACGACAAGTAATTTTAACAACACTCGTATGGTAGACTTCACTGAAGGAGTTCGATGTGGTCTCAGCTTTTGCTAGATCTGGTTTTGCTAGTAAATCTGAATTTTTATGTAGCACTAATGGAGGAATATCATCCCACGCACTGCCCTTCAGTCTCCAGTAATGAGGACAGTAGATTGGTGAACCTGTATTAATCCTGATACATTGCTGTACGGCGAAGGTCCAGCTTTTCCTTGAAAATATTCACTGATGGGGCTGATACCACTTGTTCGGGTAAGGCGTTCCAATGATTGACTACTCGATGAGAAAAACGGGATCCCACTTTAAGTTTATTAGATCGTGGTTTATGAAGCTTCTTGCTATGACCTCGGAGATTATTAGTGCTGGAGGGAGCAAGAAGATAAGACATATTAACACCCAAATCATAATTAAAGATACGAAATGCCAGTATAAGGTCACCTCGTGTCCTACGATACGACAAGGGGAAAAGATTTAGGCGTTTTAAGCGCTCATCGTAAGGGAGACTAGAAAGACCCTTCACTAATTTCGTTCCCACACGCTGGACACGCTCAAGGGAGTTAGTATCCTTTACTAGACACGGGCTAGCTGCTTGGATACAGTACTCTAAATGTGGTCTAACATATATGGGGTATAAAATTCGAAACGTTTCCTCGTCAAAAGATTTGAACGCTCGGCGAAGTGACCATAACGCACGAAAACCTTTGACAGCGGCTGCTTTGCAATGCGCAGTTGTTTTTAAGTCATGACTTAATATTACTCCTAAGTCCTTATGCTCTTGAACGCATGGAAGAGGTTTACCCTCAATAGTGTAACGGTAACTATTACCGTGACCGACGTGCATTAGTACACTCTTCCTAGCATTGATTTCTAAGCCCCACTCTCGAGCCCATCTAACTAAATCGTCTAAATCAGCTTGAAGATCCACATGATCAGCCGCACTTTTTATTGTTCTCCAGATTTTTACATCATCTGCAAACAATAATGTCGACGACCTAAGTAACAGTGGTAACTCATTAACGTAGAGAAGGAAGAGCAGAGGGCCTAAGATGGTGCCTTGGGGTACACCACTTTTGACCGGCTTCCAATCGGATAGCGTTCCATTGACCCTAACTCTCTGTCTGCGGTCACATAAGAAATTTCCTATCCACTCATGTACAGTACCTATTATTCCGAAGCTCGTGAGCTTCTGCATAAGACCTACGTGTGAAACCTTGTCAAACGCTTTGCTAAAATCTATGAATATCACGTCGACAGACAGACCGTGATCTAGGGCTGCTGTCCAATCCTCCCTCGCAATAAGCAAGTTAGTCAAGCATGAACGCTTGTTACGAAATCCGTGTTGCTCAGGAGCTAACAGATTGTGTAAATCTATGTGGCTTAGCAACCTAACCCGAATTATCTTTTCGAGTAACTTAACGACTATGCTAGTTAGACTGACAGGCCGGTAGTTAGATACTATCTGTCGCTGACCGTCCTTAAATATAGGACTAACTATAGCGTCCTTCCAATCTCTAGGGAGTTGAGCGAGTGAGAGGGACATGTTGAAGAGTGTCGCAAGCGGTTTTGAAATAATGTCCGCAAGAGATGACAGCAACCGTGGATGTAACCCGTCAGGGCCCGGTATCTTACCAGGTTTGAGGTTAGTTATCAACGGAAGGACAGTTTCCTCAGTCACCTGTACAGATTCAATGGTTGGTATCTCGGTGTGAGTGGGACAAGTATTTGTTACAGTAAACGTAGAGTCAACAAGAATAGGTCCCAGAAATGTTTCCTACTCTTTAACAACTTCCGGGTTTCCTCATTAATCCATGGAGAGCAATGTGGTAGCTTACGTGATAACCATGGGATAAACGGCGATGTTGCGGACTCGAATGTAGCCTTAAACTTATTCCATTAATCTTCGATCAGTCCATCCGCGTCGACCGACCAATCAGTCGAGATAGCACAGTTTCTGATTGCCGGAACATTGACTCGTCAGATATTGGGACAGGGTGGAGCAGATACAAATTGTATACCATGTGTCCTAAACTTAAGGTGAATTACAACGTGATCACTGTTCACTAGTGGAGGAAGGTGCTGGATATCAAAGACATCCTCAGAGTGGTGGGTGAGGGCGAGGTCCAGCAGTGACGGATCATGATGCAAATCAATATGTGTCGGTTTTGTGATACATTGTACAAGTGCACACTGAATAACGGTAGATAAAAGGTCGCTATCGAAACCACTACCTGGAGCTGTAAGCTCTATCCAGTTGATATGCGGTGCGTTGAAGTCCCCAATGATGAGACAACATTCTGCCATACTCCAAGAACAGATGTGTCTTAGGATAAAGTCGTCAGCAAGACAAGACGGACTACGGTATATTACCCCTATAGTCACTAACCCATTTCTAGATTTAATCTTACAACATGCAACCTCACATGTGCCACTGATATGAGCCTCCGATATGGTTGATTGTATACGAAAGTGATCCCTAACGTAAATATTATACCTCCCCCCTTGCGACTTGAAACTCTATCACTTCTGATACAGATATAACCAGCAATGAAAGGAGAACAGTCTATATCAACGGTGAACCAAGTTTCTGTAACAACGATTATATCGGGACATAATTCTTGCACCATCAGACTTAGCTCGGACGTTTTATTTCTAAGACTACGAGCGTTCGTGTAGCACACACTTAAGGTGTTTTGGAAATCAATCGTTCTACCCATACAGGCCTCGGAAGCATTGGCTTCCAAGACCTGACTACCCGAAAACCCTTAATGGTAAGGTTATTTTCGCCATTTAATTTGCGAGTCCTCAACTCCGTAAGAGCATTCTTCCACTTGATTCGATCCTCAAGCGGCCAATCTGGTCGAATACGGATATTTGAGGCACGAGTTTTTAGTGCGCTTTTCAATAATATGTCTCTTTCTTCAAAACTCCCGAGAACCAGCTTCAGGATTCTTCTTGGTTGGGTCTCGCCTCCAACCCATTTACCAAGTCGTATTACTTTTGTAATATGTACCCCTGAAACCTCTTCAGGTAGTACATTCCTTACCACAGACTCCACTAACTGCAGGTCATGTGCATGTCTTCTAGCAGGGTCGTTGTCTTTCGACTCCTCTAGATTCCAAATAATTAAACTAGGGAGTGGTTTAGCTTCTTTTGAAACTGTGTTCACAGCTTTCGACCGTGACGTTAGATCCTGTATTTTAACTACTGGTATCTTACGATTAGTTTTTATTTTAACAGAGTCCTGGGAGTCAAGCGAATGACTCACAACAATGTCAGACGAAGCTTTACTATGGGACTTTGGCGGATTGGTCTGAGAGTCCACCAAGGACTTACCAAGTAAACAGTCATTAGTTTTAGCTATCTTTCCTACTCTTCTGCGTTTTCGCGTCATCCATTTTCCATCAGTCGAAACGTCTACATTAGAACAACTCGGGACAGTAATTGTTTTATCTGGGTCACCGGTTGCTGCTGTAGCAATATGGCCACCAACGTCTAATGACGTGTCACTCACTGATCGTTTCGGGGGAGAACGTTTAACTGCGGGTTGCACAGGTAGATGTCTGGCTTGCGCCGTGATAGCACTTACGACACTAACGCAATCTTCGCCATCAGTACCAATGTTATCAGTACAGCCATCATCAACCTTCTTATTAGCCAACACCAGGAGGCTAATTGCTTCCTGGATAAGCAATGTTTTGCTCGAGCAACAAAAACTAAAAAGCCAATGAGAGTTGGGCTTTGAGCACCTTCTATATGCAGTGGGGCTTAATCGAGTGCACATCTTATGGAACCACTTATTACACTCATCACATTGCATCCCTTCCTCCACGGGGAATAAACAATATGGTTGTCCACATTTATGAGCAGACCTAGCCATTTTGAAAATCAACTACAACGGTGACAAAAACAGGATATGTAAAAGGATTCTCAAACCTTAACTAAATAAATCAAGTAAAAGTCGGCCAAGTATGCTTCGATGCAATAAATACACAAAAGCAAAATCGAAACACTCAATACAATATCACTTTAACTGGAGTAGATCCAATTAAAGTGTAAACTGTAGTTTTGATGCATAATTTACGATCAAAACAGTTAATTAACTCAAGGAGAAACAATACCATATACAATATACGAAAAAGTCGTTTCGTGGAAGTACGGCTATCATATCAAAACTGTCTTTGGTAAAGGGTACGTCATCTAGCTATGGTGTTTTTACATATATTCTTTATTTGCACTTAAATGATTCATGTCTCGTTGACAAACATAAGTCCCAGAATCCTAGTAGATTTCATCAGTTTTCTTGCAATCGTGCATGTATAAATAGATTCATTTGATAAGGTCGGACATCACATATCATGTTTTAAAGACCTTGGGAACTTTCTGTGGGCCTTTTTAATCGGTAAATATTGTAGCTTGAACCTTAAGACCACCCTTTCAAAGTTGGTGAGTAACGCATAAAGTAATCTGTATTGTGCGGATATGGCTCTGCTTAATTGATTCTCACTTCTATGAAACTGGTTTTTACGTATATCGCCAAAGTGTTTCTGTCGAAAAGTGTAAGTGTCTTCGTAAACACATAGACTATCTCACCAACAACAGCACAATATTTTTTAATTCAACCCATACATATGTGTTGACTAACCTGCTTATTGTTGATAAGGTTTTAGCCCTTTCTAAAGAAACAGTTTCTCGGTGAAGGCCTTATTGAAGCCTGGATTAAAATATGCTCCGAATATCATTACTGGAAATGTATAATATATATGGAGTTGCCATGTTTCACACATGATACACAAATGATACGGACGTTTGGTTACACTAGTTATTAGATTTCGGGATAGCTTGTACATGATAAATTTTGTTTGTTTATAGTTTCTGCGTTATATTCTTTTAACATGGGTTTAAGTGTCTAGTTAAATTGAATGATCTGTAGAAGCGATAATAAGTTTCCTCCATATGGTCAACTTACCGAATGATTATATTTTCTTACTCCAGAAAAAGGGTTTGAAGATTGATTCTAAATTCAGCCCATATACGTCATTCTATTAGTACTCGCCTTCTACGTCCTCTGAGTTATCTTGATGTGGTAGGAGGAAAAAGTGGATATGTCAGGTCCAAAAGCACTTCTTAGTATTCTATACACCAAAACCAAACCACCTCAATCTACGGTACGACATAGTAAAGCGGTCTAAGTTCTCAAGCCACTCTTTGCATGGTAAGCATCGGAGTTCTAGAATTGCACGGGTGACTACCCTTTGTATGTTTTCTCAGATAACCGATTCACCTTTTAAACAAGGGTTTGCAGACTGAACGAAGTGTTCAAGATTAGTTCTCACTAAGATTGAGTATACTTTAGTGAAAACAGTAGTGTCTAAGTTGGTGAATGTTTGTCTTAAAGCTTATAGTGATCTAAACCGCTCGGCTGCAATCTCACGGTAGTGGGCCGTGGTCTTAAGATCATGGCTCACAAGATCATTGAGAGATCGAACTACGAGTAATGAATCTTCCCCAATGCTGTACAGTTTTGCTTTTGCTTCCTCAGTGTACACGTAGACGCACTTAGTCGAGTTAACAGGCATTAGTCATGTTTTAAACCAGTTAACGAGGACTTCTAAGTCTACCCGAAGTGCACGTGTATACGGATTCTCCCACTAACACTACTGTTTAGTCTATCAGCCCTACAAAGTAGGAGACCAAGCAATTGAATTTCACTATCACACACGACGTTAACCACGTTTCGGATATGTCAATGAAATCAAGGATTTCTCTGTCCACCACGTTTTTAAACTCCTCCGTTTTATTTGGTAGGCTGCGAGAGTTTGTATAGCATATCTTTGATTCTATGAAATGCTTTCCCATACCATCGTGTGGTTTGAGAGGCCGTTTTGTTCCGAGCTTTTACATTGAGAAAACCCTTGAGTATAAGGCTTTCTTCATCATCCCAACGGCGCTCATCAATATCTCCTTCTACCGATCGTTTCTTGATAGAATCAATCAAACTGATCTCTGCACGGACGTATATTCCGGATTCAGCCAGTTTGCGTGAATTTTCCACCATTAGGTTTCTTTCCTCAGTGGAAGCAAAAGTAACTTTTAAGAGAAGGCTTGCCTAAGTACCTTCGGAATCCAATTTTGTCCTATCTTATAGAGCTTATGAATAATAACTCCTGCTACTGTTTCCGGGAGTAGTTTGCTGGTTAAGGACTTAATATGCATCAGGTCGTGTTGAAACCTAGTATTTGGTTCGTTTTCGGAAGACTCTCTTAAATTATGGGAAATGACTGACTTCTCTGCAAGACCTGTGTCGACAAGCTTCGAGGTGTTTTCCTCAACTTTTCTCATCCCCTCAATCCGATTTGGCGTCAGGCGTACAGATGTGCAGCTATCACTCTTCCTCCTTAGTTTTCTACGTTCTACTGTGAACCAATCGTTGACCTTATTTAGTTTCTTAGTCAAATCTAGAATGTTCAGGCTTTTCTCCTGCATAGTTTGTTTTGCGTTGATGTGGGGTTCTGTAGCTGAAACCGTCCACTCATGTTTTAGTGCTCTCTGTAATTTGTTTCTTCTCAGTGTGATTTTTCTTTTTCCTTGTAACCTCTGCTACATGTGTTTGTCATCTTTTACATTTTGTGTGTCCATCTTGATGGTTTCATTCAGATCTAAAGCTGGATCTATGGCGACTCTCACTGCTTCCTCGAGATCTGACAGCTGCTCATCTGCTGTAGGCTGTTTATCCGAGGGAAGCTTTCTAACTGTGTTTAACAGCACAATCGTCCCCAGAATCAACAGGGACTGTAGAGCAGCATGCCTTGAACAGCCAATATGATAGTAGCTTGTAACAACTCCTGTATGCTGCTGATATGAGTCCGGTACACACTTTGAGATACCTTTTGTTGAAGTTGTCACGTTACATTTCATTGTTGATTGGAAAGAAACATGTGGTTCTACACAAAGATATTTTATCTGCGTCATTAAAATTATTAAGCAAACGCACGGACAGAACGGTGAAAAGAGTCTAGTTGACCGCGGAAAACGAAACAAAGGACGATGAAAACGAAAAGATTTCTAGAATAACGGTGTTTCGAGAGCTTTAAAAGTGATAGACATAAAACAAAAAGCTATAACTTCTATGTTGCTGTAACTAAAAGTTTAACTTGAATAAGTGTAAAAGAAAGTTTTATACGTTAGAACGCAAACAAAACCTAAAAATTAACTCGGCTACAAAGAAGAATCAACAGTTTAGACTAACAAAAGTTTATGATAATCCATATTCTAGTAGCAGTCAGACCCTTTCACTTTTGGACGTGTGAATTATCCCCCTAGGTTATTTGTATAGTAGCCTCCACTGTTTTACCCCCTTTCTTCATGCATTCTTAACATACTACCGTTATCTAATTGTTGTATCCTCTAGCATCTGAGCTATTTGTAAAGTTGTACGGCAAGTTTCGCATGTCAAAATTACAGAATACTGAGCTATCAGTTGGTATTGTGTTTTCAAAAGGCACTACTCAAGTGTCATTTAATCTTTTCTGCTTCGCATGTCTAGTCTTTAAGCTTCACGTTGCGGGTATTTATGGATTCAGAGGTCAGTCCTTGAGGTTATATACTAGTAATAAGTCGACCCAGGAACCGCAGAATTCTGTTTATTAGGCTATGAATCACTTCTGTTGTTTATGAGCAAGTGATAATAACTGACTCTACGACCTAGGTTAGTTGAATATGGTTTAAACCAGTCGTCTTCCTGTTAAAATCTTAGTATTTAAAGTAATTAAGACATCGCTACATAACTATAATGTCTTAGGGTGGAAAACCTTAGACCTCCATATTGTTATTTCCAGTAGTCTTTTGGTCTTTTTCGATCAAATTCTTTCGTAAAAACTTTTTGATATGTATTTACAGTTCATCTACTTATTCCTGACCACAATTCGGCTGGTACGACAAATAAGCTTAATCGGAAGCTGTCAAACCTTCATTTTTATTTTGGAAAAACTTCAAATGCTGGGATGTTTAGTTTTGTTATGAGAATTAGTAGTATACATCTACATCTCGGTTTCCCTAGTGTATGATGAAGCGGGCCTTTGTTTATCGATTTTAGCATCATAGTTCAATTATCTGAACTGATCCTAGTTTCTAAAAGGCCTACTGGAAACATAATCTGGTTTAGATTATCAGCTACATGTGTATAAAGATCAGTGATATATTAGTAATACAATTCATTTATGTGGTACAGGACCTATGTACCTGATTTTGAGAGGGCTATTGATACTGCTCGTCTACTCAGATCAATATAGTTTACCGAGGTTCAGACCTGTGACTTTATGGTTAAAAGTCGGGTTCTTAAACTACTAAGCTACCGCCCCATCAGTACCACTACCTGAATATGTTAACCCGCTTATTGCAGGTTTTTTGTCTAAAAAATCTACCCAAGATACGGAATTGAAGTTCTACAGTTTGAAAATGGTCAGAGGGATAATTGTTACTTATTAGCGTACGGGTACATAACCTACGATCATTAAGTTTCAAGTTCAGATATAAATTGGCTTACTTCTATTTCAGTAGTTGGTTGTCATTCTTAGCTTACATAATAACAAGCATAACATACAATTTTCTACTCACTTCCTCACATTCTCCTTAAATGATTAGAGCTATAGAAGTTCGACAAATCAAATTTTCATACAATTAGATTTTAAATGGATGGAAATAAATATCAGAGCTTCCTAGTAATTTCGTGCGTGCAGAATGTTGTTGTAGGGATGGCGCAACAGGATTTGTCCGTGCATAATCTCAAGAAATTCTACTAATATACGCCTTCGATATAGATCCTCGCTTTTAAGAAGTTTCCAAATAGTCACTTCTGTTTGGTTTGGGCACTTATTGTGACAATTCTCAGACTATATCCACAATATTACTCATAAACTATTTCTTGTGATTAGGTTAACAAAACAGTCGAAATACTATTAGCTGATAATTACTTCATCGAGGATTTCAATGCAAGGAACAAATATTGCAACTTCATCATTATCTCAAGCATCTCAACCACAATTATGGTCTCCTATCAATCCAATAACTCATCAAAAGACAATGACCCCTACACAGACTGTTTACAGTGCTGATGTTCTGGCTTCCACAGTACCATCATCACAACCACTAGCATGTTATTCACAACCTATTTCTCAACCCATTCAAGCAAGTCATATAAGCTCAGAACTACCAGCAGATGGACCTCTTGTGTCTGATTGTTATGCTGCTCTTTTGGGATTGGCTGAAACTTTCAGGACAATGAGTCCTCCTAATATGCGACTTGCCGTTCATTGTCTCAAAGCTATTCTTCAGTTCAAACTTTCTGTCAATCTAGAAGCTCGCACACATTTACAACTGGGACGGCTACTGTTTCATTATAGCAAAAGCGATGAACAGACAAAATTTCACTTGGAAAAGGCTCGTACTTTGGGAGCACATCTAAAAGCTAGTGATGATTCCATCAAATTTGAAGCCGCTACATTGTTAGCTGAGTTCTTTGAAAGAAAAGTAAGTGTTTCTTTCATTTTTACTATTAAAAACTCCTAATTCATTTGCTTATATAAATTATACCATAATTTTTTGTGCAGTTCTATGATGTCAAAAGAAATATTTTTATCTGACTACTGTTTTGTTTGAAAACAATATTTACCTAATTTTCATAATCTAATGTCAGTCAAAATGTCACACAAGTATCAGCAAATAGTCTGCTTTATATTCTCAAACACGTCTATATTGAACCAAGAACATTGAGATCTTTACACTGCTATGTTAATTTTTATCCATAGGAACAAAATCTATAGTTTACGAAACATCAGATTTAGATAATTTTTTGATTCATAGATGAGATAATTTTGCTGATTGTTGACTTGGATAATCCCACATTTCACACTCCAAATCCCATTTCTGGAAGTAAAAGTTTTGAAATTAAATCTTTATATTTATTTATTTGATTGGGTACAAAGAGGCACCGAATCCATATGCGCCACACAAATCACTTGATTTGTGTGTGGGATGTGATACTGTCTGGGTGCCCAGACCAATCAGGTAGTTTTCTTAAAGGGCCACATACGGAGCCTTCGACCTAATTCACAAGGCAGTGGACCAACGTCACAAGATGCGGTCGGCAAGCAATAATTTGCTTGTGCGCTATTTGTTCTCTTAGGATTCTGGAGCCCATGTGACCATTGGTTTGGAATCAGGGTTTTCCAACTCCCCTAGATGTACCCTCCGTGCCCAGAAACCCGGTTAAAGCGCCGGAAATTCGCTTTTTTGTCCCCTGAATTTCATAAACAACACCGGTGGCGCGAAAAGGCAATGAGTAGGACTTCCCTGGCAGTGGCTGTATACGCGTGGTTATGTGAGAGCATTTGAGGGCTGAATGTTTATTACGAAAGCTTTATTTTCACATGACTTCTCTTGTTTCACAATTTTAGGGTAAACGATATGAAGCAACTTGTATTCTAAACGATGCCATCAGATTATCAAATAACAGTCCATATTGGCATTGTCGAATCTTATTGGAACTGGCAGTAAGTGTTAACTGTTAATGTGAAGTTTCCGTAAAATATTTCTTTAGACTATGCATGAATCCATCTGCGTCTCCTCCCCAATTAGATTAATTTACTCGTCCAATGGATATAAATTATAAATATCGGGATGATAATAAGTGAATAGATTAAATCATCTATCAAGTACAGGTTTATGTATTCAGCTTTGTACCACACCGTTTGTATACGAGGACTAATGATATTACCCAGATTCATAAACTGAATTAAGTTAATTGGATTTCAACTTTACTAACTGTTAATTAAAATTCTATTGGTCTAATCAATAAGGTGAATTTTTCTTGACCCAAGTATCCGGAACACCTGATACGTATGCGTAACCACCACCTACCTCGACGTTCATTGTTGATTGGTTTACGAGCAAGTTTGAAGAAAGTTAGGAGCGACTAAGTGAATATGCTGTAGCAATCAATGAAATTATTGACTGTTGGCCTAAGCTATGTTGATAGGCACATATTGTTTGATTGTAGTCCTCACAATAACCGGGATCAGTAACTTGAGACTTTGAGTGAACATGACTCAGAATCGTCCAAAAGGACTCAGTTACGTTCACTGTTTATCTTCGCCCAGATATTAAGTTTCAGTCGTTCTTCATGTATCCTATTTCATTCTCTTTTTTTTTCGAATCATATTCTCAATGTTTAGCTTTTCTCATTTTGTCATTACTCCCAAGATTATTTTGTCTCGTTTTCTACTCATCTATTTAATTTCATGTCGTTGCAATATTGTAGTATGGCAACTGCTATCAACTCACATTTATGCTAGGTCCCATGTTAATTATAATTGTTTAACTGTGGTGATTAAGTAAATGCTCAACCGATTTGACTTCAAATGATAACTTAACTACAACTATGAAATTTCATATATAAATCAAAGTTGAGATCGATCAGTTATCAAAGATCTTATTTAACATTTATAAATATTAGACATATATTTCTTTTAATTTAACAATTCACTAGATTATATTGTTTATTTATTACTAGTGTTATTATTACTATTATTTTTATAGCAAGCTCATATTGCTGAACGAGATGTGAATTCAGCTTGTGAAATATTGGCAATGGGCTCAGAATATGCACGTTTACATAATTCCGATTATACAAACGGTTTATTTCTATTAAGTAAATGCATGGTCAGTTGTTTATTATTTCCCTGTTTCTTTAATTTTTGTCGGTGTGTGGGGGGGGATGGGTTTATAATAGTAGTTATATAATATTTAACAGTGTTTATCGTTAGGATTTGTTCAAGCTACTGAACGCAAAGAATTCTGTGATTAGACATACCCCTTATTACTTAGAGATTAGCAATGAAACAAAATAAACATAGCCAAATAAATATTTTCTGAAAGGAAAGATGTTTCACTGATTTCCAGTAGAACAAAGTACTACCAGTGTCGTTTCTTAAAAAATTCTCCATCATTTTGTTAGATATGTAGTTTGCTGTAGAGAAATATTAGAAACCAGTAGGATTATGTAGAACGTCAAGTAACAGAATACTTATTTATGATAATATAACCAGTTCTTTTATGAAAATTTTCTTGTTGATTTTTATGTACTTACAGTTACTTTTGGCAAGTAGACAACTTCCGGAAGTTACAGTCACATTAACCAATGTTAGTCGATTAATTGAACAATTCAAAGGAAATATGTATCATCGTGAGGCTTTACGTGTATTTTACCTTGTTCTACATGTTTCATTTTATCTTATTTCTGGTCAAGCAAAATCTGCCCATCCAATATTACGACAACTACATCAAAGTATTCAACAATTTGCTGCTATGGATGAAGGTAATTTGTGTCTTCAGTTAAAATCACTTGTTTAACTGAAAATACCATAGAAGCTTTGACTACAAGTCTTATTTACCAAGTATTGATTTACATACTTAGCTCCTCCTTACATTGTATATGAGGGATAGTGAGTAGATTTAAAATCTATTACCTGCTAATTGGAAAACCAAAAGCTTTAATCATCAGACTAGGGGTATTAACGGTGAATTTAACACAGAATGAGCATAAGTATTAATTGCCGTTATTTTGTGATATTTCCTACTATAGTTTGTTTGATGATTGTAATACTACTACTTAGTGTACATACTATCAAATTCTCCTCCTCTTCGATGCATGTTCCTGTTCCCTGTCTAGTCTGTTATCAAGGTTTCATAGCTTCTCTTTAGTAAATCTTATAGCTCAAGCTGACAAATATTTGGGCGAACTTATGTCACTTGTCTTCAAATTATTGTTGTCAGTTAATAAACCGGTGAGCGATTGATCCTGATGTTTGACGCAAGATTTCAGGCAAAAATAACATGCAGATTGACTAGATCATGAACTGTAATCTAGGAAAATAGCTGGGATATATGTCACACTTGACCAGCCACTCCTTATCCCAGGTTTTAACCTACAGGCCTCAGGTTCAAAGTGTGGCGCATATATATCTGGTGCCCACTTGTATCAATATTTATGTGTTCAAATAAATAAATAAAAGCAGGTTCCAAAAATACTGCACGTATTTCGCTTTAGAAAGCTGGGTAGTATCACTAATACTCACAAATAGTGTGGCCTGAAGCTGAATGTGATGAACATGTCTTTCCTATTCCATCTCTGTGTTTATTAAAAAAATATTCACATATGAAATTAATGAAGTTATTACTCGATAATTCAACTGTTTAACTTTCGACTGTTGACTTGTAAAATCTGTTCCCGGTTTGTTTAGATTTAGCGTAGGATACCAATTTGTTCTTCATTATTGAAGTTGTATTTGCTCGTCTAAGTATTTATTTTACCAGTCAAATTCTACTTTGATATCATCTTCAAAAAGAATATCTCTTCATCTTAATTTTCTTAACACAAATGTACTATCAGTATGGGGGTTTGTGGAGGTTGTATTATTTTAGCGGTTGAATTTACGAGTCAGTCTAAGCTAGATCACCATTGAAAACCTGGAAATACTGGACAAATGTACTAGCATACGTCCTACACCCTCTTGGCACGCATTTTAAAATTATCATTTGAGTTATTTATTCATAATTCATTATGTTAATACAAAGTTGTTTCAGAATACCACACTGTAATTCTAAACTTGGTTGCATATTTATTATATGTTGAGGTGTATTAATTATTGATCAGTTCAGCATATTTCTTGTCTGCTAACCTTGACATATTATCATCGCAATAAAAATATAACAGTTATTTAGCGCAAAGTGGATAAGAGAAGATTGTTCACCGAACGGATGATTGTCATCAGTAAAATTGTGGTAATACTATTATGTGGCGCTTGATTCGTTTGACAGAACTATACTCCGACGTTATCTATTGAACAAGAGTGCGCCTAAGGAATTTAGTAGCATCTTGGAGATTCAGTTCGTAAACACCTCAGGTAGATTAAGGGCATGCAACTATCTCTTAATTGTTCCAGTTCAGCAGTAGGGTTAAGTAAATTTTGCCAATATCAATATTCACCTTCACCATTTTCATCAATGACATCATAGAAACAGCTCTGGAGGAAGTACATGATGGCGTGAATCTGTTACCTAGAGAAGGACCCTTGAAACTTGAAGCCACAGATAACACTGTCCTACCGTGCAATGATACGCAAAATATTCAAGTCGTACTTGATCAGTTAGTATTTATTATCTGTAGGTACAAGATTTACTTTGCACCTGAAGGTCAAGTAGTTCGGCAAGACTGGTTGGGATCCTAGACTTAGTGCAACTTAGTATCTTGGGATGTTATCATACATGACTCAGAATAGAAGCCGGTGCCTATCCTGTGTAGTTTTGTTTTACATGTTCCATAAAGTGCTGGGAGCTTTTTTAACTGAAAGAATTATTCCTGGTTCCATTTCTTGTTATATGCTATTGTTCTTTTTTTATTTCTTCATAATGTTTCCCTTTTATTTGTATACCTCACAGCTTTTTTATTTTGCAGTTGTACCAAAATTCATGTTTATTAAATAGGAGACAAATTATTTAATTCCTTTTGTTTGTTTGTTGATTATTTTATTTCAATTTAACAGCTGATACTACATCAACAAATGAAATTGAACGATTTCATTGGATGCCCCGTGAACATATGGTTATACTAGTTTACCTTGTTACGGTGATGCAATCAATGCAAGCTGGAATGTTGGATAGAGCTAAACGATCAGCTGAAAAAGCATTAATACAAATTGAAAAACTATCTGTATTCGATACTAGTCCATTACTTACTGTATTCCATTTAAGTTTACTAGAACATACGGCTATGGGTCGTTTAGTAATGGGTGTACAAACAGCAGCTGCACAAGATATTGGTCAAGCATATCGAATATGTCAAGCGAATCCTGCACTAATGTATAAACGCCTCCCACAGTTGCATACTTTAATTGGCTTGTATGCTATGTCAATGAATTGTATGAATCAAGCGGAAAATCAGTTTAAGTATGCTTTAAGAGTAAGTTGGATTGGACTCTTTTATTTATTAAATATTTGTCCCCTACATTCGTCATAGTTTGGTCTCAGTTGGGGTACTACTAAAAATTATAGAGTGCTAGACAGCTGTTCTGTTCCCACCTGGGATTCTGCAGGAGCATGTGTCGAACCCAGAAATTATGAGTCTGAAGTGCACCCAACCATTAGAACCACTGAGTCAATATTCAATAATACAATTTCAACTTTAAACAATCTGAGATATAGTGACATACCTATATATGTGTTTTTATATTAATGAGAGATTAGTTGTTTTTCGTATTTCATTTATGTCTCCTATAGTTATTTTCTCAAGCACTAGAATTTGTTTGATTTGTTTTATGTTCAACATTGAGAACAGTGAATTCATAGTGATTACTCCACGCGATGTTGACTACCAGACTGTGTTACTCAAAAGGGATTAACTCGTGGTAATAAACTACAAACTAATTCCTTATGTTATAACGTCTAACAGAACAGTTAACTGTGAACATTCTCTTGTCTAAAGCTGACCACGATCTAATTTCTATATCTTTAAGTGTAAATTTTACTAAAATCAGGTATCATATAGACCTATATCTCTTTAAAAATATCTGCAGACAGTAATAGATGTTTTTGAACATATTGATATTGAACTTTTACCTTGATGAGCATGTGTATGACTAGATTGTTCTAAATATGTAGCACAAATACATTACACTTTTCTTATCACCTCTAACATCTCACTTCACTAATGAAATTTATCTTTTTTTTATTAAGCTACTTACGAGTAGTAAAATGGTTCAATGGTTAAAGTTTAGGGTTTCCATGTTTAAATGCATTGATATCCATAACACTTTAAATAGCAATGAACTTAACTCGTATATACCATTGTTTATCTGATTTGTCGGAATTGAAAAAAAGAGATATATATTTTTTATTTACTTGTGATCGAGGTTATTAAGTCTTAGATTATTCATGAATTGAAATTACTATGACATACACTAACTTGGTTGTTTTTACAATTCCATGAGCTTAAAACAATACAATAAACACAACTATGTAGTGTTTGATAGTTTTCAATATTTTTTTCAAGTTCAAATCAATCAATGATGTATCCTCCAAATCACTAATTCATTCTAAGTATTATCGTAACTACTTTATCCATCACATGATATGTCATACATTCAGATCAATTTTTTGTTATTGTCATAACTATCTGGAATATAATGAATATCATTGAAATTTCCAAGTTCTTTTTTTTCTGCTTCATTTGTATCAACTGAATTCATGTTAAAATGTAATAGATCAAGTAAGAATTGCTAGAGTATATGCAATAATGAAAAACTTTTTTTTCCAGTTATACAGTATATATTTCAAACAGTAAATGTCCTGGATAGATAGTATTCACTATCGGGATTAGATGGTGGTTGGAGGTAGTCGACATGAAACCCTGGACCCGGGTTTCGTGCTACTTGGCACTCGTCAGCAAGGTGTACCTGTAATCTTGAGGGAACTGGTTCTCCCTGGCGGATTCAATCTCGTTTCACCCAGCTTCATAGTCAGAGACGTTACCACTGAGCTATCCAACCACCATCTAATCCCAACATATAGTGCCCGCAGTGTCGAATCACCTCGACTGGTGGCCGCATTGCAACATTATCGATAGTATTCGATCTGCACTAATAAGGACTAGACACGCATGACATTGATCGCTACCCAGTGATCAATCAATTGTGAGTATTCACTATCAAATTTATCCAAATAAATTCTCAAGTGATAGTCAAATTTCTCAATGTTATCTGATTTCTATAAGTTTGGTAAACCACCATCTCAATCATCTGATTAGAATATATTTACTGAAAAAGTTATTAATTGAGGTTCCATTGTAATAGGAATGTTGGTTTAATAGTTACCGAATTAGAAGTTATTGCTATCACTAAGTGAGTAGTTTCGTTGTGTTGGTGGGAGTGCGAGGTCAAAATTACACTTTTTACTAGAAAGAATTGTATTATTGACAAGGCATTTTATATATTTACTATTTTATGTCTTGTTTTGAAGGCTGTGTAACTATTCGTAAGCTACTAGTATTTGACCACAGATGCCTTAGAAATATTGTTCGCATCTGCTGGGATCTCCGGGTAATTAATAGTGAGGTTAGACGTAGGGTGTTAGAGAATGATGGTAAATCAGTTGATGAGGTTGTAAATCTTCATCGACTGAGATGGTTGGGCCACGTGTTGCGTATGCCTGAAGACTGATTACCACGACGCACAATGCTGCCTAGTGTTTTAGGGGTGGCTGGAAGAAAGTTGGGGCTGGCAAAACCAAAAAGTGGCATCAGTCCAAAAAGTCACTAACGTCTAGTCTGAGGCATGTTGGTAGATGTAGACTACTTGGTTGGGGTCTGCGTGACTATCATTACTATTATTTCACAGTTTTCTTTAAAATTTCTAATTTTCTAAGTGATAGTAATTTTAACTTTTCTTTTCATGATATTTAGCTTATTGCTGGACCTCAACAAGTTACTGGATGTCGAACAACTAATTCAAATGATAAAATCTTTTAAGTTTAACAAATTCTACCAGGGCATCATGCCAACCAGATGGACCACGTGATTCTTTGTCAGTATTAATTTGTCTTAATTTAGCTTTAGTACATATTCGGAAAGGTAATACGGTTGAATGTGAAGTAAGTGTATATGAATTATCTTTTTCAGTTTATTAATTCATTTCAATAATTTTTACTTACTTACGCCTGTTACTCCCTAATGGAGTATAGGCCGCCGACCAGCATTCTCCAACCCACTCTGTCCTGGGCCTTCTTTTCTAGTTCCATCCAATTCTTGTTTATTTTTCTCATGTCTATCTCCGTTTCCCAGCGTCATTTCAATAAAAATTATAATTAAATCCTTTAAGTTATAGGTTTGAATCTTATCTGTATTAAATTGATTGAAATGAGTTAAAATACAAAAAAATGTTTAATTGTACATGTACAGAAAATATAAAGTTGTTATCCACTACATTTTTATAAGAAATACATATTTCATGATTAGATTTATTTATTTTACACTTGTTAATCAGTCTGACCGTAGTACGACCGGGAATGGGGAGAGTCAGCTCTCCCTCTCGAAATGCTCTCACATGGCCATATGCATATAACCACTGCCAGGGAAGTCCTACTTACTGCCTTCTCGCTCCACGGATGTTGTTTACGAAATTGAGAGAATAAAAAGCGACTGTCCGGTGCTTTAACCGGATTGCTGGGCACGAAGGGTCCATTTAGGGGAGTTGGAAAAACCTGATTCAAAGCCAATGGTGTACATCAGCTCCAGGATTCTGAAGGAACAAATGGCGTATAAACCTGTTGTTGGTCACTGGCTACCATGGGACCGCATTTCCTTACGCTGTCTCACTGCCTTGTGGATCAGACGGTTAGGGTCGAAGGTTTGGAGTGTGGTCTCCTACGAAAACCGCCTGCTCTGGGCACCCAGGCAGTATCCCAGACCTCTTTGTACCAATGCTTACATATTTAAATAAATAAATTCATTTGCAAAGTCAACATTTGTATATAAATTCTGAAAAAGAAAACAAACAAACAAATACATCCGATACTTTGTCATCTCACTTGTTATGATGTAGAAAAATTTAATAAAATACATTAATAAATAATCAGTATTTCAATAGTTTAACGCTTATTTCTATGTAGACTAAATTTACCCCGATAAATCAATTGATACGATTGTTAACGTAGATTGATTCATGTATGTCTAGTATTTGTTAATGAATATAAAAGTGGATTAAATTATGGCTATTAGTGTGGTGTGTGCTACTTATATTAACATAAGTAGTATATGATGTTAGTCGTGAACGGAAGGTCTGGCATCGGAGAGACAAGAGGATCGAACAGTAAAGAATGGAAACAGGATGCAATTTGTATGAAAATGCAAGAACAATGAAGTCTGAGTCATTATGAGACAATTGATGGACATTTTACAAATTAAGCATTCACTATATGATTGTTAGATTTTATGAACAAGTCCTGTAATTTTGTGTTGAACACGTTTGATTATCCCCACTGATGTTCTGTTCACTACAGTAGTACCAACTAAACAAATTATGAAGTTATTATTCATTTAGGGTTGTATTCGTTTATGAGAAGTTCAAGTCTAAACCTTAATTCTAGTTTGCGGTTGGAGACAAGATCAACATCAATGACATAATTTTATTTATTCTTTAACATTCTTTAAATACTGAATTAAGTGTTATATCTCAAATTAACATTCCTTTATATCATTCGTTCTTATGTTTAGTTGTCAGGCTGAAATTTATTATTATCTACTCCCCGTGTTAATTTTTTCTTTCATTATGCTGTTGTGTGGTGTAGCACATATTGAACCAATAGACCTATTTGTTAGGTTTTAGATTTTTTTTTAATAACTAACTGACTATATCATCAAAGGATTACAATGCCACGAAAAATGTATTGATTTGAAGTAGTTTGTACGACATGTGTCTTTAGTATGATATCTGTAAGCTGATTTTCATCAACCTATGGAAGAGATAAGAGTATTACTCAATGACTCAACGTGTTGACTCGAATTCCTATTCCTTTCTATCTATTGTTCACTACTTATATATTTAAACTGACTATTTATATACATCTTTCATGATTATTATTTTAATTAGTGTATTATCCTAAGTTTTAACAAAGAGTAGGTAGAAAGTTTTGTGGACAAAATCTAGATGAGTATGTGTATATTTTTTGCTAGAAATTCCATATTGTACTGAGTTTTTAGTATTGAATAATGCGATTATTGATATTATGATTATTAAGTGATAAGTATGAACCAATCCTTATAGAGATCTGTGGATGGAAACTGTAGCCAGATGTATAAATTTCTTAGTATTTCCCAGAACTGTTCAGTTCGTACTGTAGTAGTCACGAACACCACTATTCAAATCTGAGATCATTGAGGATACCCGAATGTATTGTATTTTTCAATTCAAATTATCCATGGAATAATGTATAATGGAATTATTAATTAGCAAAAATGCCACAGTCATTCTGACCATACATGCATTTCTCAATTACTATGTGTCCTTGCGATATTATGTGATCTATTAAGCTTTATTTCGCCTAAGGATACATTGATCCAGGTGGAAAACATTTCATACTAGTTCTTAACTTCTAATTGTCATATGTTAGAGGTAAGACTAGATTCTGCAAACCTCAATGTAAGTGCTAACAGCTCATAATAATGAAGGATTATTGTGATATTTGTAAGATTTCATCTTATGCATCTTTTTTTTGTTTGCTTCAGTGGATATCAAAGTCAGAACATAATCTTTACCAAGTGATTAATTAGAAATAATCATCGATATATTTGCTCAGTGTATTTAATTGCCAATCTAACCAAATAGTAATATTTCTGATGAGATTCGAAATCAGTTTTAGATATAATATAAACGGAATTCATTGGATTTCTCATATATTAGATTTATTGATAAGGATTTGTAAGCTTCACAGGACTGTCTTTTGTAGCTAATGATACTAAAATGTTTCAGTTCATTCTTTTTCTTCAAAAAAAAAAGTTACATACCTTCACCCTTAGTTCTAATCACTCATGAAATTCGATACTTTGCATATATTGCGTAAAACATAGTCATTGAACACAGGATTTGAACATTTGAACATTTTTAATAATGTACCGATTGTCACAGGCGAATCCATGGGATGTTACATTAAAAATCAAATGTTGATCGTTGAATTGGCTGGCAGTTCCCCCTGAATTGCATGAATGTATTGAAATGTATCTGATCTGTCCAAGATTGGCCGGGATTGTACTTGGAACATTCTCTGTATATTCAATTCTAAAGTTAAACATACAATACCTGCATTATATTTCCAAGTTCAATAAACAAACTTCACAGTTATTCCACGAACTACTGGTTATATGATTTACTCTCATCATTCATATATATAATGGTTATTATCAGTGAAAAGATTCGTCAGTCATTTATAAATAATCTTATCAACTGGTTTGATTTCTCATTAATTACTTTTTTTTTTATACTTATAGGCATTGTTAAATGAAGTATTTTCATGTGGTATCCATGTGCTTGAAGGTTGTTGTTGTCTTCGTGCTGCTGCAGATTATGTACGAGCATTTCAAGCATTTTATGAAAATCGACTAACAGATGCAAAATTATTTTTACGTGAAACTGTACGATTAGGGAATGAAGAAGAATTGCATCGTTTATCAGCTTCAGCTTTTATTACCATGGGTCAAATTCATTTAAATGAACAAAATACAGCTGTAAGTATAGATTTGTGAAGTAATAAATTCACAGTGACATAATATTATGTAAATTATAGCAATTTATTATCAGAAGGGGTTTTATGGAGATTTTAGTAATTTCAATAGTTGAAATCATGAGTCCATTGAAGCTAGACCACCATGGAAAACCTTGAAGCACTGGATGTCCGTTTCGTCCTATTGTGGAACTCTTCAGCCGTGTGCATCCACGATCCCACCCCACGAGGTTCGAACCCACGACCTATCAATCTCGCGCGCGAACGCTTAAGCTTCAGAGCACAAAGCCGGCATCCAATAGTGTTAATGTTTGACCTCAATCAATCCATGAAATTGCGCCGCTGTCCGCCATTGTCGTAAGTGAGTTACTATCTCCCAACGGACCTAATTGGACTCTACTGGTCACCACTTCTCATGTGCTTCCAGGTTTTCCATGGTGGTCTAACATCAATCGGTTCATGATCTCAATCAATAAAATAATAATAATGACTGTTTCTATAGTATATCATATCATAGTATATCATAACAGCACTCCTCACTCGTGATCATATTGGGAATCAATAACTGTATATTTAGACGATGTATGCTATTTTTAAATTATTGAGTTGGTATCCAATGGTTTACCTTTTTAAGTTCAGCCTGTTCTCGGTATTAGGTAATTATCATCCACTACCCTTGATGATGTATCTATCTCACATGTCAGATTGATAAACTCTACATGTCACAATTAATGCTATTATCAAATCTGTCATGTTAAATATAAATGGGACATTATTCACTATCCTCATATGCTGCTAATAATTTACTTTTATGAACTTTTTACTCATTTAATTTTAGGAAGGTCATAAAATGATTAGTGCAGCTATTCACATAGCTAATCGTTTACCCGATATAGGAATTCAATTATGGGCAACTGCTTTACTTAAAGGTGTTGCTAATCTACGTGGTGATACACAAGAAGAAACTCGTTGGTTTACTGAACATGATCGTTTTTCAAAAATTGTAATACATGAACATATGCGTGCTATTTCCGCCCCAGAACATTCACTTATTGAGGTAAATTGTTTTTATTTTGTTTACTTGTTTAACTAAATATAAACTAGGGCAGACAAAGTTGAATGACTCGTGAAATAACCTCGAAATAATTTTGTTCGTTTTCAGTTAATCAGAATGTAGGTTATAAGAAAGAATAGTTTATAATAATGAATTTGTCAAGGTTAGTAAGGGGTCCTTATATAGTGAAATTAAAATGAGTCTGATAGAGGGACTTATTCATATGATTCTATGTTAATCAACTTTGTAGACAGTGAATCCAAATCTTGACTAATAGTGTGCAACCGTGAGCATCTCTCACTTATCACTTGGGTTATACCCGATTGACCCAGGGTATCATTATGATCATTATTTCTGAGCATACATATTTAAAGTATTGGAAATATTACAGTGATTTTACTTCATTTATATCAGTTATCGGAAGTACACTAGTTACAGGAGTTTCTTTGAGCAGTTCGTTATCATTAAATTTATTCTTTATTTTTTTTGCACTGCTGAGGAGTCCCACAATAGGACGAAACGGCCGTCCGGTGCTTCCAGGTTTCTTATGTTGGTCTAGTTTCAACTGACTCATGATCTTACCCATTGAAATTACTATAATATCCACAAAACTCAGCCCCCAAATCCCCTGGTATGTCCGACAGTGGGGTGGGCCCGCTCTCCCTCTCGAAATGCTCTCACACGGACACGCGTATACAGCCTCTGCCAGAGAAGTCCTACTCACTGCCTTCTCGTGGCGGGGGTGTTGTTTACAATAATGAGAGGACGAACAGCGAATGTCCGGCGCTTTAACCGGATCCCAAACCAATGGTGCACATGGGTTCCAGTATCCTGAGGGAACAAATGGTGTATGAACCAATCGTTGGTCACCGGCTACCATGGGACTGCATCTCCTCACGATGCTCCACTGCCTTGTGGATCAGACCTTTAGGTGGAAGGCTCGGGGTGTGGCCCCCTAAGGAAACCACCTACTTCGGTTCGGGCACTCGGGCAGTATCACAGCCCACACACACATATATATATATAGTTTGGCGCATATGTATTTGGTGCCCTCTTGTACCAATATCTATGTGTTCAAATAAATAAATAAATAACTTGTCTAAATCAATGAACTGAAACTATAGTATATCTCACTTGGTATTGTTTATTTGTATCTTCCCAGTGAACATCGACTCTGAGATGTAGGTACATTCAACTGATGAGTCCTGGATAGGACGAAACGCACGTCCTGGATTTCACTGCTAGCCACTATCCATCTTTGCTTATACAATATATGTGTTTTCGTATTTTATACATATTTTACAATTTATTCATTTAATCTTAATTTGTATTTGTATTTTTTTCTTCTTAATAAAAAATTTCTAGTGGTTAGATGGACCATTGCCAGAACTTCAACCACCGCATACAGTTGCATCGACTTCAGATACTAATTTAATATAATTCATTGTTTCTATCAATAGAAATAACTGATCTCCTTATATAAAAAGTATTATCTTTTCTTTTTTTTGTTGGTTTGATAATACTTATTCCATTCTATTCATTCTCCATATGTATTGTTCCCTTTTCTTCTCATCTCTCTCTTTCTCTCTCTTCCTCTCCCCCCCCCGCAAATTACATCGAAATAGGCATAGTTTTTAAATGGAATTTAGTTGATATTCAATTAAATTTATGATTTCTATCTCACCAAAAACAAAAAAAACACATTTTGTATTTATTATTCATTTACTACTACTACTACTAACTATTGTTAGTAATCATAATGAAGATTTTTCTATCCTTGTACAAAGAAAACTAAATAAACAAATAAACAAAACAATTTAACATTTGAGTTGTTTTTATCTTTAAAAAATAATTTTTTTTCTCTTTTGTCACTCAACAACAATGACGACAACATCCACAGCAACAACAACAACACCACCACCAATTGTATTTATATTTATCATTATGTAATAATAAATAAGTCATTCATTTTGTTTTGTTTTGTTTTAATTTTTGTTTTGTTTTAATGTTTGATTTATATTGATGATTATTAAGGTTCTTTTGTTTATTTCATAATTCATGAATAACGAATTCAAATAGTTTTTGTGTAAAACAAACAAAAGTATACAGTTGAAAATAATAAAAAAAGTATCATTTAAAGGGATCAATTTTTTTTCTTCTTTCATTTGTTGTTATGTACTGTTGTCATGATTGATTGAGTGATGTTATTGGTTGTGTTCATGTTTGAATCATTTTTATTGGGTTGAATTATGAATATTCTTGTTTAAAGATTGATATTCATTTTTGTCATGGCAACTTGGACTGATGCATATAAATGTACGACATGATAGCAACCGATGGTTGGAGACCCTGAATAACATGGCTCAAAATCGTTTGCAATGGCGCAGGTGCATACACTCTTTGTGTTCTGCCAAATTTTAATCGCTTTATTCCTCCTTGTCTCTTTGTTTTTCTCTTCCCAAATTTATTTTACTGTATTATACTCTAAGTAACATCTGCAAACACTAATCTTCCCGATTACTGCTTATACTCTTATTACCTCTACCACTACAGGATTTGAATCGACCACTGCATCTCTGTGATAATGTGGTGTGGCAACTCGAACTGATGTACGTAAGTACGAAGTTCTACGTTGTTACTGACTGACTGACTGACTGACTATAAATGTGCCTGGTCCTACATTGTAGCTGACTGACTGATATTTATTTTTCTGATTGGTTACAAAATCAATTCATTTTAATAAACTTTTATTCTCTAAGTTGGATGATTTGGTTCATGAAGCTTATGAAACGATATTATTCGCATAAACTTCAGATAGAAGTGAAATGTTCGGATTTCTCCATATATATGATTCATAGTTTATTCTGTAAACCTTAATGTTGATTAGTTTTTGTTGACTTTCAATCTGTCATTGTTTACTTCTTTATTTTGGTTGTATCTTCCATTGGTAAACAATTAATAAACAATGAACCAATCAACATCGAGGTCTATAGGACCAAGATATGAACCATATGAATGGAGAAATTCGAACACTTTACTTTTACCTGAAGTTTTTGTCTGGTGATATTGTTCAGAAGAACAATGAAAACTCCATCAAAATCATCCACCTGAACTTCAAGTCTTCACCATCTCGGAATCAGTCCAATCAGTAATAGTTATGATGAATAGGAATAGATAAAAAAATGGCTGTAGTAGACATCAGTTTGAGGTAATGGTTAACAACTGTTTACAATGAATAAAGTGATTATAGTTATTATAAAGGCAATTATCAGTGAGATTATCACTGATGGGTGGAACTTATTGATAAGTTGTCTAAGCATACTGTTACAATTTTTGGTAGAATATATCAAGAAAGAGTTGAATTATCACTTCATTGACTTATTTATTCATAGAAGAATTCAACAAATCTTATTTGTTCGGAATTTATCATACAAAGTTATAGATTAAGATTCAGTGAATAGAGATGCAGTCAAGTATTTCAGTGATTTACGGAAAATGAAATCAATAGTTGGGAAACAAGAAAAAAAGGCTCTTATATTTCTACTGGAAAGTTCTAGGATCCCCATTCTCTATGCTATAATTTGTGTAGCAACCTTTTATCTGCGCGCTAATTATTTATTTGAACACATAAATATTGGTACAGTGGGGCACTGAATACATATGCACCTCACAATTCACTTGATTTGTGTGTGGGCTGTGATACTGTCCGGGTGCCCAGACCGAAGCAAGTGGTTTTGTTAGGGGCCACAATCAGAGCCTTTGACCTAAAGGTCTGATCCACAAGGCAGTGGATCAACGTCACAAGATGCAATCGGTAAGCAGTCATTTGTTCGTACGCCATTTGTTCCCGCAGGATCCTGGGCCTATGTATAACATCTTGTTTGTAATCAGGTTTTCGAACTCCCTTAGGTGGACCCTCCGTGCCCAGAAACCTGGTTAAAGCGCCGGACATTCGCTTATTGTCCACTTGATTTTGTAAACAACGCCCTCTATGCGAGAAAGGCAGTGAGTAGAACTTCTCTGGCAGTGGTTGTATGCACGTGGCCATGTGAGACCATTTGGAGAGGGAAGGATGACTCTCCCCATCCTTGACTGTACCGGGGCATTTGGGAGCAGTTCAAACTTTATTTCAACTCAAATATTACTGATTGATTTCGTATGTTCATAACATTCAGAAATTAATATAAAATATACAGTAATATACAGTAATCTTAAATAAAACAAATCGTGAAAAATGTATTTCAAATAATAAACTTTATAAATCAAATAATATATTTGTAATTTACCAATAAGTAGAAATTTTGATTTCCTGACGTTTCGTAATTCAGTGTAGGCTACTTCTTCAGAGAATAAATAACCGAATCAAAATTAATCCAAGTTTAAATAGTACAAAGGAACAACTCAAGAACTTCATGTATATTAACTTTTATTAAGAACAGAAAACCATTTGTAGCTACCTTAATAGATAGGTCTTCGTTTGTATAAAAGTAATGCAAGTTCAATTTGTTCGTGTTTGTTGACGACAAAAATGTTTAAAGAATTATACCTTTTATAAAGCTAATATATATGAGTTCCACTAGATCAACTCAGAATTTACGACACACTTTCACACTACTCAATAGTAGTATAAATTGTGTTGCATAAATTTATAATGTTATGTCGGTCGCTATGTCAACCCCAAATTGGTAATTCTAGCTTCCAGACAGGCCAATTTATTCACCCTTCTTGAGTCACATTTTGACATTGCCAATTATCCGCTTATTAATCCTGACTGTTTTTATATGATTGTGTGTGTGTATTGTCTACCCTATTCACCATATATCTGTAACTTTGTTTTGATCTGACTATAAATATAGATTAACGCTTGATTAAATGGAGTTGGCTTACATACCTTCTCCACCGCGCATCATTTCTCTTCTCTTTGTCCCTCTGATTACCTGTCCAGATTAATGAGTGTACAAAATATACGTATTCAAAATCCATTCTCGTATTTGACTTATTTTATTCCGTTATTCACTAACTCTATCTAAGTCGATAATTATGTACGGGGATTGACGATATGTATATTTCAATAAAAGCAATCATTCGATAACGACCATTTGTCCGATCTAACTGGAGTCATTTGTAGGGCTACTAAAAAGACAACTGGTTTCGTCGCGTAGCCAAGATCATTTAATCCTAATCAGTTAAAAGTTAATAAATAAATAGTCTTGGATGATCAACTTCTTATGCTGCTTATTTTGAATGTACAATAGTAATCCTAAAGTATACCTTCCTTTCATCTTAAGAAAATAAAATAACATGAAATTGGCTAAACCACAAAGTTGAGGCTCAGTGACTGGAAAACGCTTTTAACTAATCAAAACTTGTATATTCAAGTTTCTGTTTAAGTGTTGAGAGCACAGATTCCGTTAGACTTTTTGGGATAGTGGCACCGTTTATTTATTATTTATTTTAACACATAGATATTGGTACAAGGAGGAACCGAATACATATGCGCCACACAAGTCTCATTTGATATGTGTGAGGGCTATGATACTACCCGGGTGCCCAAACCGAATCAGGTGGTTTTCTTAGGGGGCCACACCCAGAGCCTTCGACTTGAAGGTCTGATCCACAAGGCAGTGGAGCATCGTGGGGAGATGCAGTCCGATGGAGTCCGGTGACCAACGATTGGTCCATACGCCATTTGTTCCTTTGGCATACTGGAGCCCATATGCACCATTGGTTTTGAATCAGGTTTTTCCAACTCCCCTAGGTGGGCTCTCCATGTCCACCAACCCGGTTAAAGCGCTGGACATTCGCTTTTCGTCCTCTGAATTTCGTAAACAACGCCTTCACTGCGAGAAGGCAATGAGTAGGACTTCGCTGGCTGAGGCTATATACGCGTGGCCATGGGAGAGCATTTCGAGAGGGAGAGTAGACTCGGTTATTAATAGTTTCTTATCATTCGTCAAAACACGATAAATTAACTTACCGAGTATTAGGTGCTTTTCAGTCAACTCTTTTATATTCATACTATTTTACTGATTTCTCTATATAATTGTTTTGTGCAACAATGTTAATATAATGACTAATAAATTGAATAGATTCATATAATTAATGTTAAAATCCACAATCTCCTTAATGAAGGTTAAATCTTTATCGATAGCATGCACTAATTATTTAGTCTATATCTGATGATTGGCTCAGTGTATTAGAATTCTTTTAAACCGTTAAGAAGAAATAGAAACACTTTTAGCAAACATTATGTAGTGACAAAATATAACCATAATAAATTGACAGATCTAATAAATGTTCTATGTGTACATGAATATGATTCATATTTTCAACTTCAATCACTTCATGATATATAGCACAATGATCATCTAATATCATTGTACATGACAACTTCATTTACAATATAGTTGGACTGAATCACTCATAAGTTTAGAAAATCTCTCAGAACAAATTCTAACTAATAAGTTTTAACGTAACACAATCGCTGATATGCTTGAAGAGACTTGATTTAATCCCTAATGATGTAGTGGATGGATTCTAATGAGGTACCCTACAATAGAAAGTGATAATACGACCAATGCCAATAGGATTTTAGTGGTTACTCAGTGAAGTTCAGTCTGAGATGAGAGTCATTTACAAATCATAATTGTCTCTAAAAACCCTACGACTAAATGATTGGTTTTATGAGATTTAAATAATTAAATTGTCTAGTGGCATTTCGCGCCTAAAAAAACTATTAGGAAGCAATACAAATTGCCAACAAATGTTAAGTGGTTGAAGGTAAATAATAGGAAGCTCCGTTTGGCACTTGTCAGCAAGACTTACCTGTAAGATTAGAGGGATTTATGTTCTTTGCGAGACTTGAGTCTGCGTCATTAATTATTACTGTTAATGACGTCACTACTCAACTATCCAGGATGCAAATGACCTGTAGAATTGAAATGCCTGTCCTAATCGATCACTGAATAATAATTAGTATCACACCGTTAGTCCTACAATAGTTGGCAATTTTTTTATTAGTTCTCGATGTGCTTATTCATTTAAGTGACTTGAAGAAAAGGTGCATTTTTCCTTCCACGTAGTCCAAAGGGATCAACGTACCTCCACATAGTTAAGCTGATACTAACTAATTGAACACCTGTGTAAAATAAGTCTAGCTAAGTAATTTCTTTACAAATTTCATTAAAATAATCTGCCTATGACGTACGCTACTTATATCGACAGATATAAGTAGTATGTAACACCAATCAAAAGTTGAATGGCTGTCAACAGAAGGTTAGGAATATCGAATTAAAGGAAACAGAAAGGGAAATAGAAAGGTATTGTTAATTGGAAGAATCATATATAATATGAAGGAAAATTGGTGGGAAGGTTAGGAAATAAAGTATTCAGTGTATGGTTCTCATATTTTACGAAAATATTGTATTAAACAATTATTATTATTAGCTTTATTCAATATTATATTTTTGGTACAATAAAAAATTCTCAGAATAAAGTAAATGAACTAGTTCCCTTTCCTTATTTCTCGATCTACCGTTGTGAAAATATTGAATGGTCGCCAGTTAGAAGTTAGCAGTTGAGGACTCGATATGTGGATAATCCATATTCATTTCAATGCATATTGCTGCCAGCAACCACGATGTCTCTGATTGGGCTCTTTTGTAACTTGTAGAGTGAAATTTGCACAAACGTATCTAAATAGGTTACAAGATTCATAGGAATATAATGATCTATGAAAACAAACATGGAAACAAATAACTTCATGAAATATTTAGATAGATGACAGGAAAAGGTAGTCCAGATATTCAAGCAGACCGCCTCTACCTAAGTCTTGTACACCACATACCTATTATGAAATACTTAGAGATTATGATAACAATTTATACTTTATACTGATTACTATCTCTTAAAGATTAATATAAACAACATTTGATTTAGAATAAATAACGATTTCTATGAGTATTTAACCATTATCCTTATCATCTCTAGACATTAGATGGTGGTTGGGGGTAGTCGACAGAAAACCCTAGATCCGGGTTTCGTGCTACTTGGCAGTCGTCAGCAAGATGTACCTGTAATCTTGAGGGAACTGGTGCTCCCTGGCGGATCCGACCTCGTGTCACCAAGCTTCACAGTCAGAGACGTTACCACTGAGCTATCCCAGCCGCGACCGACTTCCTGTAGGACTGAGATGTAATCACAATTGATTGAGTGTCTAGTCTTTATCAGTTTAAATATTGCTCACATCTGTTGGGATCCCGGGTAATTAATAGTGAGGTTAGACACAGGCTATTAGGTAATGATGGTAAATCAGTTGATTAGCTTGTAAATATCCATCGACTGAGGTGGTTAGGTCCAGGGTTTCCTGTCGACTACCTCCAATCACCATCTAATCTCACAATAGTGCACGCAGTGTCTAGTCATCTAGGCTGGTGGCCACATTACAACATGATCGATAGCATTCGATCCGCACTAATAAGGACTAGATACGCAATCGATTGTGATCTCTAGACATTTAAGAAAAAAACTAGACTCGTTATTCAGTATCCTATGACGATTAGAAATTAGTATTTATTTTTTCTAGTGTATGCGTCGTATTTGCGTAAAATAACCATGACAACAACGACAAAAAAGAGAAAACTTTCATCGTTTAGAAAAAAATAATCGTTTGAATGTCCTGTTTTTTTTTCTTTTTTTTGCATTATATGAGACAAAGAAAATTGTTTATAGACCGAGTTACTTTCGTTTTTTCCCTCTCTTTTTCTTCTTCTTGCAATACGAATAAAATGGAAACAAAAAAACAAACGATCATCCCTTTTCCCTTCTTAATATTGACTATATGCTGATTTTTATCGTTTGTTTGTTTTAATATGATAGAATCAAATAAATCATTTGTCAACATGGAATTTATGAGTCATAATTATTGTCTGTATTATATTTTGATTGTTCAATATTCAATGTCCAATGTTCAATGTTTTGTTTTGTTTTAGTTTATTCATGTTCAACAATTGACAATTTTGTCTAAATTTCAGTTTAAATGATTGGGGGGGGGAGGACGGCGGGAAAAATTATCATTAAAATGTCTAGTGATTAATTACAAAACAAGAAAAAAAAAGGAATAAAAAAGAGAGAAAATTCACAAATTATATATATTTTTCTTTTTTATAAATAATTCCTAATACAAAAGAGGAATAGAATATACACAAATATCATTTGGTTTGTGTACGATTTGTGATACTGTCCGAGTGTTCAGATTGAAATAAGTGGTTTGTTTTTAGGAGGTTACACTAGAAGCCTTCGACTTACTGACTTACACCTATTACTTCTCGATGAGGGACATAGACCGTCCACCAGCATTCTCCATCCAACCCTATCCTGAGCAATTCTTTATAGTTGCTATCCATCCTTTTCATGTCTGCTTCCAATTCTTGACGTAATGTGGTCTTAGATCTTCCACTTTTCCATTCCCTTCAAGATTTCAAGTTAGTGATTGCTTCGTGATGCAGTTTGATGGTTTGCGTAATGTATATACTATCCATTTCCATCGTCTTTTCCTAATTTCCAATTCAGCTGGAATCTGGTTTGTTCTCTCCTACAATAGATTGTTGCTGATGGTATCCGGCCAATGGATGTTGAGTATCTTGTGTAGACAACTGTTTATAAATACCTGTACATTATTGATGATAGTTGTAGTAGTTCTCTGAGTTTCTGCCTTCTACCTAAAGGTGTAATCCACGAAGAGGTGGAGCAACGTAAGGAGATTCAGTCCGATGGTAACCGGTGAGAAACAATAGGTTCATGCGCCATTCGCTCCTTCACGATCCTGGAGACAGCCATGTGTACCATTGGTTTGTAATCAGGGTTTTCTAACTTCCTTCTGTGGATGTTCCATATCCACCAACCCGGTTAAAGCACCGGACTTTTGCTTTTTGTCCTTCGAGTTTTGTAAACAACGCTTCAGGAAGGAAGTGAGCAGAACTTCTCTGGCAATGGCTGTATACACGTGGTCATGTGAGAGCATTTGAAGAAGGAGAGCTGACTCTCTTCATCATTGACTGTACCAGGGCATTTGGGAGCAGTGCGAAGTTTATCTCAACTCAAATATTACTGGTTGATTTCATATGTTCATAACATTCAGAAATTAATATAAATTATACACTTAGTACATCTAATTAAAATAACTCATTAAGAATGTACGAATTTTTTCTAGAATTATTTATTTAGCTTCAACTGACTCATAATCTCAACCATTGAAATTACTATACTATCCACGAAACCTCTTCTGATACTAATCAACACATGTTCACTAGTGACTTGATTCAAGAGATATATCCTGTAGTTCTAGTGAGAAGCAGTGACCATTGGAGTTCAACCAGGTCTGTTAGGAGATAGGAACTCACTGAAGACAATGGTGGATGTGTCGCTCAATTTCGTGGCTTAGTTGAATTTAAACATTACCACGGTTGGATGCCGGCCGGTTCAGTGGTCTAGAGGTTAAGCGTTTGTGCCCGAGACTGATAGTTCCCAGGTTCGAATCTCACGAGGTGGGATCATGGATGTGCACTTCTCAGGAGTCCCACAATAGGGCGGAACGGCTGTCTAGTGCTTCCAGGTTTTCCATGGTGTTCTAGTTTCAACTGACTTATGATCCCAACTATTGAAATAATTAGCATTAAATAATTACCTATCAATTCTGTGATTTGATGATTGAAAAAAGTGGCATAGATCACTTTGTTTGAAGTTAAATTATTGGAACTAATCGATAGGAAGTCTTGGGTTTATAAGGTGTATTCGAAGTTTAGAGTGAACTTATGTCTTCCATGACAGTCGAAATTATGTTACTTGGCGCTACTATAAAAAAATTTAATCACTGACTTATTACAAGACTGAGTTAATCATGGCAATTTTTTAGTGGTTGATGAGGCATTACTTACCACAATTTTACAGACACGACGGGCTCATGGGTGCACAATAACTAGTGAGCTAGATTTATCGTTTTCTGTCAGGGGCCTCCATCACATTCAATATAGTCATGTTCTAATTTGCATTCATTATTAAATATGAAGTTCGTTTACTCTAGGTGTGAGGACGGCCCACAGGTGAAATCTAGGAAGCTCAAAAAGAGCAGGAAATATTCCATCCAATCATCCTTTGGAGGAATATTCCAGGACAACTACATGTAGCTTCCTTATTGAAGAAATGCTAAAAACGCCATTGCATATAGATTGGATGACTTTAATGATGATTTCGTGAAACATGCCCGGTAAGAGCAGAGGATATTCGTAGATTACTAGTATTCGATGGTAGGTGTCTTTGAAACATTGCTCGTATATCCTGGGACCATCGGATAAATAACGCATTTGTTAGGAAACTGGTACTAAGTAAGGATGGCAAATCAATTGATGAAGTAGTAAAACTTCATCAATTGAAATGGCTAGGATACGTATTACGTATGCTCAACCACCGACTGCCTCGACGAGCAATGTTTTATAGTGTAGGAGTAGGTTGGAAGAAAGTTAGAGGCGGCCAAACCAATACATGGCACAAATCCATGAAGTCACTGACAAGTGGACTAAGCCATGTTGTAAACTACCTGGTTGGGATCCGCGAGACGATGGCAGCCGATGGTCAGAGACCTTGAACGACATGGCTGTAAATCGTTTGAAATGGCGTAGGTGCATCCATTCTTTGTGTTCTCACGAATTCTAATCTTCTGAATTCTTCATGTTCTTTATTTACTTTCCAAATTTATTTAACCGGATTGTACTCCTTGAATAACATCTTCAAACCCTAATCTTTCTGATTACTGCTTATACTCTTACTACCTCTACCATTACGGGATTGGAATCAATAAATGCATCTCTGTGCTAATGTGATATGGCAACTTGAACTGATGTACGTCCATACTAAGTTCTACGTTGCTGACTGACTGACTGAAGCCAATTAGAACTGAGCATAACGTTATGAGAAATTTACAAAACAAGACAACTCTGTACGGAGCTGAAACGTGAAGAACTACTACAACTATCATCAATAATGTACAGGTATTTATAAACAGTTGTCTACACAAGATACTCAACATCCATTGGCCGGATACCATCAGCAACAATCTATTGTGGGAGAGAACAAACCAGATTCCAGCTGAAGAGAAATTTAGGAAAAGGCGATGGGAATGAGTATTACATATATTACGCAAATCATCAAACTGCATCACGAAGCAATCACTAACTTGAAATCTTGAAGGGGAATGGAAAAGTGGAAGATCTAAGACCACATTACGTCAAGAATTGGAAGCAGATATGAAAAAAATAAATAACAACTGCAAAAAACTGGAAAGTATTCTCTCAGGACAGGTCTGGATGGATAGTGTTAGTGGACGGTTTATGCTCCTCTACCAGGAGTAACCGGCGTAACTAAGTATAAGTAAATACAGTTGACCATATATGCTTTATTATACATATTTAAACATTAATTCTTATTCCTTTTTTCGATAAATAAGCAAACTGATATTCTAAAAAATTGAGTATTGCAACATTTGAATCGTATTCATTTTATTCTTTTTGAAATGCTTTTTATCAGTTTGGAACATCTCGTCAAGTCTTTGGCTGCCATGTTGTATTACCCTCCATATCATCCTTCTTACCATTATTCTATATCTCAGAGATAAAAAGAAATCATAGATAAGCTAATTTTTCTGAATATGATGATTATACTAATAGCTAGAAATTCATTGATAATTATCATTTTCTGATTGAGATCATGAATCAATTGATGTTAGACCACCGTTGGAAACCTGGAAGCACTGGACGGCCGTTTCGTCCTAGTATGGGACTCCTCAGCAGTGCGCATCCACGATCCCGCACCCCGCGGGACTCGAACCCAGGACCTACTGGCTTCGCGCCTGAGCACTTAACCATTAGACCACTGAGCCGGCGTCCAATGGTGTTAGTGTCTAACATCAACCAATCCACGAAATTGCGCGACCAACTTCCATTGTACTGAGGTAGATACCTGTCTCTACCCGACACGGATTAGCTCCACTGGTCACGACTTCTCACTAGAACTCCGAGAATTCCCTCACGAAGCTAGTCACTAGTGAGCACATGTTAATTATCAGTATGGGGTTGATTCATGATCTCAACCAGAAACTTAATAATCTCCACAACCCCATACTGATAATTATCATTTTAATGGTTCAGTTCTTATATTTATAGTACAAACAAATGCATGAATCTTAATTGGAATTTTCAATTTTAAAACAGTATAGTTGCATATTGATTACTAGTTACAAAACTTCATGTTTTCTTACTGTTTTGACATTTAGAAATTATTCTCAGAAAGGGGTATTATAATAATAATTTGATAGTTGAGTTCATGATCAATAGGTCTTGGGTTCGAATCTCATGGGATGGGATCGTGGATGAACACAGTTGAGGAGTCCCACTGTAGAATGAGACGGTCGTCCAGTGCTTTCAGGTTTTCCATGGTGGTCTAGCATAGATCGACTCATGAACTCAATTATTAAATTTAAGAATTAATTGATCAGTTATTATCAGAAGGGGTTTGCCGAGATATAAGAAATTCCACAGATTGAAATCATGGGTCAATTGAAGCTAGAAGAACATGGAAAACCTGGATGGACTGGACGGCCGTTTCGTCCTAGCTCGGCAATCCTCAGCAGTGGGCACCCACGGTCCCGCGCCCCACGAGATCCGAACCCAGGACCTACCAGTTAGACCACTGAGCCGGCATCCAATGGTGTTAATGTCTAGCTTCAATTGACTCATGATTTCAATCTGTGATCAGTTATTATCATTTTTTTTGGAACAGGCATTTACAACACTATTTACATTTACAAGTTACACTATACCAATAGCCCTAATATTATTGTTATTATTATTATATATAATTACAGTTGAATAATGAAATAGAGCCATGATGAGGAAATGTAAACACCATCAACGATTTTCCCTTGCTGAGTTCATTTTATAGTATTGATCGTTTATTACATAACAAAACTACTATTCTTGGTTTAATTGAATTTATTTGATTTAAAGTAATCACCAAGAGGATCGTTTTATTTGAGATGGTGGAGAAGATTTGTAGCTCAGGTGGATGATTTTGGTGGAGTTTTGTTCTCTGAGCTGGATGGTTTGGTCGTGGAGCTTTCATCGTTCTTCTGAACGACATCATCAGCACAAACTTCAGATAGAAGTGAAGTGTTTGAAATCAATCCAATTTATCAACCAATCAGAAAAATCATGCACAAACATAAGAACAAAAATCAAAACAATGGGAGACACAACCAAAACAAAGAAGTAAACAACGACAAATTTAAGATCAATAAGAACCAATCAACGTCGAGGTGCACAGAACAAGCTTTGAGACACATATGGAGAAATTCAAACACTTCACTTCTATCTGAAGTTTGTGCTGATGATGTCGTTCAGAAGAACGATGAAAGCTCCACGACCAAACCATCCAGCTCAGAGAACAAAACTCCACCAAAATCGTTTTATTTCGTTTGTTTGTTTCTAATGTCATTTATCATTTATACTTTTTGTATACAGCAATAAAATGGGGAAGTCTTATTATTCCTAGTTAAGTAACTCTATTACTATTGTTTGTATTCAATGGTGTAAAAGAGTTTTTTGTATTTATTTAGGTCAGATTATTGTTTTCAGTTACATTAACATAAACCTCAGCTTTTTGTGTTCAGTATCTATTAACATGAAAGTTCTAGAAAACACTTGTTCTAGAGATTAGATTTTTGATGTTTTCTCTATGATTTTGTTTAACAATTTTATTGACGCAAATAAAATATCATTGTGGTAGAACCACATGCTTCTTTTCAATCAACAATGAAATGCAACGTGACAACTTCAACAAAATGTATCTCAAAGTGTGTACCGGACTCGCATCGGTAGCATACAAGAGTTGTTACAAGCTACTATCATATTGGCTGTTCAAGGCATGCTGCTCTACAGTCTCTGTTGATTCTGGGGACGATTGTGCTGTTAAACACAGTTAGAAAGCTTCCCTCGGATAAACAGCCTACAGCAGATGAGCAGCTGTCAGATCTCGAGGAAGCAATGAGAGTCGTCATAGATCCAGCTTTAGATCTGAATGAAACCATCAAGATGGACACACAACATGTAAAGGATGACAAACACATGTAGCAGAGGTTACAAGGAAAAAGAAAAATCACACTGAGAAGAAACAAATTACAGAGAGCACTAAAACATGAGTGGACGGTTTCAGCTACAGAACCCCACATCAACGCAAAACAAACTATGCAGGAGAAAAGCCTGAACATTCTAGATTTGACTAAGAAACTAAATAAGGTCAACGATTGGTTCACAGTAGAACGTAGAAAACTAAGGAGGAAGAGTGATAGCTGCACATCTGTACGCCTGACGCCAAATCGGATTGAGGGGATGAGAAAAGTTGAGGAAAACACCTCGAAGCTTGTCGACACAGGTCTTGCAGAGAAGTCAGTCATTTCCCATAATTTAAGAGAGTCTTCCGAAAACGAACCAAATACTAGGTTTCAACACGACCTGATGCATATTAAGTCCTTAACCAGCAAACTACTCCCGGAAACAGTAGCAGGAGTTATTATTCATAAGCTCTATAAGATAGGACAAAATTGGATTCCGAAGGTACTTAGGCAAGCCTTCTCTTAAAAGTTACTTTTGCTTCCACTGAGGAAAGAAACCTAATGGTGGAAAATTCACGCAAACTGGCTGAATCCGGAATATACGTCCGTGCAGAGATCAGTTTGATTGATTCTATCAAGAAACGATCGGTAGAAGGAGATATTGATGAGCGCCGTTGGGATGATGAAGAAAGCCTTATACTCAAGGGTTTTCTCAATGTAAAAGTTCTGAACAAAACGGCCTCTCAAACCACGCGATGGTATGGGAAAGCATTTCATAGAATCAAAGATATGCTATACAAATTCTCGCAGCCTACCAAATAAAATGGAGGAGTATAAAAACGTGGTGGACAGAGAAATGCTTGATTTCATTGACATATCCGAAACGTGGTTAACGTCAGAAGTGTGTGATAGCGAAGTTCAGTTGCTTGGTTTCCTAATTTGTAGGGATGACGACGTACTAAAGGCCCTTAGCACATTAGATACGAAAAAATCAACAGGACCAGATGAACTACACCTTAAATTCTTGACATAAACTGCACAATATATTTCTACCTCACTGACTAAAATATTCCATATGTCACTTGGCCAATATGAGTTACCTATGGACTAGAAGGATACAACTGTTACCCTAATTCATAACCAGGATAAAGACAACTTCAGTTATACTACAGACCTATCAGCCTCATCAGTGCCCTAGTTAAAATACTGGAAATGGAAGTCAAAATGGCCATGACAACATGCGTGGAAGCCAAAAGCTTGTTGAACAGTGAACGACATGGCTTCAGGAAAGGATCATCTTGCACAACAAATCTTGTAGCAAGAGAAATGGATAGAGGCTCTAGATAATGGGAAAACAGTGAATTTTGCACACATAAACTAACAAAACATTTGGTAAAGTCCCGAAAAACAGACTCCTCTTGAAGCTGGAAAGTTTAGAAATCGACAGAACTCTTTTAAAGTGGATCAAAAATTTCTCGTTATGTCGTAAACAGAAAGTAATAATAAATTCCAAATACTCTCTCTGGAAACCAGTACTTAGTGGAGTACCGTAAAGCTTTGTCCTGGGTACTCTGCTTTCTATATTGTATTTAAATGAGCCCCCAAGTATAGTTGAGTCTCGGATGTTAATTTACGCTGATGTAAAATTTTTTGGAAAATAAAATAAAATCCTTATGCACTTCATACAATCGCAGATATGCCTTGCAAATTCCCGCGACCTACCAAATAAAATGGAGGAGTTTAAAAACGTGGTGGACAGAGAAATCCTTGATGTCATTGACATCTCCGAAACGTGGTTAACGTCAGAAGTGTGTGATAGTGAAATTCAGTTGCTTGGTTTCCTACTTTGTAGGGCTGATAGGATAAACAGTAGTGTTTGTGAGGAAATCTGTATGCACGTGCATCTCAGGTGGACTCAGACGTCCTCGTTAACTGGTTTAAAACATGACTAATGCCTGTTAACACGACTAAGTGCGTCTACGTGTACACTGAGGAAGCGAAAGCAAAACTGTACAGCATTGGGGAAGATTCATTACTCGTAGTTCGATCTCACAATGATCTTGTGAGCCATGATCTTAAGACCACGGCCCACTACCGTGAGGTTGTAGCCGAGCGGTTTAGATCACTATAAGCTTTAAGACAAACATTCACCAACTTAGACACTACTGTTTTCACTAAAGTATACTCAATCTTAGTGAGAACTAATCTTGAACACTTCGTTCAGTCTGCAAACCCTTGTTTAAAAAGTGAATCGGTTATCTGAGAAAACATACAAAGGGTAGTCACCCGTGCAATTCTAGAACTCCGATGCTTACCATGCAAAGAGTGGCTTGAGAACTTAGACCGCTTTACTATGTCGTACCGCAGATTGAGGTGATTTGGTTTTGGTGTATAGAATACTAAGAAGTGCTTTTAGACCTGATATATCCTCTTTTTCCTCCTACCACATCAAGATAACTCATAGGACGTAGAAGGCGAGTACAAAATCTAAGAATGAACAAAATATCCATGACATACAAGTATTTACACCGTTATCAATTATTGGAACTTGTTACCCAAAGCGGTGATGTCTGCACCTTCAATTTACTCATTCGACAGATGATCAGACACTCACAGAAGTATACAAATCCGAAAAAGTTTAATGGTATTATTTTTCTTGTTTCAAGGTTCATATATACAATTGTACTTATTCATATGGTTGTTTCCTCTTGAAACATCGAAACTCCCACCCAAAGAGTAATCTATTGCCTTTCTCATTTTGTCTAGTTATTTCAGTATATCTTATCTAACTAAGGTTCGTTTTCATATTGATATTATTTCGTCAGTTGTATTTCCCGCAATTGTCATAGAGTATATTAGGTTATCCTTTAAGTTTTTTTTTTAATTTTCACTCAATATCTCCTCAACAACATCACTCTGCTTTTTATTGACTGAATCAAGTGTAAAGTTAGAAAAAAAAAACACAAAAAATTCATTTAAATAAACCAAAGTATACGTAATACGTTTGATCACTGGATCACTGGATCATATGTGTAGCTTTTCTAGAATTACTGCTGGTCTCAAGCTCAGTTGAAAGAAGGAAAGTTGGGCATAGGGTCAGTAACCCCATCCCATAGAAAACTAACTCGCTAGAAAAAAAGAAAACGCTAACCAGAGAAAAAAAATTAATTCAAACCATATGTGTATATATAAAAAAGAAAAAAAAACCAGAGAAACCGGGTGGGGCAAAATGAAAAAAAAATTTTTTTTCTTGGCTAATTCTCTATCTTTGAATGTATATTGTTTTATGAATTATTTAAAAAAAATGAGTAATTATCTCTTTGCTGTTTTACACTTAGTTTTTTCAGGTTTCTAAAATGTTGATTATTGACAGTGTTTTTGTTGTTGTTGTCTAATACTGTTCTGGTTAAGAAGGTAGGTTATTACCTTGCTTATTATACTTCTTTACAATACAATATCTAGGCTAGTTAAAAAGCTACATTTATTCAAGTCATAACATTAAAATGTGATAGCGATTTATGAACCTTTTTACTGGTATCTTCCTATTGATGCTGAGGACTGCAATTGATTAGTCTTTTGTTGGTATATGTGCATCCTATTCGGACTGCCTTGGTATTGCTTGAAGTCACAAGCTTTATAAGCAAAGATGGATAGTGGCTAGCAGTGGAATCCAATTTGACGCACGTTTCGTCTTATTTGGGACTCTTCAGTCGGATATACCTACATATCAGAGTTGATGTTCACTCTGGGAATATAACTTTACCTCATTGTACAAACAGCTGACTATCAGGATTCAGTAGCTAAGTGGATAACGTGATGGCGTTTGAAGTGAATGGTACTGGGTTTGAGTCCCAAAGTGAACATAAACTCTACGATGCAGGTATATCCGACTGACGAGCCCCAAATATGACGAAACGAGCATCCTGGATTTCATTGCTGATCACTATCCATCTTTGATTAAATAATGCTTTTGTTTTTCTAAATTAAAACTATTCAGAAGGGGATGTTGTGGGGATTTTAGTAATTTAATAGTTGAATTTATGAGTCAATTAAAGTCAGATCACTATAGAAAATCTGAAAGCATTGGACAGTTGTTCCGTCCCAATATGGGACTTCTCAGCAGTGTACATTCACAGTCTCACACACACGAATCGAACCCATGGTAGTGTAGCTTTAATTGACTCATGAACTCAACTATTAAATTACCAAAACTATTCACAAAAGTAGATAATTTAAAGAACAAATGTAATTCGTCTGTCTAATGGAATATTGAAGTTAATCAATATAATCTAAGAAAACGAATAATTTTTCAATCTAAAAACTAGTTTATCAGTGTTTCTGTTAATTGTATAGTTGATGGTCTACCAAATGTCTCAATATCAAATTAATGATAGGTATTGTATAATGTTTTTGATGAAGTTTTATTCTCTGAGCTGGATGGTTTGGTCGTGGAGCTTTCATCGTTCTTCTTCTGAATGACATCAACAGTACAAACTTCAGATAGAAGTGAACTGTTCGAATTTCTCCACATTTGGTTCACAGCTTGTCTTGTAGGCATTAATGTTGATTGGTTCTTGTTGACTTTAAATCTATCTTTGTTTACTTCATTGTTTCCGTTGTATCTCTGATTGATTTGATTCTTAGTCCTATGTTTGTCCATAATTTTTCTAATTGTATAACATGTAGAGGCAATGGATAATATACTGAAATATGAATACACATAATGAAAAGTATAGGATGTTACTCAAATTGTCAATAGGAAGCATATTCGAGTATTCGGTTTCATAATCCATAATTATTCCAAATATGATAGATATAATCTAGCAGTAGTATATTTACGTGTGATAATCAATATGCCATATCAGCAAAGAACTAGACAATAATGAAAGACCAACAAAGGTCAAATTTTAACGACAATTTCACAATCAATAATTGTAGTTGTACAAATTATATGAAACTATAAGTCAGTCAGTCAGTCAGTAACAACGTAGAACTTCGTAAGTACGTAAACCAGTTCGAGTTGCCACACCACATTAGCACAGAGATGCAGTTGTCGATTCAAATCCCGTCGTGGTAGAGGTAATAAGAGTATAAGCAGTAATCGGGAAGATTAGGGTTTGAAGATGTTACCTAAAGAGTATAATACAGTGAAATAAATTTTGAAAGAGGAAAAAAGGGACATGAAGGATTCAGAAGATTAGAATTTGGGAGAACACAAAGAGTGGATGCACCTGCGCCATTGCAAACGATTTTGAGCCATGTCATTCAGGGTCTCTAACCATCGGTTGTTATCATCTCGCGGTCCCCAACCAAGTACTCTACATCTACCAACATGACTCAGTTCACTTGTCAGTGACTTTATGGAGTTGTGCCATGTTTTGGTTTGGCCGCCCCTAGCTATGAAACTATAAGAAATATGAATGATAAAAAGGATTATTTATAAAGTAAGTTTATGTTCACTATTTTCACACGTTATACACCTAGAAATAATGTAATTGTATATTATGTAACAGAATGTTCTGAGAAATAATTAGAAGCTACATTAGAGCTAATATGCTAACAGGAAACAAAATACTCTGAATATTCATAAAAAGAACACTGTTTACTATAAAGTATTCTTGTTTTCCCTATAACTTTTTCATCTCGTATAAGTATTTTTTTTACGACAAGTATATTGCTCTATGTTTATGAAACCTGGCCTCTCCAAGTCTAGTAATTCCAGGTTTCCAATAGTGGTCTAACATTCATCGGTTCATGATCTCAATCAAAACTCAACGATATCCACAACTCTATTATTTATTTGCTTACCTACGCCTGTTACTCCTAATGAAGCATAGGACGCCGACCAGCATTCTCCAACACACTCTGTCCTGGGCCTTCTTTTCTAGTTCCATCCAATTCTTGTCCATTTATCTCATCTCTGTCTCCATTTCTCGAAGTGATGTCTTATTTGGTCTTCCTCTTTTCCTTTCGCCTTAAGGATTCCATGTGAGGGCTTATCTTGTGACGCAGTTGGGTGCTTTTCTCAATGTACGTCATATCCACTTCCAGCGCTTCTTCCTGATTTCTTCCTCCACTAGGATCTGGTTTGTTCTTTCTCACAGTTGGTTGTTGCTAATAGTGTCCGGCCAACGGATCCGAAGTGTTTTGTGTAGACAACTGTTAACAAACACCAGTATTTTCTGGATGATGGCTCTCGTAGTTCTCCAGGTTTCTGCCCCATACAGTAGAACTGTCTTGACATTTGTATTGAAAATCCTGACCTTGGTGTTTGTTGACAGTTTCTTTGAGTTCTAAATGTTCTTCAGTTGTAAATATGCTGCTCTTGCTTTGCCGATCCGCGCCTTCACATCTGCATCAGATCCACCATGTTCATCAGTGATGATGCCTAGATATGTAAAGGTTTTTACATCTTCCAAATCTTCTCCGTCAATTGCGATTGGATTGATGCATTCTGTGTTATATCGGAGAATCCTGCTTTTCCCTTTGTGCATATTGAGACTTACTGCTGCTGAGGTTGCTGCTACACTGGTTGCTTTCCCCTACATTTGTTGTTGCGTGTGTGATAAAAGGGCCAGATCATCTGCGAAGTCCATATCGTCCAGCTGCATCGTAGCTGTCCACTTTATCCCATGCTTCCCTCAAATGCTGACTTCTTCATGATCTAGTCGATCACCAGGAGAATGAGAATGGGTGAGAGTAAGTAACCTTGCCTGACACCGTCTTTACTTCGAACGAGTCTTTCAATTGTCCTCCATGCACGATTTTGCAGTTTAATGCATCATAGAAATTCCATAGTATATTGACTATCTTCTGAGGCATGCCGTAGTATCGAAAAAGCTTCCATAGTGTTGTTCTGTCCACGCTATCAAATGCCTTTTCGTAGTCAATGAAGTTGCTGTAGAGTGATGAATTCCATTCAATTGATTGTTCCACAATGATCCGTAGAGTTGCGTTTTGGTCTGTACACGATCGATCCTTATGGGGTAGTATCCCAGCCTTCACATAAATCGAATGATTTATATGGTGTATATCTATTTGGTGCCTCATTGTACCAATATTTATGTGTTTAAATAAAATAATAAATAAATAAGAGAAAATAATATTAAGAAAGTTCTGTAATCAAATATCACCTATTGTAGAATGCTAATAAAACTATCATCGTACAGTGAAAAAGTATTGTAATAATGTTTCAGCATTCGATATTGAACAAATAGATCTACAGTACGAACCGTGATTTTGTTCGATCAAGTTAATATTAACAGTCCTTCTGTTATGTCCTTTGGACTGTCTACCCATCGTTTAATGTATAACATTAAAGAATGTAGAGTTATTTATCAAATACTACGATATTTTTAATGAATCGGTGAGGACGGACAACGGGTGAACTCAAAGAACCTCAGAAAGAACCGAATATCTTCTATTCAATCATCTATTGATCCAGAATCTCTACGTGTAACTTCCCTATTGAATAAATGCTAGAAACGCCACTGTATGCGGATTGGATGACTATAATCATGATTTTGTTTTCACTAAAAACTTTAAATACCTGACAGTTTTGTACCATAATTGACACTGTCTGGAATAGCATTCCTTTCACTTGTCTTCTGTCTTTTCATTCGCGAATTGGCAGGGTTCTAGCGTTCGAGTGCTCAAATTGTACGCAGTATATTAAGAATCGAAGTCCTAGATATAACAGAATCAGATTGAATTTATCTTTATCACGCCATGAAATCTATGGAGGTACGAGAAAAAAGAACTCAACGATTTTTTTAATGATGACTGTTTTGACCATAAATAAGCAAACATAGTGTTATATTCCGACAAGAATAGTGAATGGGAACTGTTGGAATCCGTTTGTGGACTAGTACTATATATATAGTGCAATTATTAAGCAACCAAATTATTCATATTCATGTTCCTCTTATTGTGAGCCTTATTTTGACCTATAAACAATTATTATTATACGATTTACCGTTCTTGAGTTATGCCCAGTCTCTTAATTACAGTATCCCACATTCATAGCCACATTTGGCTAGATCTTGTACAAATGTTGTTTCCTATTTTATGGCACGATGTGGTCTATCTGGTTGGTATATAAACCTAATATGTTTGAAATACATGATTCATATCGTGGAGGCTGAGATTTGTATTCTGTATTCTAACAGACAGGCCTAGGCAGTCAATTAGTCAGATACAGATGTCTTGGGTGCTGTTAGAAGTATGAGGATGGTTATTACTTCACGGTTGCCCACACTGTGGAAGAGTTCTTCTGAGGGAATCTGAAAAGGAAATTGGATTAGGGGTGGTCTTAGTGACCTGAGAGCGTGACCGCAGTGCCCAAGGGACAACTGATGGTAGTCCGTCACACACGACCATTTTGTGAGTAATTTTCGTGTTAGCACCGTACTTCTTGAGACCTTACCGCTGGAGACGAATATCCGTGGGATACGACGAGGTGTGTATTTTTAGGGTCGACCTTTTCTAACTCCACTCTTCCTTATGGGAAGGCAGCATCGCTGTTATGCTGTTTGTCTGAAGGAAACACCTTACTGCTGTCACAGTTCTGTACAGTCAGCAGTACGACTTCGCCTTCGAACCTTGAGTTTGTTGCTTTTAGTCTTACCGCTCTTCAACCGACCTGTTCGGCATGCTAGAACCTTTGAAAACGATTGTTCCAGCCAGAATAACTCGATCGATTTATCACGATAGGCAAGCCCGACCACCATGTCAAAGTAGCAACAACGGTCGGGAGGGCTGGGCAGGAAGCAGGACCGATAAGTACTCGAGACTACTCGTACGGGTTTTATGTGTCATTGGTGCAGTCGATAATTCATTGTTCGCTAATTGATAGCATAAATGGAACATTGAAGTAGGTCCCCCAACTCTAACTGAATTTCAAAAAGCTATAGTTAATCTGAAACGAGGAAGATCAGATGGTTTGACTCTAGAGGTCTTTAAGTATAATGGTCCAATTTTAGCGATTAGGTTGACTGATATTTTACCTAAAATCTGGGAGTTGGACATAATCTCATCTAGATGGTAGTTGGAAGTATTCAACAGGAAACTCTTGATCCGGGTTTCGTGCTACTTGGCACTCGTCAGCAAGGTTTACTTGTGATCTTGGGGGAACTGGTGCTCCCCGAAGGATTCGATCCCATGTCATTCAGCTTCACGGCCAGAGATGTTACCACTAAACTATCCAGCCCGCGACCGACCTCCTGTAGGACTGAGATGTAATCACAATTGATTGATCACTAGGTGGTGATCAGTGTTATGTGTGTAAAGTCCTTAATAATGAAGATAGAATGCTATCGACCATTCATCAGGGAGCACCAGTTCCCTCAAGATTACAGGTACACCTTGCTGAGGAATGCCAAATAGCACGAAACCCAGGTCCAGGATTTTCTGTTGACTACCTCCAACCATCATCTAATCTCAACATATTGTACGCAATGTCGATTCACCTAGATTAGTGACCACATTGCAACTTGGTCGATACCATTCGATCTGCACTAAATAAGGACTTGATACACATAACATTGTTCACCACACAATGATCAATCAATTGTGATAATCACATCGAACTAGTCGTAATCACTGATTGTCCCCATATATAACAAGGAATCCAAATCATCCTGTGATAACCATAAAGGGATTAGTTTGACTAATATAGCAAAAGAGTGACTCCTTGTTGAAATCATCAACAGTTGTTCTTTTCCTGTTGAAAAAAAAGAACCGAATGTAAATGAGTGATTTATGATACCAACTGTCATATATTCTTCTTCAATATTTTCTGTTATTCTTTATTTATCATTTATATACTACTTATAATCTAAATAATGATTCGTATCAATATTCTATCATGTTTAAGTAAAGTAAAGTGTCAATTATATACTACATTCATAATATCAGTAATAGAATAGATGATGAAAGTAGATAAATAATCTTAATAATGAATCATATAGATTATGATGAATAAGTCTAATGAATTGTTAAACAATCAGGTTTTATCGTTTCTTCTTTTCATCATTTTTGATAATCTTTAATTGATGAAGATGATTGATTCCTTTGGTTATGACAAATATATATATATTGATGAAAGCACTTAACTACATCACAAAGTAAACTCTTCCTTGGAATCTTCAAGGCCAAAGAAAGAAGAGAGAGAAGTATCAAAGAACACATTACTTCAAGAAATGGAAACAGACAGACAGGAGAAAATGTACAAGAATCGGATAGAACTAGAAAAGAAGGTCGAAGACAGAGTAGGTTGAAGATTGTTGTTGGTCACGAAGTGGGGGGAGATGGGAGGCGGATAACAAGCCTAAGTAAAAGTAAGATGAAAAATAGTCATGTGTTTTATTTCATAAAATAACTAGTAAACTTATTATAGATTTGAATGAATAATTTGTTTTTCATGTTGATAGAAGGTTATTAAAAATCAAAACAAAAGGGTCAAATAGTTGTGTTTTCTTTCTCTCCAAGTTTACAATACCTCAATAGTATTTACCTATGACTTCCCATGAGATTCGATCCAGAAGCTTTAACATAGACTGTGGTGTGTGTTACTTTTATTGACATAAGTAGTAGATGATGTTAGTCTGGAACAGAACGTTTGGCAGCAGAGAGACAAGAGGATCGAACAGTGAAGAATAGAAACAGGATGCAATTTGTATGAAAATGCAAGAACAATGAAGTCTGAGTCATTATGAGACTAATGGTGAACATTTTGCTACTTAAGCATTTACTTCATGATTGTTAGATTTTATTATCATGTCCTGTAATTTTGTGTTAGGTACATTCGATTGTATCCACCCGTGTTCTGTTCACTACAAGACCAGTAATTTAAAATTACAATTCTAAATAATAATAAGAAGCTGTAATGTTTATAGACAACCACGTTGGGAGTCAGACTGACATTACCAAGTGCTTTGCATAGCCATCGATCTAAAAAGTTTACTTTCTTGGGTTTGGAAATAACCATCGTTGAATAATGATTAAGTGACTAAATTTAATCGAAGCAAAATCAGTGAAATTTGTAAGATAAAATGAATTCATTCTATTTTGAAGCGTTTTATTATCTTGAGATGGTGGCAAAGATTTGTAGTTCAAGTGGATGATTTCTACCTGAAGTTTATGCTGTTGATGATATCGTTCAAAAGAACGATGAAAACTGCATGACCGAAATCATCCAGCTCAGAGAATAAAACTTTACTGAAAAAAGAAGCTTTTTCTTATCTTCAAATAGGTTAAAAATAGCAAAAACAAATGTGTTATATCCCGATAAGAATAGTGAATGTTAACTGTTAGGATCCATTTATGGACTAGTACTATCCATATATTTTATTGCGTAATTGTTAACTAACTAAACTATACATATTCATATTCCTCTTATTATAAGCTTCATTTTGATCTATAAACTATTATTATACGACTTACCATTCTTGAATTATGCCGTGTCTATTAATTACTATCTACCTCATTCACAGCCACATTTGGCTAATTGTTGTACAAATGTTGTTTCCTATTTTATGGTACGTTGTGATCTGTCTGGTTGATATATAAACCCAGTATGTTTGAAATACATGATTCATATCGTGGAGGCTGAGATTTGTGTTTTGGACGGAACAGGCAGGTAGGGCTAGATAGGAAGCAGGGCCGATGAGTACTCTAGACTGCGCGTACGCTTTTATGTCACTAATCTGGTCGATAATTCACTGTTATCAAATTGGCGGTATCATTGCGTTATACATTAGCAGGGTGTACATACCAAAAGTTATAAAAAAATGTTTAATATACTTCACTTAGTGACATTGATATATCTATTCGAAAAGGAACACAAATTCGTGATTAGAAAAAATTAGTCACAATATACTTGGAAGTGATGTATCCTTGTTTGGTGAATGATTTCCCCTTTCAAAAAGTAATTTATTATGCAAAGTACCACAAAAAAAGTTACTTAGATCTTGTTATGTAGTGAGAAATGAATATTAACTACAGGGAAGTGAGTCAAAAACGTGAATAAAGCAACTTTTCAATACTCTCTGGTCTTCGATAACGTTTTCGTTGAAGTTGGTCTATGGATGAGAATTATCATCAAACTAGTAAAATTATTTTATCATTCAAAGGAATTGAGATATGTATGTTTACGATTTTATTTTTTTATTTTAACACATAAATATTGGTACAAGGAGGCACCAAATTCATATGCACCACACAAATCTCATTTGATATGTGTGAGGGCTGTGATACTGCCAGGGTGCCCAAACCGAATCAGGTGATTTTCTTAGGGGGCCACACCCCGAGACTTCGACCTGAAGGTCTGATCCATAAGGCAGTGGAACATCGTGGGGAGATGCAGTTCGATGGAGGCCGGTGACCAGCGATTGGTCCATACGCCATTTGTTGCTTCAGGATACTGGAGCCAATGTGCACCATTGATTTGGAATCCGGTTAAAGCGCCGGAATTCGCTTTTCGTCCTCTCATTTTCGTAAACAACACCCGTGTTGCGGGAAGGCAGTGAGTAGGACTTCCCTAGCATAGGTTATATACGCGTGGCTATGTGAGAGCATTTGGAGAGGGAGAGCGGACTCTCCCCACTCTCGGCCTTACCAGGCATTTAGGGGCGTATGTTAATTGTTAATTAACCTCAATTGTATGTTTAAGATCTTTGTAGCTTATTGAGTACAAGAATAAACTAGAAATGTTTTAATTAGGCTTGACTTTATTTTACATGATCATTCAGATTTGATCATTTCAATAACAATAATTGGGTATCAAGTAATTGAATCAATTCATGAATAATAGATCAATATCTGATCCACATTGATCATCGATTAATGATATCAATCTATGATTAACAAACTCACTACAATCCTTTATTGAAACAAATTAGTTATTTGAAAGATTCATTGAACCTAATTGAGTACAATAGAATGAGGCATGAAACAAGATCCAATGAAATTCTTCTATGATTGATTATCCCTTTAAATCATTATCAATTATTTAATTGAAATTGTTATAATATTTCAATTAAGGAAATTAATATTATAAACAATATTACTACTAAGTGATATAAGTAGTAAGAAACAAATATACTCAATCAACATATATCTTCTATTTTAAATAACACTATCCAGTGCTTCCAGGTTTTCCATGGTGATCTAACTTCAATTGACTTATGATTTCAACTATTTAAATAACACTGTTGAAACAAAGTGGAATAAAAACAGTATTGAATAACTATGTAAGATAAACAGTAGATTAGTTAATTAATGCATTCTTTACATAACTGATTTACTATTAATTTAGAAATAATTACTTACTTACTTACGCTTGATACTCCCAATGGAGCATAGGACGCCGACCAGCATTCTTCAACTCACACTGTTCTGGGCCTTCTTTTCTAGTTCCATCCAATTTTTATTCACTTTCCTCATCTCTGTCTCCATTTCTCGAAGCAATGTTTTATTTCGTCTTCCTCTTCTTTGTTGCTGATAGTGTGTGGCCAACGGATCCGAAGTATTTTGTGTAGACAGCTGTTGATAAACACTTGTATCTTCTGGATGATGGCTTTCGTAGTTGTCTAGGTTTCCACCCCATACAGTAGAACTGTTTTGACATTTCTTTTGAAAATCCTGACCCTTCAGATGTTGACGTCTTTAGAAATAATTAATTCATAATTAATATCAGAAAAGGATTTTTGAGGAAATTGTAGTATTTTTAATAGGTGAATTTATTGGTCCATTGAAGCCAGACCAGCTTGGGAAACCTGGAAGTATCGGATAGTTTGGAGTTCTAGTGAGAAGCCGTGACCAGTAGAGTTCAACCGTGTCGGTTGCGAGGCAGTAACTCACTGAAGACAATGGTGGACGGTGGAGCAATTTAGTGGATTGATTGAAGTTAGACATTAACACTGTTGGATGCCAGCTTAGTGGTCTAGAATTTAAGTGTTTTCGCGCGAGGCCGAAGGTCTTGGGTTCGAATCTCGCTTCCGGGATCGTGGATGTGCACTATTAAGGAGTTACATACTAGGATGAAACGACGGTCTAGTGCTTCAGGTTTTCCGTGGTGGTTTAGCTTCAACTGGCTCATGATTTCAATCAGTGAAATTTCTAAAAAAAATCTCCACAAAACCCCTTTTGATACAAAATGAAAACACTTATTAAAGCGCTATTTTGTAGAACACGGAAGGATATATGTACCACCAACACATTGGAAGCAGAATTAATAAATGTGAAAAGTATGTCTAAGGAACAACGGGTATCAATGTGAAAAAAGTTTGAAGTACATGAACCACTTCTCATACCTATTTTATGTAAATAACTGATTGAACTAATCATACGACGGAAAATAAAATGGTTGATACAATGTTGTAAACCAATTTTTTAAAACAATATGGTTAAGTAAATTATTCAGTTTATTGACGGGAGAACAGATTTGACTATTAGAAGAGTAATTCATGAGTTTATCGGATACTTCATCTTTGTTCACTGATATTCCCCTTTTTTGGAACAGTAGATTTAGGCAATGCAAGATTCCCCGATACAACACAGCATACACCAATCCAATCACAATTGACGGAGAAGATTTGGAAGATGTAAAAACCTTTACATATCTAGGCATCATCACTGATGAACATGGTGGATCTGATGCAGATGTGAAGACGCGGATCGGCAAAGCAAGAGCAGCATATTTACAACTGAGAACATTTAGAAATCAAAGAAACTGTCAACCAACACCAAGGTCAGGATTTTCAATACAAATGTCAAGACAGTTCTACTGTATGGGGCAGAAACCTGGAGAACTACGAGAGCCATCATCCAGAAAATACTGGTGTTTGTTAACAGTTGTCTACACAAAACACTTCGGATCCGTTGGCCGGACACTATTAGCAACAACCAACTGTGAGAAAGAACAAACCAGATCCTAGTGGAGGAAGAAATCAGGAAGAAGCGCTGGAAGTGGATATGACGTACATTGAGAAAAGCACCCAACTGCGTCACAAGATAAGCCCTCACATGAATCCTTAAGGCGAAAGGAAAAGAGGAAGACCAAATAAGACATCACTTCGAGAAATGGAGACAGAGATGAGATAAATGGACAAGAATTGGATGGAACTAGAAAAGAAGGCCCAGGACAGAGTGTGTTGGAGAATGCTGGTGGCGTCCTATGCTCCATTAGAAGTAACAGGCTTAAGTATCTAACAAATATAAACCAAGAATATCAGGTGTTCAGTTTTTGAATTAAAAAATAAATATAGAATCATTACTGGATTCACCTTCAGAAGATGTTTCGCTTAGCAAATCTTGAGGACCAAATGTTTAAAAACTGTACTCGATCAGTGTAAATCCCACTACCACCATTATTGACAATGCACCAAACGTTTCGAACCCTGGTTACGATAATCACAATATTCCAACCATATATTCTGCAGCTACCAACATTTTTCAGTTCAATTATCAATGAGTTCCTGGGGTTATGTCATGCCTTTATTTGGCCGCTCCTAGCTTTCTTCTAACCTACGACGAAAATTCCATATTAGTGTAGGAGATAATTGGTTATATGTTACACATAACCCAACCACTTCAATTAAGGAAGACTGAAAGCTTAATCAATTGATTTACGAGATTTTTCTATTACTTTTAGTCTAGCCCAATCATTCTTTACTTGGTCTTTCTTCCGTATGTGAGAAAAACTTTGTAAACTGCGATGATCAAATTACATTAACTTGCAAATGTCTACTACTTTTAAAGACCACATATTGCAGCCATAAATGAAAATAGGCGAAATTTCTGCTCAATTCGATGAAAATAAAGCGAGCCTAATTATTCAGGTATCAACCCGCCTAGGGTGATTAGAATTCAAAGAGAAATAAAGTGAAAGAGGAGAGATTGACAATGCATATATTTAGATGAAAACAGTACTACTATGGTGTGTGCTACTGATGTTGACAAATATAAGTAGTATGTATCATCAATCGAAAATGGAATATCTGACGGTAGAAAGTTAAGAGAATCCATAAAACGAGAATGAGAACAGAGAATGATTGATAAGGAAACGAAGAAAGAAGTGATGTCTGAGACGATTGATTGACATTAGTTACTGTATGATTCTCAGATTTTACTAAAAGATTCTGTAATTTTATATTCAAATACATTCGATTGTCCCCACTTATGTTCTCGTTCACTACCCTACTAAATAAGGCTCTAATTTTTGGATCTTCAATGTTATACACCCACACACTCACATGGATACACAAAATGAATTTTCATTGAAATGGTGTTATTGTGATTCATGGTGCACTTTGTTTTCACAACATTCTATTCACATCAATCATATTCATAAGAAAAAAACTTTTCGATAGCAGTAAATATAAACAATTGAGATAGTGGAGAAGACTCATAGGATAATCTGTGAACCACGTGTGGAGAAACTAAAATACTTCACTTTTACCTGAAGTTTGTGCTGCTGCTGATATTGTTCAGGAGAACGACGAAAGCTTCACGACCAAACCATCTAGCTCAGAGAACAAAACTCCATCAAAATATAAACAATTGTTTTTATTAGCTTTTATGTTTGTAAGTGTGTGTGCGTGTGTGGAAAGAACACATTCTAATGTAAACTATCATTATTATTATTGTACTGACATTTAATTTGTACATTGTATATTCAGTTACAAAATCATTCATCTGAGTTACAAATCTTCTCCACCATCTTAGTTACAATTTAGTTGACAAACTTTAGATTAACTACATTTTCATTAATGATCAATTCATTAGTCATAGTAACATTCTAGTTGGTTGATTTATTCTCATTATTATTCACATAAATAAATTATAAGATTTACATAAATGTTTGCTACTATGGTACTAGTCACTATAGAATATAAGTCCAATAATGACTCAGCTTTGAATTTTAGATTATTTAAACAGTTGAACTACTATATGTATCAGTATGGGGTTGTGGAGATTACAATTTTTTTGATTGAGATCACCATTGAAAAACTGGAAGCACTGGATGACCGTTTCGTCCTATTGTGGGGTTTCTAAGCAGTGCGCATCCATGATCTTGCTCGCGGAATTCAAACTCAAGGTCTATTAGTCTCGCAAGCGAATGCCTAACATCTAGACAACTGACCCGATATCCAACGATGTTAATTTTTACCCTCAACTAATCCACGAAATTGCGCGATCATCTTCCATTGTACTGAGGTAGATACCTGTCTCTACCTGACATAGGTTAGCTCTACTGTTCATGGCTTCTCACCAGAACTCCGAGAATTCTCCCACGAAGCTAGTCATCCTAGGTATATTGAATTACATTAAATTAGAATAAATTATGTACATACTGAAGATTGAATTGATCAATCTGCTGAATAACAAATATCATGATAATAACAAGAAAATAGAAGCACTTTAACTGAAAGTATGAATTTTCGTATTTGTTGTACTTTATGATCCGATTTAGGATAGTAGCTGATATGAATTTTTATTTAGGACCAGTTTTTTAGGTTCACAAGCATTTGGATGTTGAAATTTCTGCAAAGAGGGATAAAAAGAGATTATGATCCAGTATCCATTAATTTATGCACTATGAGGGTTATTCATAAAGGTTATTGAGTAATATCTGAAGGTTAGTTGACATCCGAATATCTTGACGATAACAGCTCAGATTGTAAGTCTAGATGATGCAAGTTTAAACCTCTCAGAAGGATCTGTTTCTCCAAGATCACAGTTAAAACTTTCAGATGAATGCTTACTGATGGGAATCCTTGGTTAAGCAGAGTTTCCTGTAGACTATCTTCATCTAATTAACAATAAAAAGGACCATCCGTTTGTAGGGATGACAGATATGAAAAATTTCAATAATTTAAAGTTATCATATGATGGTGTTTACGATAAAATCAACTTAACTCTGTTAACACGTAATGGTTTTTGTAACATGGTGATCTTATTAACAACACTTCAACATTGAAAGTGGTAGCTACTGTATTCATGTTTCACTAAAAACAGCAATACTGAAATTTGTAGCTATGTGTAGGTGACCAGCTGCCATCTCAAATACTGGTGTATTGTCCATTAGACTAATAAGTCACTATGACCATAAACTTGTTTAACCATTGTGATACCTATTACGGTTGCTTTTTTAAAGGGTTACAAATTCCTGTTGTTGACGTTCAAGTCTTATATGATAGTGGTCTTGAGTGCTGTTAGAGGTATGAGGTCGGTTATCACTTCCCTGTTGCCCATACCGCGGAAAGGTTCTGCTGGAGTTACCTGAAAAGGAAATTGGATTAGATGTGGTCTTAGTGACCTGAGAGCGTGACCGCAGTGCCCAAGGGACAACTGCTTGAGGCCGGTCACACACGACCATTTTGTGAGTAATCTTCGTGTCAGCTCCGTACTTGTTGAGACCTTACCGCTGGAGACGGATATCTGTGGTATATCTTTCTTTCTACCAACAACTTCTTCTTCCTGTACTATATCCTTATATGCAGTCTTCCTTTTATATACTACCACCATTGACTTAACCACTCCTATAAATCCAGTGTTCATGTTGCTGTGTTAATGTGTGAGGTATGGCAACTTGAACCAATGCACATATGTGCTTAGTCCTAAGTTGTAGCTGACTGACTGACTTATATGATAGTGTTCCGAAAAATTTATTATTTTTAGGAATAACTGAGTATCCTATTTAAAGTATCCGTTTTCTTTTTTTTGATTATTCAATTGCTTAGGTGTAAACAGAAGGTAAAACTTCTAAATTTTGAGTGTTATTTCATCAATCGAACAAAAATATTTTGTGTGTGATGTGGTTATTTAAAACTGGTTCAAAATGCAATAATTAACTACCAAATAAATAAAAAAACATGAACCTAATTCCTAGTTGCGATACACTTAGTGAAACTTGAGGATGATCTTACTTACTTAGTTAGTTACTCCTGTTAACCCTTGTCGAGGGGCATAGGCTGCCGACCAGCATTCTCAAACTCATTCTGTCCTGAACCTTTCTTTCCGGTTCTATCCAATTTTTCTCATGTCTATCTTCATTTCCTGGCGTAATGTGTTCTTTGATCTTCAGCTCCTCCTTTGGCCTTGAGGATTCCATGTGAGGGCTTGTCTTGTGACGCAGTTGGGTGCTTTTCTCAATATGTATCCTATCCACTTCCAGCACTTCTTCCTGATTTCTTCTTCCACTGGGATCTGGTTTGTTCTTCACCATAGTAGTAGGTTGTTGCTGATAGTGTGTGGCCAACGGATCCGAAGTATTTTGCATAGACAACTGTTAATAAACACTTGTATCTTGTGGATGATGGCTTTCGTAGTTTTCCAGGTTTCCTCTCCATACAGTAGAACTGTCTTGACATTTGTATTAAAAATTCTGGCCTTGGTATTGGTTGACAGACAGTAGTTTTGAGTTCCAGATGTTCTTCAATTTTAGATATGCTACTCCTGTTTTGCTGATTCACGCTTTCATATCTACATCAGATCCATTATGTTCATCAATGATGATGTCCGGCTATGTGAATGGTTTTACATCTTCCTTTGCATATGTTAAGATCTACCGGCTGGAATCTTTCTGAGGTTATCAACAATTTATACTTTGTTCATGGAATACTATTTCTATTCAGAAAGAAATAATTCATTGAAAGATAATTCATTATAAATCAATATTTAATGAATTCACTTAATGTATGTAACATAATTATTGATATCAGTAAAAAAAATACATCAAAAAGGGAATTCATTGATTTGGTATACAACGACTATTAACATGTTTATTCTTGTTTCATCTACTGTGTCTCAATATGTAATAGACTGATTGAATGAATGAAGTAACTAAAGTTAATCATTAGAAAGGGAATTCTACTTGTTTAAACTTGAATAAATAAAATTTGTTTCTTTTTTTCTTTGTATCTATAGAGACACTACGGATCATCGTCGAACAATCAGTTGAGTGGAACTCATCACTATACATCAACTTCATTGATTATGAAAAGGCATTCGACAGTGTAGATAGGAGGACATTATGGAAACTTCTTCGACACTACGGAATTCCTGAGAAGATTGTCAACATTATCCGGAACTCATACGACGGACTACATTGCAAAGTAGTGCATGGAGGACAGCTGACAGATGCATTCCAAGTAAGGACCGGAGTCAGACAAGGCTGTTTACTCTCTCCCTTCCTCTTTCTTCTGGTGGTCGACTGGATTATGAAGACGTCGACATCTGAAGGAAAACACGGAATACAATGGACAGCTCAGAATCAATTACACGATTTGGACTTTGCAGATGACCTAGTCCTCCTATCACGTACACACGAACAGATGCAGATGAAGACAGCCAGTGTAGCAGCAGTCTCTGCATCAGTAGTCCTCAGCATACACAGAGGGAAAACCAAGGTCCTCAAATTCAAATCGGAGAACAGCAATCCAATCACCCTTGATGGCGAAACTCTGGAAGATGTAGAGTCCTTCACATATCTGGGAAGCATCATCGATGAACAAGGAGGTTCAGATGCAGACGTAAAGGCGAGGATCGGCAAAGCAAGGGTCGCATTCCTACAATTGAAGAACATATGGAACTCAAAACAACTTTCAACCAATATCAAAGTCAGAGTATTCAATACGAACGTCAAGGCAGTTCTACTGTACGGAGCTGAAACTTGGAGAACTACAACAACCACAATCAAGAAAGTACAAGTATTTATAAATAGCTGTCTACGCAAGATACTCAACATCCATTGACCGGATACCATCAGCAATAGCCTTCTGTGGGAGAGAACAAACCAACTTCCAGCTGAAGAGGAAATTAGGAAAAGACGATGGAAATGGATAGGACATACATTACGCAAATCATCAAACTGCATCACGAGGCAAGCCCTAACTTGGAATCCTGAAGGGAAGCGAAAAAGAGGAAGGCCAAAGAACAGATTGCGTCAGATAATAGAAGGAGATATGAAAAGGATGAATTACAACTGGACGGAGCTAGAAAGGATTGGTTGGGACAGGGTTGGATGGAGAATGCTGATGAGCGACCTATGCTCCTTCACGAGGAGTAACAGGCGTAAGTAAGTAAGTAAGTAAGTGAGTATAGAGATAATGTTCATTTATTAAAGGATATCAACTAAAGATTTGTTGTACTTATTTATGCCTGTTACACCTTGTCGACAAGCATAGGCCACCACCTACCAGTATTCTTCATCTAACTTTGTCTTCGATAATTCTTTCTAGTTGATTCTAGTTACTATTCATCCTTTTCATGAGTGTTTTTAATTCCTGATGTAGTTTGTTCTTTGACCTTCATCTTTTCCATTCGCTTTTGGGATTTCAAGTTAATGCTTGTCTCGTAATGCAGTTTAGGGATTTCCTCAATGTATGTCCCATCCATTTCCATTATCTTTTCTTAATTTCCCCTCCAGCTCGAATCTGGTTTGTTCTGTCCCACAACTGACTGTTGCTGATGATATCCGGCCAACGGATATTGAGTATCTTTTGTAGACAATTGTTTATAAATACTAATACGTTTTTGATGATGTCTGTGTCGGTGTTATCCAAGTTTCAGCTGCTTACAGTAGAACTGTCTTGATGTTCGTATTGAAGAGTGTGACTTTGATATTGGTTGTTTTGAGTAGTTTTGAGTCCCATATGTTCTTCAACTGTAGGAATGCTGTGCTTACTTTGTCAATCCTCGCGTTTATGTATGTATCAGATCCTCCTTGTGCATTGATGATGTTTCCCAGGTATGTGGCAGATTCCACATCTTCCAGAGCTTCTCCATCAAGTGTAATATTATTATGTTCAAGTTTAGAAATCCTTGACAATCGTTATCTAATGACCCTTATTTTTAAACCCTAATCAGTTTTGAATGAAAAAAAAATGGTCATCATTATATGTTGCTTTATTTTATTTATATTATATATAACTGTTTAAGCATATTAAAAGTCGTATACTGGGTACCACAAGTAATTTCTATTTGTTTTGTTGAGTATAGTTAAATAGCTTTAGTGATGTAAAAAAGCAAACGAACGGCACTGAATTCGAGTCCCAGAGTGAATATAAACTCTGAGATTTAAGTACATCTAGCTGACGAGTCCCAGACAGGACGAAAGGTTCATCAAACTGGATTCCACTGCTAGCTACTATTCATCATTACTTATTCTCCTCCTACGCCTAGTGATAAATTACTGATCTTATGTATTATAATATGCAAAAGCTTTTTATTGAGTTTTTCCAGTACTTCAACTAAACACAAAATTTTTTTTCATTTCTGCATTGATTGTATCAGGAAATATACTGTCGTTTGTTATGAAAAAGCATGTTTATTTGAGGAACTGAGTTTTCTTTTATTCATGAAGTTTAAATACATAATATAGTAAAGATTATTTTCCATCTATCTATATATCATGTCTTCTTTTATGATGCCGTTTATCCTTAGTGAATAAAGTCGATTATTTACTGTAGTAGTAGAAATATCAAAATCAATAACCAGTAAAAGGATATCAGTCTATTTGGCTGAGTTCCAAATTGAGTAAAATTAGCATCTTAAAATACTTCATTTAGTAAAACGTCAGTTTTTTTTTATTTACTTAAAAATATCACTGGAGTAACAAGAGAATAAGCGATTTCCTTATCATAGTTCTGTAATATATGAAGTAGACAACTAAAAATCATCATTCATTGGTCGGATACCATCAGTAACAGCCTACTGTTAGAGAGAACAAAACAGCTTCCAGCTGAAGAGGAAGTTAGGAAAAGACGATGGAAATAGATAGACATACATTGAGGAAATCATCAAACTGCATCACGAGGCAAGTCCTAACTTGGAATCCTGAAGGGAAACGGAAAACAGGAAGATCAAAGAACACATTACGTCGGGAAATAGAAGCAGATATGAAAAGGATGAATAATAACTGGAAAAAACTGGAAAGGATTGTCCAAGACAACATTGGATGGAGAATGCTGATGAGCGGCCTATGCTCCTTCACGAGGAGTAACAGGCGTAAGGAAGGAAGTAATAAAAGTAAAACTGTGGCAAATACATCGAAACACAATCAAATCTAGAAGTGAAACTTATCTAAATAGAATCAGTCGTGTTTAGTTGTTCTCACCTATAAATTAGATCTAAAGTAATAGCGCTTCAACATATTGTAGTGGACTTTACTCACAAAGATGTTGGTAAATAGTGTGTAGAGGGAGGTGGTTTCAAAGTTACAATCATTTTCGGATAGAGTGAAGAGTTTCTGTGCATCAAGAGCACGTCGTTGATAGAACACTTGAAGAGCAGTAGAAAAGATAGTTCAGATTGCAAAACATATCAAAAAATTATACATCCCTCTGTTATCGTTTTACAATATTAGCTTGGAAGATAAATTTTGATTGCGTAATTTAGTTAGTTGAAATATAAGTCTGTAATGATGTTAAACTATTTTAGCAGAAAGTCAATTTTTCTTCAACTTTAACTGTTGGTTTTCGTGATTCGTTCAATCAACAGTGACAGATATGATCATGAAATAAGTCCTATTTTAGCTGAATAAGTCTTATTTGTAATCAAAATTACTCATTAGTGTATCGTTCTAGATACACAGCTTGACGAGAACTACTTAGGAATTGAATTTTAACTTAGCTATTCAAAATGATAATGGTCCATATGTAATGAATGAGAACAGAAATGGGGACAATCAAATGTATTTGAATCATATATAGTAACTATTTCATTTGCAAAATATCAATCAACCGTCTCAGATCTCCTTTGTTTATTCGTTTTCGTGCCAATCATTCTCTAATCTCATTCTTTTTCCAGTGATCCTCTTAACCTTCTACCATCAGACATTCCATTTTCGATTGATGATACATACTACTTATATCTGTCAACATCAGTAGCACACACTACACATATAATATCGTTTCACTTATTGAAAAGTAATACTTATGAACATTGTATATTAACTTCATTGTTTCTTGAATACAAACTTGATTAAATGGAGAATTTCATCTGTTTATCCTAGTACTTAATTACTTACTTGCTTACTAACGCCTGTTACTCCTCGTGAAGGAGCATAGGCTGCTCATCAGTATTCTCCATTCAACGCTGTCTTGGGCAATCCTTTCCAACTCCTTCCAGTTGTTATTCATCCTTTTCATATCTGTTTCTATTTCCCGACGTAATGTGTTCTTTTGCATTTCTCTTTTCCGTGTTTATTCTAGTGGTTACACTTATAATTATAACATGAATTCCCAATCTATTGAATATTAAGTTTGTTTAGATGAAGTATAGTTATGGTCTGTTTGTTTTGTAAATCATTATTTTTCCATACAAGTTACAACTGGTTATGGATACTATTTAATTGTCATGATGACTAATAAACTTATGTCTGAATAATAACTAAGTTATTAAAATGAATCAAGTGACTTGTTTCCAATTGACTACTGATAGTCATTAATTTAATGATAATAAAAATTAAAAACAAAACACAATCATTTCATCGATTTAATAGTTGAATTCATCATAGAAAACCTGGAACGATTGAACGGTCGTTTCGTCTTAGTATGAGACTCCTTAATGGTGTTCATTCACGATCCCGCTTCTCAGGGTTCGAATCCTGGACCTAACGGTCTCAATAATAAAAAATTGCCGAAATCTCTACAAAACCCCCTACTGATAATAGTCATGTTATTAATACTGTTTTTGTGAATTGGAGCAAACAAAATATACGATGAAAATGTATATGAATAAAAGTTGATTACTGTCAAGTTTATTGACATGCGATAATACTTAAGCTTCATTGAATATTCAATTAATTTAAAGGGTGGGGGTTTGAATATCATTCAATTTATTTGATGTTTGTAAAATTGTTCACGAGGTTTGTGACATCAGAACCATGGAGATTATGTTTCTTAAAAAAATGAATTTACATATCTAATTTAGCGGACTGCTTTGTTTGCATTGATGATTGATTACTTACTTACTTACACCTGTACCCCCAAGGGGGTATAGGCCACCAACCAGTATTCTCTAACGCACTCTGTCTTCGACCTTCATTTCTAGTTCTATTCAATTCTTGTTCATTCTTCTCATGTCTGTCTGTCTCTATTTCTCGCCTTAATGTGTTCTTAGGTCTTCCTCTTCTCCTTCTTTGGCCTTGAGGATTCCATGTGAAGGCTTGTCTTGTGACGCCGATGGATGCTTCCCTTAATGTGTGTCCTATCCAGTATAATGATATTCGGAGATAGGACTGTTTTCAAAAAGTAATGGAGCGGTTGTTTTATGACATGTTATGGTAGAATAATAAGTAGTCAGATTATGTGATAGTATCCGTTGAATTCATATAGTTACCTGGTGAGTCTTAGAAACATTATCTGACTAATCGGTTTGGAATGGTTTCAGGCATCGTTGAAAATGGATGTCAACGGTGACCTTGGTGTTATTTCTTATTGTATTTCTCCTAATAGGTTGCTTCATAGCTTTTTAAAGTATATTTTAAGTAATCAGGTTATTAAAACTCTTGACTGATATTATTCATAAACAGATTTAATTATGCATTGATCACAATCGAAGAAGCGCTGAAAACTAAAAAAACCGTTAAAAGTTATTCGGTCCTACTTTGAACCTTCTATGTCTTGCGCATGTACAACTTTATACGAGCTTGAATCTAAGACCTTCATACCTCAATATCAGCATAATACACTTAGACTGCTGTGATAAAATTCAATTCGAAACTTATCACCAAGACCTATAGCATGAAGACTTAGTGATTTATAGTCAGTTTAGAGCTTTGGACAAATATTCGTTAGCCTAAGTTATCACACCACATCAAAATGCGAAGAAACTAAGATAAAGAATAACAAAGTAGTTAGAATAATCTTATTAGCAGTGGTAGTGGAAACGTCTAACCACTAAGAACATAGTTCGAGAAGAAGGAATGAATAAAAAACAATCATAGATGAATGCTGAAACTCAAAATTTAGGAAGAGATAAGGAATGAATAATTCAATGCTATTGTGACTAATCCTAATCCATATTACGCAACGTCTCCAACCACTGATTAAAGTTATTACTTAAGCTTCAACCAGATAGTTTGAATCAACCAATGAAGTCCAGTTCGACAGTTAGAGATCTGTCAATTTGAGGTTGTGGAGATTATTAATTTTTTGATTGGAATCATGAACCGACTGATATTGGACCACCACTGGAAATCTGGAAGTACTGAACTGCTGTTTCGTCTTATTTTAGGACACCGAAGCAGTGCACATCTGTGTTGGATTGGTTGAAGATAGATGTTGACACCGTAGGATGCCGGCCCAATGGTCTAATGACTGAATGTTTTCACGCGAGACCGAATTTCATTGGTTCGAATCCCGCGTACAAGATCGTGGATGCTCACTGGTGAAGAGTCCCATACTAGGACAAAATGGCTATCCAGTGCTCTTAGGTTTTCCATAGGTAGTTTAGCTTTAATTGACTCATGAATTCAACTAATAAAATTGTTACAATCTCCATAAAACTCCCTCTCTCTGTGATTATGTTCAGTTTTTAATAACACAACTAAACTTTCATTCAAACAGGTAATTGTTTATATTACTAATATATATGGTTAATAGCAAGCTAAACATACCGAGTTTTGTACAACGTTTTTTTTTCTAAAATATTTATGGCTTATCTACAAGAGAGAAAAAAATGGAACATGGTTATGGTTCCTGTATGATTAAAAATAAACTGAGCTAAAACTTAACTAAAGTAGACTGGTTTTGTTACATTTTGTTAAGTGTTTTATTATTCAATAAAACTATATCATATTACTATACTCATATGAGTAGTATCCAACCAGCAATCTTTACATATTCACTAGTAAAGCGATTTGAAAACCATTAGCACATAAACATACACACACACACACATAAACTTTTGATAATTAAATTTGGTTTGAAACATTGTGTATCTTATCAGTAGATGACCGTCAATTATGTTTAAGTGGTTTGGTTATAATAAACAAGAAGAATAATTGATTATGTAGTAAAATGTACACTTTGCTTTCTTATACGAATGTTAAGACAGTTCTACTGTATGGAGCTGAAATATTCAGAACTACCATAAGCATCATCGAAAAGGTACAAGTATTTCTAAATAGTTGTCTATACAAGATACTCAATATCCGTTGATAGGATATCGTTAGTAACAGCTTAATATGGGAGAGAACAAATAAGCTTTCAGGAGAATAGGAAATTAAGAAACACTTTGGAAATGGATAGGACATAGATTACGAAAATCATCAAACTACATCACAAAGCAAGCGCTTATTTGGAATCCTAAAGAGAAATGGTAAAGAGAAAGGTCAAAGAACACAATACATTGGAAAATGGAAGCGGACATGAAAAGGATGGATAACAACTGGAAACAACTGAAAAGGATTGCATAGTACAGTGTTATATGGAGAATGTTGGTGGGACGTCGGTGCTTCTCGACAAGAAGTAATATGCGTAAGTAAGTAATACTAATCGTGATATTACTGAGTAATGATGGATAATTGTTGTTTAATAAAGTGATTGCCTGTCATTTAGATGAATATACTGTACTGTTCGAAAATTCGCTATCCAACAGAAAGCATAATTTGAGACTAATACAGTTCATTTTTAACAATGTGTGTGACTTGAACAAACGAAGTCAATTAACTAATGTATTGTGTGAAAGTGTCTTTTTACCATGAAATATTATGAACTAAAGATTTATTGATAACTAGGGTATTAATATTAACTCCGCCTGGAACCCCTCTCAGGCTACTGCCGGTCTCAAGCTCGGATAAAGGAGGAGGGTTGGGCATGAGGTTAGCGACTCCATCCCGTAGAAAACTAACTCGCTAGAAAAACACTAACCAGAGAAAACAATTCAAACCAAAACGTAAAATTACACTTCTGATACGCTATACGACTTTTGTAAAGACCATCGATAATATGCGGCTGTTCAAATCATAGTAATATTGATATGTCTAGCCAATTCAAGTTGTAATTGGCTACTGAATGTAGATAGACAGCTTTATGTGTTAAGTATATGATACTTACTTACTTACTAACTTACGCCTGTTACTCCTCGTGGAGGAGCATAGGCCGCCCACCAGCATGTATATGATAGATTATTTTATATTATAAGCTGCTTCTTAGCTGGTTCCAATTAGATATTGGAATAACATGAAATTGAATATGCTTTAAATTTTGTATTCTCACTCGTTCACTCACTAAAGAAAATATATTTTTCATACTTTTTCCCTTGTTCTCCTCAAATCTGTCGTCTAATAATATCGATATTTCTAAAAAAAGGATTACACTGGTTAGTATTGATATGAAAACCATTAATTTGTGTGATGAACATTTTGATAATGAGCCTGAGTAATCACATTATTACTGTTACATGTTCATGATGTTTCCAGTAACTGGAAGCCTATTTTTTGTGTGCAGTATAATTCATATTATTGATATTAGGCTACTAATTAAAGTAATTGGACTTCGAGTGTCTTCATTTGGCTTCATTTATTCAATACAAACTTACAGTCAGAATGGGTTTTGTGGAGATTTTTAGAAATTTCACAGGTTGAAATCATGAGTCAATTGAAGCTAGATCATCATGGAAAACCTGGAGGCACTAGACGGCCGTTTCGTCCCAGTGTGGGACTCCTCAGAAGCGCGCATCCACGACCTCACCCCCTGCGAGATTCGAACCCAGGACCTACCAGTTTCGCGCTCAAGTGCTTAACCACTAGACCACTGAGCCGGCCGGCATCGAACGGTGTTAATGTATAACTTCAACCAATCCACGAAAGTGCGCCACCATACACCATTGTCTTCAGTGAGCTGATATCTCACAACAGACCTAGTTGAACTCCACTGAAGTCCCATACTAGGACGAAACGGTCGTCCAGTGCTTTCAGGTTTTCCATGGTGGTCTAGCTTCAACTGACTCATGATTTCAACCTGACAAACTTATAAATTATGAATGATCGGCATTTGATTTTTTAAATTACTATTTGAATACTGAATGTTTTAACCATAAAGTTACCTCTTGTCTGGTAATTTAGTAAACATCAAGTTGTCTAACTAGACGATAATAATATTGGTTCTATTCAGCATTACCTGTTTAGTACAATACTGAGTTTTCACCATTAATTCTCTGAGACTTATTGATTATGTTAGTTCTATGCTAATAGGTTACGAAACCAATTATTTATAGTCCCCTACCTTCTGATATGGTAAGCAGTGAGTCAATCGATTGTAGTGTCAATGACCTGTGATATTGACTTATTCGTCGAATAACTTATCCTAGTTCATTACATTTTAAAAAGTAATCATATTAATTTATCTCTTAGTCATAGACGGTTGATTCAGTAAACTGCACATCAGTGTCATGTACTGCTCAATTTAATGTATGTCTATCTGACGTCAACATGTAGGGGGAAGCATGTGATAAACTGGAGAGCTACGATGCAGCTGGATGATCTAGACTTTGCAGACGATCTGGCTCTTCTATCACACACGGAACAACAAATGCAGGAGAAGACGACCAGTGTAGCAGCAACCTCAGCAGCAGTAGGTCTCAACATACACAAAGGGAAAAGCAAGATTCTCCGATACAAAACAGCATCCAACAAACGAATCACACTTGACAGAGAAGATTTGGAAGATGTAAAAACGTTTACATATCTGGACAGCATCATTGATGAACAGGGTGGATCTGATGCAGATGTGAAGGCGCGGATCGGCAAAGTAAGAGCAACATATTCGCAACTGAAGAACATCTGGAACTCAAAGAAACTGTCAACCAACACCAAGGTCAGGATTTTAATACGAATATCTAAACAGTTCTACTGTATGCAGTAGAAACTCAGAGAACTACGAAAGCAATCATCCAGAAGATATGAGTGTTCATTAACAGTTGTCTATGCAAAATACTTCGAATATGATGGCTAGACACAATCAGCAACAACGTACTGTGGGAGAGAACAAACCAGATTCCAGTGGAGGAAGAAACCAGAAAGAAACGCTGAAGTTGGATAGAACACATATTGAAGAAAGCATCCAACTGCGTCACAGAGCAAGCTGTGACTTAAAATCCTCGATGATAAAGGGGGAGAGGAAGACCAAATAACACATTGCTTCCAGAAATGGAGACAGACAGACATGAGAAGAATGAACGAGAATTGGATAGAACTAAAAAAGAAGGCTGAGGACAGAGTGGGTTGTTGAATGCTGGTCGGTGGCCCACGCTCCTCGACGAGGGGGTAACAGGCATAACTAAGTAAGTAAATCTGACTGTTAATCAGTGTAAACTGTATAAAGATTACTATACTCAAATATGATTTTGATTTATTTGAAGATCAATTAGGTTCTTATACCTTGTTATCCTAACCGGTTTGTTTTTTATTCAGGGATCCTAGTATCAAGCATCAAGTCAGTCAAATGTACGCAGATTCGTCATGTTCAGAGACTTTGTGCAATTAGATTTTAACCAAGTACAAATCCGTCTAAACTGTTACGCTTAACGCCATAATCTTTGTATAATTATAGTTTTATGTTTCATTCTTTTATAACTGAACACTGTGTTGTAGTCAATCGAATGACGGTATGATTCCATCTTTGAAAAGGTTTAATACATTATCTTGGTTTTCAATGCGTTTTGTACTTTTTACTTTGTCTAGGTATGTTAATTATTGTGTTATTACGTCATAAGGTATTTTCATTACATAAAAGGTAGTAGATGATGGTTAGAGTACCAGTTGTTAAATTTAAATCAAAACGATCATTTTTATATACACAATTCAATTTATTGATTAGGCAAATGTGATACACAACAATTTTCTGTGTGTAATTTTCATTTCCTTTCTAATTAGGCTAACTACATATGTAATTGGACGTTTTCAGACCGGTGTAAATATTGTACTTGTATGTGTGCATGTGTGTATGTGTGATGTAATACAGAACTATTTAACATATTCGTTGACTTGTTATTGGTAATTCATGATAGTTTAAATTACGAATTGATCTGAACTAGACCACAATTAAAGATCACTAAACACTAGACAGTTGTTTCGTACCAGTATGCGATTCCTTAATAATGCACATTCGTAATCCTACCATCAGGGATCAAACTTGAAAAAATTGTGGTCTCGCACGCACACGCTTAACCTTGAACCGTTGAGCTGACATTTAGTGATGTTGATATTTAACTTTAATCAATTCATGACATGTGAGACCGTTATCTATCCCAAGAAATGAGAGATGGTCGCGCAATATCTGCGATTAGTGGAAGTTAGACATATAAACCATTGGATCCCGGATCAGTGGTCTTGAGGTTAAGTGTTCGAGGGCGAGATTAAAGATTTTGAGTTCCATCCCTGATAGTAAAGTTATGAATGTGGACTACTGGAGAGTCCTAGTGCTTACTGGTCTCTAATTGTGACCTTGTTAAAATCAATTCGTGATAACTATGCAAACTGTACTATAACCACAAACTCCTTTAGAAGAATATTCATTTAACAGATCGATATTTTCTCGATTAATATATTAAACTTAATCGATATTTCATTGATATCAATATAGTTTTGAGTAATCTACATGCTCATTATTATATCCGATGATGAATTACAAACCCTAGATATTATCCTCATAATTTTGTGTACTTTGTTAAATGAGGAGAAATAAAGACTGTCTGGTTACTATTTTTAATTTTGGCTAGTCTATCCACGTCATGCTATTTGTTTAACTTTGTTTATTAACCTTGAGAAAAAATTTTTCCCAACCAATCATTGTTATTGATATGAGTCAATAGGAATATAGAAGAGATTGATAATACTATTGAATATATGTAATCAACACAAAATAGTAGTAATCATACCTCTGAAGCAGCAATTTTCATTTCTGTAGCAATTTGGAAGACTCTCAGGGTTTCTCACATTTCATGTTCTTCTGGTTGTCAGAAGGGGTATCAGCCTCGTGAATTCCGAAGGAACTCGACCTTCACTATGAGGCGTCATAACTCTTCTAAATGAAGACCTTCTAACTCACAGGGTAGAGTTTAAATAGTTTGAATTATTTTTTCTAGTTAGTGTGTTTTTTAGCGAATTAGTTTTCTACGAGATGGAGTCGCTAACCTCATGCCCATCTCTCCTCCTTTATCCGAGCTTGAGACCGGCAGTAGCCCAAGAGGGGCTCCAGGAGGAGTGCAGACCTCTGAGTTTTTTTCTTTGAGGTTGCTTATTGAACTTTTGTTTACGATTCAAAATTTAAATTTATTTATTTATCGTTTCTCAGTGGAATTCAGGGTAGCTGTTATGTCTCACTTCAAACTCCTTTAGGAAGAACAGTGATGGTAAAGCACAAACACGTAAGCAAGCAGATATGAAAGATCCTTTGCTTTATCATAAAGATTACCCGATTGATTGCTTTTACTGAACAAAATTGAATATATCACTCTTTCGTTTTGCCAATTTATGTGTAAAATTGAGGAATATATTTACAAAGACTGATATGTTATTGAATAAATCAATATAGAGTTACTTACGCCTGTTATACCTCATCGAGTAGCCTAGACCACCAAGCAGTATTCTCCATCTAACTTTATACTGAACAATACTTTCTAGTTGATAGTTATTCCTTTTGATATCTACTTCCAATTCCCAACGCACTGTATTCTTTGACCTTCCACTTTTCCTTCTTCCTTCGGGATTTCAAATTAGTGCTTACTTCGTGAACCAGTTTGATGATTTCTGTAATGTATGTTCTAAATCATTATAAAAGTACTTTTCAAACTACGCTGACATCAACCAAAGTACCATTGAAAGTCGAATGTATTTAGCAATCTTATACGAAGCCAAAAAATCTCTGAACCTTTAAAACCACAGTTTTGTAATTCTAATCAATTTATGATCGGATTATCATTGACATTTGATGCCAAACTCACTCTCAATAACAAAATCATCTTTGAGTCAACGTAAGGGGGTACTAGACTAGTGAATAACAGATTTGTTTATATAAAAATCTTTGTAAATTGTATATAGTTGAATTGGTAAACGTGCCAAAAAGTTAAATAAACAAATTAACATTGATATTATGTATATTGATGTTTGTTTTTCTTCTATATTTAAAGGGAATAGGTTAATAAAACATTTCATCTTATTATGAATAAAATATGCACAAACACAAAACGATGTATATCAGATGGGTTTTGTGGATATTATAGTAATTTCACTGGTTAAAATCATGAGTCCGTTGATGCTAGACCAACATGTAAAACGTGGAAGCACTGGATGGCCGTTTCATCCTATTGTAAGACTCCTCAACAGTAAGCACCCTCGATCCCATCCCAAGAGATTCCAACCCAAGACCTATCAGTCTCGCGTACGAACGCTTAACCAACTAGACTACTGAACTGGCCGGCATCCAACGGTGTTAATGTTTAAATTCAACTAATCCACGAAATGAGCGACACATCCACCATTGTCTTCAGTGAGTTCCTATCTCCTAACAGACCTGGTTGAACTCTACTGGTCACTACTTATCACTAGAACTCCAGGATATACCTCTTGAAGTTAGTCACCAGTGAGCATATGTTAATTAATATCAGATGGGTTTTGTGGATATTTCAATGGTTGAGATCATGAGTTAGTTGAAGCTAGACCACTATGGAAAACCTGGAAGCACTGGACGGCCGTTTGTCCTACCTACTATTTGCCTATTTGCTTTCAATAGTGAAATCCTATCCATTTAGCTAAATTGAGAAATTATGAGACAGATCAATTATAGACAAGTCTTGATTTCATGCATTTGTTTTTACAGTAGCTAGCAGTCGGAATCCAAGACGTGCGTTTATTCCTATTTAGGACTCATCATTTGGAAGTACCTGAATTTCAGAGTTGATATTCACTCTGGGATTCGAACCCAACATAGTTCTTTTCAAACGCCATTGCGGTATCCACTTAGTTACTATATCACGAGGCAAGCGCTAACCTGGAATCTTGAAGAGAAACGGTAAAGAAGAAGACCAAAAGACACACTGCGTCAAGAACGGGAAACAGACATGAAAGGATGAATAGCAACTGGAAAGAACTAGTAAGGATTGCCCGGAACAAAGTTGGATGGAGAGTGCTAGCAAGCGGCTTATGTCCCTCTACGTGGGGTAACAGGACTAACTAAGTAAATATTTCTTTTTATAAGCTATCGTTGAATTCCAACTGCATATATTCACCTTGGAAATCATAACAATCATTCTTCTTACCCCAATATAGTACACATATATCAAATTCCTGGATTTTTTTGATGAATAGAATGACAGTGATAATCTGTTGACTTTGATTTATGATGTTGAAAACTCTTCTCCTACACAGTGAAAATTTGGTTTATCTGAGTTAGGAGTCATCCTGTATAGATAGGATAGGAAAATTCATACATCATCCTGAAGTGTTAAAATTGTTTGTACTGAACCTTAACTATAACTAATGTGAAAATTTAATTCACTTGAAATAGTTTCGTCTAGTTGATGATTGTGTACTTTACAAGAATAATTCAGTTCAGTTAAAGGAAAATCGCAATATAATAGTAAACTGTTATACCTTAGTGAAGATGAAATGATGGGTAACTTCTGAGAACTATCCATGGACTAATGCTATACAACATATATTCTTATGGTATAACTACTCAGTAACTAGATTATGTATATCTACATTGCCTCTTATTATAAGCTTCTATTTGACCTATTGACTATGACTATGATACAATTTACTATTCTTAGGTTATACTCAGTTTATTAATTACAGTCTTCCTCAATCACAGACACTTTTATGGCTTGATCTTTCATAAATGTGTATTTCCTATTTTGTGATGTGATGTGATCTGTTTAGCTGTTATATAAACCAAGTATGTTTGAAATAAGTGATTCGTATCATGGATGCCGGTATTGACGTTCTGGACTGAACTAACAGAGCTAGGTAGACAGGGATCAGTAAGGATGCTAGGCTATTCATACTGATCGAACACAATGTTAAGATTGTGTAAGTCGTGTTCTGATTGATGAATAAGTCATGTGGTAATTTTCCCGGTTTAAAGTCACAACATAAACCATTTGACATTTTGACCATCTCAATAATAAGAGCAGCTTATGAAGAATGATTAGCTGTTTGAAGTATACGTAATATCCAAACATCTTATCTACTAGTGAATAATTTACGTCTAGAACTGATTGTTGAGTGTTGATCCCCATATCATAACAGGAGGAATGTTAAACACAATATCAGATTTGTTGACTTATACATTTTACTCAGGTGATATTATGGTATGTGCAACTGATGTCGACAGATTTAAGTACTATGTATCATCAGTCGGAAGTGAAATACATCATTCTCCACTTGATGCTGTTTAGGATTATAAAGGATCTATTCTAGACCATCATCATATTGATCAAACAATGAGAATATTAAATTTGAAAGATTGTAATATAACAAGTTGAATGACTAAAATACTAAGTTGTCGACAGATATAAGTAGTAGATGAAATACGTGGAGGCAGAAAGCTAAGAAGATCGAAGAAAGGAGAACAAAGAATGATTGGAGTGGAAACGAAGAAACAATGAAGTCTCAGACGATTGATTAACATTTTGCAAACGAAGTAATTACTGTATGATTGTTAGATTTTACTAAGATATCCTGTAATTTTGTATTCAAATACACTTGGATGTCCCCAATTTTGTTCTCATTCACCACAATATCACTTCCGTATCCACAAAATCAATCGCAGTTAAAAAGGCAAGATAACTAGTCATTACTATTATTGTTATTATTACTGTGTAACATCAGCATTTACAATCATCCTATTTTCTATTTCAGTATTATAATAAATATTTGCATATCTGAGTTTGAAGATATTCGTAGGTTACTAGTATTTGATCATAGGTGTCTTCGAAGTATTGCTCGTATATCGTGGGACCACCGGATAAGTAACGTAGTTGTTAGAAAACTGGTACTAGATAAGGATGGCAAATCAATTGATGAAGTAGTGAAACTTCATCAGTCGAGACGACTGGGACACTTGTTACGTATGCCCAACCACCGACTGTCTCGACGAGCGATGTTTTATGATGTAAGAGTAGGTTGGAAGAAAGCTAGAGGCGGCCAAACCAAAACATGGTACAAATCCATTTAGTCACTGGCAAGTGGACTGAGCCATGTGGTAGGTGTAGACTATCTGGTTGGGGACCGCGAGACGATGGCAACCGATGTTTAGAGACGTTGAATGACATGGCTCAAAATCGTTTGCGATGGTGCAGGTGTATCCACTCTTTGTGTTCTACCAAACTCTAGTTTTCTGAACTCTTCATTTCCCTTTTCCTTTTCGCTTTCCAAATTTATTTCACTGAATTATACTCTTTGAATAACATCTTCAAACCCCAATCTTTCAGATTACTGCTTATACTTTTACTACCTCTATCACTATGGGATTTGAATCGACAATTGTATCTGTGTGTTAATGTGATATGGCAACTCGAACTGATGTATGTACGTACAAATTTCTATGTTGTTGACTGACTGAATTTGAACAAACTATTCAAACGTTTTCATGTATTTTTCACTGAACATTACTTAAGTAGACTGAAGCTCCCTATTCGTAAAGATACAAGTTTAATAATGATATATTATTACAGAAACGTTCATATTTTCTTCTACACAATATATACACTACTGAATAATAATCAATGTTGTTTTTTGTATTCTAAAGTATGAATCAAGTAAAGTAAGAAAGAAGAAAAAAAAGTGTAGAATCATTTCTTTAAAACGACAGATACTTATAAGAACAGCAATACTATTGAAGTTCTATATATTGAGCATCTTCTTACCTGTTTCCTTAGTTACGAATGTTACCCTCCTCCCCCAGTGGAGCATAGGCCGCCGACTAGCATTCTCCAACCCACTCTGTCCTGGGACTATCTTTAACATCTTCTAGTCGACCTAATTCGTCTCCATCTTGATTATTAATCCTCCCTTAACTATAAACAAAAAGAGTAGTTTTTGGTCTTTTTTTCTTTTTTTTACATCCTTTAACATTTTACAAAATAAGTAAACAAGTAATATCAAGAATAAATATAAAAAACCCATAAATTTTACTTTATAATATTAATGTCATTTGTTTAGTTGTTATCTTTATTGGGATGTGGGATATTTACCGCCTTTATTGATTTGTCAACTATGTGAACTTTGTTCATTCAAGGTCATAATACTATAAGAAAGCTTAAACACATAGTTATTGATACAATATTTAAGATACCTGTGGATAATAGTAATAATCAGTATAGGGTTATGGAGATTATTAAGTTATTGATTATTATCATAAACCGATTGATGTTAGACCACTATTGAAAACCTGGTAACACTGGATGACCGTTTTATCCTATTGTCGGTCTCCTCAACAGTAAGCACCCTCGATCACACACCACACGAGATTCGAACTCAAAAGCTATCAGTATCGCGTACGAACGCTTAACCAACTAGACCACTGAGCTGGTCGACATCCAACAATGTTAATGTCTAACTTCAACCAATCCATGAAATTGAGCCACTGTCCATCATTGTCTTCAGTGAGTTGCTATCTTCGAACAGACCTGGTTGAACTCCACTGTTCACCACTTCTCAGATGCATCCAGGTTTTCAATGGTGGTCTAACATCAATCGGTTCATGATCTCAATCAATAAAATAATAATAATGACTGTTTCTATAGTATATCAATGTCATATATGGGATTGAAAAAGTTGCATTTAGTTATAAGATTACTAGGATGGAAAACTAATTAACTGAGACTTATTAGCTGATAATATACGTGTATATTATGTTGATGGTGTGAATTAATTATTCATAACTTGAAACTTCAGAGACTTATAGTATACTGAATTAAAATATCTGTCAAGTTATATTTATTCATTACAGTTATTATCATATATTTGTTGAATAACAACTGGAAAGAACTGGAAAGGATTGCCCAGGACAGGGTTGGATGGAGAATGCTGGTTGGAGGCCTATTCTCCTCCACGAGGAGTAATAGCCATAAGCAAGTAAGTATATTTGTTGAATAAAAATGAGGCTCTCGTGATTTAATAGCACAGTAGAGAGTAAATTCATTTGGTATTGTTTACTTGAATCTTCCCATTGATACTTAGGACTGCAATTGGTCAGTATGTTGTTAGCATATGTGTAAACTGTGTGTATTGCCTTTATATTGCCTTAATTCACAAGAATTCTAAGCAAAGATGGGTAGTGGCTAGCAGTAGAATGCAAAACGCACGTTTCCTCTTATCTGGGACTTATCAGTCGGATGTACCTGCATCTCAGAGTTGATGTTCACAGTAAGCACACATAGCAATGAGAGACCGATCAATTGTAGTCGTAAAAATCAATCGGAAAATGCAAGTAAACAATACCAAGTACATTTAAACTTCACTCCATCACACAAGCGAGTGGCTATCAGGACTCAATAACTAAGTGGATAATGCGATGGCATTTGAAGCGAAGGGCATTGTGTTCGAGTCCCACAATGAATATCAACTCTGAGATGCAGGTATATCCAGTTGATAATTCCCAAACAGGACGAAGCGCGCGTCGCGGATTCTATTGCTAGCCACTATCTATTTTTGCTTAGAAAAGTAGGGAATAGTTTGACATTTTAGATAATGGTTATTGATGTCGAATATCATTTAGGGTATGAACAGTGAAGTGTAATTATCAATATGGGCTTGTACAGATAATTAAGTTTCTGATTGAGATCATGAACCGATTGATGTTAGACCACCGTTTGAGACCTGGAAGCACTGGACGGCCGTTTCGTCCTATTGTGGGACTTCTTAGCAGTGGGTAATTAGATTAGCACAGATAGATCCTACGTAGCATAAAACAATTATTCTTGTTTCAACTTTTATTTCTAATCTACAATTCAATAAACTTTTAAATACAAACAACTTAAAAATATCTGCTAAGTCCACAATTAATTTTCACTTTTAATTATTTACGCATTTTTGGTCTACTCCGTTTTTCATTTGGCCTTTGGATAATTGGTCTTTTGAATGAATGAATATTCATTGAGTAGACAGATCGATCAATTTAGCTGTACATAATAGAAAGGACGAGGATATGAAGTATAACAGCTGAGATGGTGGAGAAGATTTGCAGCTCAGGTGGATGATTTTGATGGAGATAGAAGTCTATCTGAAGTTTGTGCTGATGATGTCGTTCAGAAGAACGATGAAAGCTCCACTACCAAACCATCCAGCTCAGAGAACAAAACTCCATCAAAAAAAGTATAATAACTGTTGAGTAACTTATGAGTTACTTTAAAGTAATTCACTTCATTATTGTTATAACTGTGAAAACATTTACTCCTGTAATACAGAACACTGATTCTAATACCAACTAATAGTTTACAGTAGAGGCTAAATTATTACTTTTAAAAGTATTAAGTAGTGGGGTTATGTAAGTTTTACTCTTCTAAAAGTAATAAGAATGTGGAATGTATAATAATACTATATTCATCTGATAAATGTCTCAATAATGAATGATGGTTTTCAGCACCTAAAGTTCATGTTCAAATCATAATCATATATAAAACATCTAGCATCGCTATACTTACTTACTTACTTACACCTGTTACTCCTCGTGAAGGAATATAAGCCGCTCACCAGCATTCTCCATCCAACCCTGTCCTGGGCAATCCTTTTCAGCTCTTTCCAGTTGTTATTTATCCTTTTCATATTTGCTTCTATTTCCCGACGTAATATGTTCTTTGGCCTTCCTCTTTTCCTCTTATCTTCAGGATTCCAAGTTAGGGCTTGTCTCGTGATGCAGTTTGATGATTTCCGTAATGTACGTCCTATCCATTTCCATCGGCTTTTTCCTAATTTTCTTTTTAGCTCCGCCTGTAGCTCTTCCAGAGTTACTGTCGGTCCCAAGCTCGGATAAGGGAGGAGGGCTGAGCATGGGGTTAGCGATCCCATCCCGTAGAAAACTAACTCGCTAAAAAACACTAACTAGAAAAAAAATACATTTAGCATCGCTATGGATGAAATAAATTTTTTTACCAATCATCTCATCTCATCTCCATTTGTAACTAACAATTTAAGTAACAGTGAAATAAATAACTACTATTGACTCTACAAACAACAAATAGTTTCATTTTATCCGTCTCAATTAGCATATGATATATTCTATAGATATCAAATCTCATTGAAAATACGACTCAGCGGTTAAGAGTTTATACATTTGTACACTAGATCAAAGGTCCTGGGTTTGATGACAATTTTCAAGGTCGTAGATAAACATCGTTCAGGAGTCTCATACTGGGATGAAACGTCCGTCTATCTGCTTCTAGTCTTGTAACTGTTGTTTATGATCAGTTCATAATCTTAAATGAAATTCAATATCTTTCATAACTCTTTATTAACAGATATCAAATCGATAACAATCTGTGATGGTATCATAACGTTTAATTTAAAACGAAGAAATAAAAAAACTAAGATAAACTATTTTTAACTGGTTACCATAGTTACAGTTTGTTATACACTTGACTATATAGGATTATATTACCGTTGAATTGTGATTTCTGTATACGTTTTTGATAAATGAGTGAGTTTTCACATGTATGGATTATGTCAACTATGTAATTTTTATGACTCACAATTAGTCTTACAGTTTTCTTGTTGAAATAGCTCTAGTTATATTTTAAGAATTATTATTATAATCATAGAGGGATTTTGTGGAGATTGTAGTAATTTAATAATTGAATTCATGAGTCAAATGAAATTAGATCACCATGGAAAACCTGGAAGCATCTGAGAAGTGGTGAACAGTGGAGTTCAACCAGACCTGTTGGGAGATAGTAACTCACTGAAGACAATGGTGGACAGTGGCACAATTTCATGGATTGGTTTAAGTTAGACATTAGCACTGTTGGATACCTGCCGGCCCAGTAGTCTAGTTGGTTAAGCGTTCATACGCGATACTGATAGCTTTTGAGTTCGAATCTCGTGGTGTGTGATCGAGGGTGCTTACTGTTGAGGAGACCGACAATAGGATGAAACGGTCATCCAGTGTTACCAGGTTTTCCAAAGTGGTCTGGTTTGAATTGACTCATGAATTCAATTATTAAATTACTACAATCTCCACAAAATCCCTCTATGATTATAATAATAATAATAGAAGTCGTCAAACTATGCAGTCGGTCAAGCAATAAATGAATAAATAAATGAAACGTAACAATAATACTTCTTAAGAAATACAGTTCGAGAGCAGGGATTGTCAAGTTAGATTTCAGTCATTCGGAAGGTGTGTTTAAATGTTTTGAAGTAGTACAATAGGAAACGCTCATGATTGTCATTGATTTATATTCAAAGTTTTTTCTCATAGTGTATCAAGCAACTAGATAGGACAAACGTTTTAGCTCTATTCAGATATTATTGATCCAATAACTTATATCTGTTCAATCTAAACACTTTTGCTAAATCATAAACTAACCACTTCTCCATTCAGTTTCAATTTTCACAAATAATTTACACTTGGTACAATAAAGGTGAAATGTTTCCAAGCTACAGAGACTGACATTTCAAGATACCATATCCGAATACTCATTGACAGCCCAATCCGAATATCGAATACGACATTGGCATTTAATGTAAGAAATCCTTCGTAAATGATAGTTCTGTTTCAATTCCTGTAAACAGGTCATAAATTTGAAACTTTTAGCCACAAAATATGTGAATAAACTGAGTTTCTAAGCAAATATGGACAGCGGTTTGCAGTTGAATCCAAGACGCGCGTTTCGTCCCATTTGGGACTCATCAGCTGAATGTGCCTGCCGCCCAGAGTCGATGTCCACTTCGGGACTCGAACGCAGTGCCGTTCGCTTTAAACGCCACCGCGTTGTCCACTTAGCTGCTGAGTTCTGATAACCACCTGCTTATGCAGTGAGACTGATCAATTGCAATCCTAAATAACAATGGGAAGATACAAGAAAAACAACAGTAAGTGAATTTAAACTAAGTTTATGTTGTTTCCAAGTTTGAGACAACTCGGCAATATAAATTGATTACTTCACACAAAATGTAATCTATGATTTTCAGAGTTTGGGTGCAAGAGTGATATAATTCAGTCAAAGATTGATTGTCCAACCATCATCATCGAGTAGGTATTGCACTGGAAGAGTAATTGATTAGATGTTTATTAAGTAGTTAGAGTAAATCAGTAGGAAGCTGTGTATTGATCATTTTCACAGAAATTACACCTAAGTGGTTAGAATTGCTTATTAGTAACATTCCTGTCTATGACAACGGATGATCAGATGAGTATCAGTTTCCTCGTTATTAAAGATAATTCCAATGTATACCCGTTGATTACAAAGTGCTAATGACAATCGCATTTATTCGTAGGACTGTGTGTTTTCTTGTTCTTAGTATTTACGCTCAAATTTTTATAAGTGTTGACGGTGGATATTGAACGTCCTCAGTGGATGCTGGCTAGTAGTGGAATTAATGGTGAATATATTATCCTATTGGAGACTTATTAGTTGAATTTTTCCATTTATCACGATGGAGGCATTTACACGGTGATTCCAGCTCATAATCTGTTTCTTTGGAATTCAAAGTGTTCTAATCTAACTTAATGATTTCTGATAGTCCCAGAACTTGTTCAACATGAATGATATTCATTGTTTGTAAGAAATTGCATTTTCCATCACTTATTATTGGCCAGAATGTACTGTTCATGTACCAGGTAATTCAACAATGTCATTTGAATAGTAAGGGCCAAGTAAGAAGAAATCTACTTTTTACCCTTCTTCCTAATCGCTTACAATCAACATCAAAACGGTAAACGGAATGTCAAATCTGTAAAACCAGTGAGCAGACGATATGTCTAACTGAGTAATTCACTTACAATCAAAAACAAGAAGATAGTCAACACCAAGTCATCAACCGATGATTTGATTCATCTATAAAATTATGGGTCCATTAAAACAAGGCCCCTAAGGTCATTAGGATATGGATTATCATATTACGGATGATTTTAATTCCAATCACTAGTATTCATAGATTCGGTGGTTATATGACAAACAGAAATGGAGTCGTTTTAACTGAACCCTTACTCTTTATCCATGATTAATTATTTGTCATTTCAACGGGTAAATTAAACATTATCAAACTTTAATATTTCCCAGATAATTTATGAAATCAGTTTACAATACATGTTCAGTCGATTGGAAAGTATCCATGCTTACCGAAATCTATTTAGTTAGTTATTAAGGTTCAGTTCTATTGTTGAAAATTACTGCTTAACCTCTTCAATTACTCTGCCACTTTCAGTCAGTCAGTAACAACGTAGAACTTCGTACGTACGTACATCAGTTCGAGTTGCCACACCACATTAGCACAGAGATGCAGTTGTCGATTCAAATCCCGTAGTGGTAGAGGTAATAAGAGTATAAGCAGTAATCGGGAAGATTAGGGTTTGGAGATGTTATTTAAAGAGTATAATCCAGTGAAAGAAATTTGGAAAGAGGAAAAAAAGGGACATGAAGAATTCAGAAGATTAGAATTTGGGAGAACACAGAGAGTGGATGCACCTGCGCCATTGCAAACGATTTTGAGCCATGTCATTCAGGGTCTCTAACCATCGGTTGCTGTCATCTCGCGGTCCCCAACCAGGTAGTCTACACCTACCAACATGACTCAGTTCACTTGTCAGTGACTTCATGGACTTGTGCCATGTTTTGGTTTGGCCGCCCCTAGCTTTCTTCCAACCTACTCCTATACCACTGAACATAGCACGTCGAGGCAGTCGGTCGTTGGGCATACGTAACACGTGTCCCAGCCATCTCAACTGATGAAGTTTCACTACTTCATCAATTGATTTGCCATCCTTACCTAGTACCCGTTTCCTAACAACTGTGTTACTTACTCGATGGTCCCATGATATACGAGCAATGTTTCGAAGACACCTATGATCAAATACTAGTAACCTACGGATATCCTCTACTCTTACCGGCCATGTTTCACTGCCATAAAGTAGGACGGAACGAACTGCTGCGCAGTAAACACGTCCTTTGGTTGATAGACGGATATCTCGCCTACGCCATAAATGACGCAAGTTGGCAAAAGCTAGTCGAGCCTTCTGTATCCGTGCTGAGATTTCGTCACACACTAAACCACAAGGGCTGATGAGACTTCCAAGATAAGTGAAGCGGTCGACACACTCAACTACTTCACTCCCTATCACTAGTTCGGGTGTCGATGTAACCCAATCCTGAAGCAACATTTTGCATTTCGAGGGAGAGAATCGCATCCCGAACATGCTTGCATTGTTGCTTAGAGTGGTCAGAAGACTCTGCATTTTGTCAGCGTCTTCACCAAATAAAACTATGTCATCAGCATATTCTAAGTCAACAAGTGAACCTCCCGGTAGAAGTTCAACCCCTGTAAATTTAGATGAGGAGAGTGTTATCTCTAAAAGTACGTCGACCACAAAGTTGAACAAGAATGGGGAGAGTGGACAGCCCTGACGAACACCACTTGAGGTAATCAATTCTGATGACAGTTCGCCATAAGCTCTCACTCGACCAGTTGTGTTCGAGTAGAGAGCCTTTATAAGGTTAATGTACTTCTTTGGTACTCCTTTCAGTGACAAACACTGCCATAGAACCTCACGATCAATCGAGTCGAATGCCGCCTTAAGGTCGAGAAATACTACCATTGTGGGGCGTCTGAATGTGTGTCTGTGTTCTAGAACCTGACGTAGTGTGAATATCTGATCTATACAACCACGTCCAGGTCGAAAACCAGCCTGGTTTTCTCTAGTCTGCTCTTCACGAGCTTTAGTTAGGCGTCGAAGTATTATTGAAGCTAATATTTTAGACACTATATTAGTCAAACTGATTCCTCTGTGATTGTCACAAGAGGACTTTTGTCCTTTCTTAAAAACTGGCACAATCAGTGATTGAGACCAGTCAGATGGGATTACGTCCAGTTCCCAAATTCTACCTAAGACCTCAGTTAATCTCATTGCTAATACTGGACCACCATCCTTAAAAATCTCAGGAGTAAACCTGTCAGGGCCTGCTGCTCTCCCTCGTTTCAGATTTCCTATGGCTTTTTCAACTTCGTAAAGGGACGGAGGACCTACATTAACTTGCCATTCAGGTTGACTGGAGATCGTGGGAAACCGAAGTGTGGCTGAAGGCCAGTTGAACTGATCCCTAAAGTGTTCTGCCCATCGATCCAATCTCCTGGATTGAGAATGAATAATATGTCCATCTTTCTCTGAGATTGTTTCGCTAACGGTCGGGTTCCTAATTCCGGTTTCCTTAACGAGTCTGAACAATTGTCTGCTATTACCTATTGCCGCTGCCTTTTCCATCTCTCTTGCTTTCGCTACCCACCACTGTTCGCGATCATTGCGTAGACTTCTTGTCAGCTTGCGCTTAAGCTGACTCCGCTCTTCATTATGTTCAGAGCCAGGTGGAATGAGTTTCCGAGCATCTATCAGTGAGATAGATGCTGCTGAGATCCAGTGTTGCTCCCTAACCTTCTGGTTTACCTTACTAGCAGATATCACTGCTGTTTCCACAGCTTTTCGGATATCATTCCATGCTGCATCGGGGTGGGCATCACATACATGGCTGCCTAACTGTTTTCCTAGTTGTTCCTGAAATATACTCTTAGCTTGACTATCATTAAGTAGGGCCCTAAGAGGTTTCCTTGCAGCGTCTTTCCTACGTCCAGTAAGACGCAAGCAAATACGCGCTCGCACTAGAGCATGATCTGAATCTAGGCATGTGCTCCAGAATGAGCGACAGTCTTCTATCGAGCCCCTCCATCGGTGGCTGATAGCGATGTGATCTATTTGGGTCCAACGTTGGGACGAATTAGGGGGTCGCCATGTTAAAAGATGTTTTTCCTTATGCTTAAAGTTAGTATTTGCAAGGAACAGGCGGTTATCTGAGCATAGCTGCAACAGACGGTCGCCATTATCTGTTCTTTGAGCCACGACACCATAAGATCCACCTAGGTGTCTTTCCTTATCACTTAGTTTACCTACTTGAGCATTAAAGTCACCGGCCACTATTACTACATCCGAGCGCCTAGCTTTTCGGAGAAGGTCCGAAAGCTTTCTGTAAAACTCATCTTTTACATCATCTGAGCTGCAGTCAGTGGGAGAATAGGCAGAGACGACGAAGAGGCAACGACGAGTGTCCCTATCTTTCCGGATTCTTACTGTTCCGTTCAGTCGGACAGCGCACAAACGACTGTCTACTGGGATCCACTCTAAGAGAGCTAGTTCTGCCCTAGGACTCAATGCTATACCTACGCCGGCGAGGCCACGGGAAGCAGAATCAGGGCTTCCAGATACACGAAGCGTAAATCGAGTCGGTTCTTTATTTTGGCATGGTGAGGTCAAATGAATGACGCTACTTGGATCCTGTATGCGCGTTTCGGAGACGCAGCACACATCGATGGCGCGAGATTCTAAAGTTTTAGCTAAGGAAGCCTGCTGTCCTATTTGGCAAAGTGTTCGTACGTTAAAAGCTCCTACGTGTAGTTTAGAGCGTGGTTTCAGGAGACCAGGAATGGCGTTCCACGTACTCGAATCGTTTGCCCTAGCGGTGCGAGGTGATAAAAAGACGTGAGGAGGGTTAGTCGGGAGGATAAGAGAGGTATTAGGAGGTGTAGGAAGGATTTGAATGTGACCACCTTGGTCTCTTGTGCTGTTACGGGTATGAGGGCTGATGTCACTTCCCGGCTGCCCACACCGTGGAAGGGTATTTCTTGAGGAACCTGAAAAGGAAATTGGATTAGTGTTGGTCTTGACGACCTGGGAGCGTGACCGCAGAGCCCAAGGGACAACTGCTTGAGGCCGGTCGCGCACGGCCTTTTTGTGGAAGGTTTTTGACGTGTTAGCTCCGTTCTTCAAGGGGCCTTACCGCCGGAGACGGAAATCCGTGAGGTAAGGTGAGGTGTGCATTTTTAGGGTCGACCTTTTCTAACCCCACCCCTCCTTGTGGGAAGGCAGCATCGCTGTCATGCTGGTTGTCCGAGGGAAACACCTTACTGCTGTCACACCCCTCTACAGTCAGCAGTACGACTTCGCCCTCAGACCTTGAGTTGCTGCTTTTAGTCTTACCGTTCGCCAATCGACCTGCCTGGCATGGTAGAACCTGCAGGAACATATGTTCCAGCCAATATAGCTCGGTTGGGTCATCACGATAGGCAAGCCCGATCACCGCGTCAAGGTAGCAGCTTCGATCGGGACTTTGCCACTTTATCAATTATTCATGATGTTTGAACCTGTTGAGTCTTAGTTACTTACTATTGAAGCATCTTGTTGAAGAAAAGGCTCAAAAATATTTGTAAAAATATTAAAATCTCCAAATTCGAAGAAATTCGGTTGAGTTTCTGAGATCACATACTACAGAGATTCAGAAGCTCAGTGGATAAGGTGTCAGAGTTGGAAGTGACAATTAATGAAATTGAATCTACATGTGAACATCAATGATGAGATCTGAAAGTACATCCATCTGAAATATGGTCATTCCACTGAAAGTCACCATTTAAAAACAAAATATGATTCATACATCGACCTTTTAAAAGTAATGAGCTTAAAAGACAATGTATATGGATTGGTGAAAATATTGTCTAATCAATATTGTATGTACTTTTATGAGAAGAAAAAGAGACCTGATAGTTAACTCTGACATGCAGATACATCTAACTGACGAGTCCCAAATGGGACGAAACGCACATCTTAAATCCCACTGTTAGTCACTATCTATCTTTGTTGATAGTTAGAAGAGTTTGTTCGCTTTCACAGCATCACATCACTTCAAATATTGCCTATTTAAATAAAAGTAGAAAACTGATGATTCATATTTTAAGTGGTATGTGAAAATATTGAAAGTATTTGTTATCCCTTTATTATGGTTGAATGGATTTTGTAAAAATTATACTAATTATTAAGCTGTATTCATTATATATTCTGTCTATTTTCAAAAGTATCAATGGCGTTTTCTTTTGAATTGACAGTTGAACATCATGTACAAAAGTCTTACTATGATCGGTAGGTATCAGGAGACTATTGAACCTATGTTCCATGCTAGTTGGTACTTGTCAGTAAGGTGTATTTGTAATATTCGGTTATCTGATGCTTCATGATGGATTTTAAGCTGAACCACTCAGGTGCAATAGTTTCATAGTTTGAGGCATTATCAGTGATCTCTTGGTGCCACAAATAACCTCTCACAGGACTTAAATATTTACAATAGCATTGTGGCAACATCTTAAAGGATGAAGCTGGATGACAAAAGTTTAGATCCTAAATAGAGCATCGGTTACCTCAAGGTTACAAGTACGCCTTGCTTAAGGGTACCAAAAAGCATGAAACCTAAATCCAGGATATCTTGTCATCTGTTTCCAATCACCTAATATCTCAAAATAGTGTACTCAATACCGAGTTAGTTAGAATAGATTCTACGTTATAACTTGATGCTTGGAATTTGTCCAGCATCAGAGGAAGAGACAAACATAACACTAGTCACTACTCAGTAATCAATCAATTAGAGATATTTCAAGTCCTGATGAAAATAACAAATGAAAACTATTTAAGATCACAAACTCTTTCAAATCGTTAACTTGATATTTCACAGAAATTGAAACTCGCTTAAAGAATTTACCTTACAAGTATACATTAATAAACGTTTTAGATATAGTTTAGTGCTTACGAAAGGACTGAGATCTATGGTAATCTTTCTCTACCATACTTTACTATGTGTATCTAACCTTCTTTTCAATAAATTAAAGAAAGATTCAAACATTGTTTCTTGTAGATATAAGTTCCAAAAGTTGATAACTCAGTGTGAAATCTGGACTTCATAATGATTAGATTCGACAGTTGGTTTCTTTCTCTTTTGAGTTATTTTGACTTATATATACATATCTGTAAAACTTCTTATGAAAATGTTTATTGTTGATGTATCTTGACTTGAAATAAAGTAATTGAAATTCGATAAGACTATAATTTATGGATCACCATTGAGCCACGTTAGACTGACTTTGAGAGTGTTCACCCTAATAACCAGGATCAAATGAAGGTTATAGACCAGTGTGACGATTTACAGTTGATGATTAAAGTTAGGGATTAGATTTCAAGTTTTTCATCACCTACTATCATTAGTTATAATGACAAAACTCTATTTAACTAAATGGATGAATGAATTGCGCGCCAAAATTCGAGACCTGTTATCTTACATCTGATTGGTTCGTTCATAAATTATAGTTTCGCCAGAAGTTGTTATGTTTTTCAAGTAATTTTTTTCTTTAAAAAACAACGAGTTTTACATCAATATAAACAAACTATCCTTCAATGTAACATTGAATTGGTTACATAATGTCACATTTGGTTTTGTATAATTTCAACTTAATCAATGTAGACATAGTGAATAGAAGAATTAATGATTGAAATATTTGTGTATATAATCAATATTTAATTTTTCCTTAAGAATAAATGAACAAAACATACATAAATCAAAGAAGTATATTTCGTAGTTGAATTTATAAGTCGATTGAAGCTAGATCATCATGGAAACACTGGGCAGCCGTTTCGTCCTAGTATGGGACTCCTCAACAGTGCACATCTACGACGCTGCTCGTAGGACTCAAACCCTTAACATATTGGTTTCGTGTGTGAACGCTTAACTTGTAGATCACTGAGCCAACATCCAAACGATGTTAATGTGTAATCTCAATCTTCCATCTTCCCTTCAAATCGTCTACCCCCAACCGGTTTGTTTTTATTTCCACGATCATTCCGATTACACTTCATTTCTGTTTCAACATTTTATTAAACCTTCTTTGTTTTAAAAATTTTTTCTAATACCTTTGTTTATTTAACCTCACTGTCACCATGTATAACAGAAGTTTATTATCAGTATTATTCACCCTGTAAAAATAAGTATATATATTTGCGATTGTACAGCTTTGAAAATGAAGTCGCCGAAAAGGGGAGAACTCTTCGCTGAACTAATCTTTCTTTCTTATTTAACCTCAATCAATCCACGAAATATAATCAGTGTGTATTTAATTAAAATGATAAGAATAACCAACAAACTTTTGATGAAACAAAATAATATACAAGACAAAACCCTCCTCCTTTAGCCGGGCTTGAAACCAGCAGGAACTCTAGAAGAGCTATAGGTGTTTTCAAATTTTCCTCTTCCAGGATATTACTTCCTTACGCCTGCTACTCCTAATGGAGCATAGGCCACCAACCAGCATTCTCCAACCCACTCTGTCCTGGGCCTTCTTTTCTAATTCCATCCAATTCTTGTCCATTTATCGCATGTCTATCTCCATTTCCCGGCGTAATGTGTTCTTTGGTCTTCCTCTTCTCCTTCTTTTGCCTTGAGGATTCCATGTGAGGGCTTGTCTTGTGACGCAGTTAGATGCTTTCCTCGATGTGTGTCCTATCCACTTCCAGCGCTTCTTCCTGATTTCTTCCTCCACTACGATCTGGTTTGTTCTTTCTCACAGTTGGTTGTTGCTAATAGTGTCCGGCCAACGGATCCGAAGTATTTTGTGTAGACAACTGTTAATAAACACTGTATCTTGTGGATGATGCTTTCGTTGTTCTCCAAGTTTCCGTCCCATACAGTAGAACTGTCTTGACATTTGTATTGAAAATTCTTACTTTTGTGTTTTCTTCCAGAATATTAGAACACAGTTATCACGTCCCATATTATAGACTAAAATCTATCATATATAACTATAAGTAAAGTGACAAAAATGATTGTAGTAGAAAGTTAGATGAATGTTGATTCTTTTCAGGTGGGTACAATCTACTAAAAACCTCGAAGTATTAATCATTAAAAGAAAAGAACAGTTTGCCTACTTTGTACCATTATCTCAGAAAGTTCTCATTAATGGAGATTATTAAAAGAGTATAAGGTATGTAAAGCTTATAAGAGATATGCATGTAATTGAATATTCATATGCTAAAGAACATGAGTATTCTAGAAGAAAACTCTTCAAAATCTATAGAGGTAAATTTCGACAGTGTAATATACGAAGACAAAGATGATCAACACTATGTGATGATATATCAGTGCAATACATTTCGAATAATCTCATCACACATTACATACTTGTTGAGACAATATATATCTGAAGAATAAAAGGTCAACTAGACTAGAAATGGTGGGTAACAGGAGACAAAGATAATAAAGAAAGTAATAATGTGAAAACAATTTGAAACCTCATCACACTGGATAGTGAGAAGCTGTGATCAGTGGAGCAGAACCGTGTCGGATATGAGTCAATCACCCACTGAATACAATGAAAGATGATCGCGACATATGGTGGTTAGACAATAACACTGTTAGATGACGGTCCCTTTGATAAAGTTCTATGGTTTAATATACGAAGACGAAAATGATCAGAGCTATTTGATGATATATTAGATCAATACATTTCGAATAATCTGATCACACATCATATACTTATTAAGAACTTTTACATATAACAATAAAAGATTACTAGTATAGGGGCTGTGGAGATTATTAAGTTTTTGATTGAGATCATGAACTGATTGATGTTAGACCATCACAATTGAAAACCTGGAAGCACTGGACAGTCGTTTCGTCCTATTGTGGGACTCCTCAACAATGCGCATCCATTGGATGCCGGCTCAGTGGTCCAGTTGGTTAAGCGTTCGCGCGCGAGACCGAAGGCCCTGGGTTCGAATCCCGCTCGCGGGATCGTGGATGCGCACTGCTGAGGAGTCTCACGATAGGACGAAACGGCCGTCCAGTGCTTCCAGGTTTTCAATTGTGATGGTCTAACATCAATCGGTTCATGATCTCAATCAAAAAATAAAAGATTAGCTACACTGGAAATAGAAGATAAGAGGAGATAAATATAATACAGAAAATAACATAATAAACAGTTTGAAACCTCATCACAATAGATAATAAGTTAATGTAAGTTTAAGGTGAGAACAAACTGTTTTTCAATGCATAAAAGAGGTTTGAATTTTTGTATAGCTAAGGCTTCAATAAACTTTAGTATACGCCCTTTAACACTTTTGTACAACACTACAAAAGCCGTGTAAAGATCAATCTTATGACCTGTTCCTTTGTCAATAGAGGATGATGGAACTATATCGTCTACTTTTATTTGGTTATTTGGTTTCATTTGTTTTTGTAACTAATTAGGTACATGTCGAGACACTCTCATTTCAAGATTATGATTACTCCTCTTTATGTATATGTGGTTACACATGTGTACTGTGCTAATAGATCACATAGTTTTGATCTTCTTTGTCTTCTTATTACATTATCCAAATTTATCAAAGGGACTAATTGCCATAAAGGTAAGTTATGGAAAAACTTTTTATGCTAAAAGTTACATAACAGTAACAACTAAGAAAAGGATTCATTAGAAGATGGAAATAAGTAAAGCTCGGATATCACACATCTTGCAGCTTGTCATTAAAAGCATTAGCGATATATTAGATTTTTCGGTCCAATATCCTACAATGTCACTAGTCAGTCGGCTACAATGTAGGGCCAGGCACATATATACATCGGTCCAAGTTGCCACACTTCATTAGCACAACATGATGAACACCGGATTCATAGAAGTAGTTAATTCAGTGGTGGTAATATATAAAAGAAAGATTGCATATACGGGCATAGTACAGGAAAAGAGAATTAGTTGGTAGGACGGAAGATAAAAAGCCATTCTAATCTCACAGTTTAAGGGAAGACAGAGAGTGTATCCACCTACGCTATTGTGATCGATTCTGAGCCATGTCACCAGGAGTCTCCAACCATTAATTTCAGTAGGCGAATATACTGTAAATACGACTAGGTCCAGGTATGTCACTTCCTTCTAAAAATCAACTTTTCTACTTTGAACCCATCTATAGTAATCGAGGTGGTGGTATAACTGAAACTTGACATCAAATTGCCACGAATTCGATTATCAGCTAAATTTTCTTCAAAGATCAATCATCGTAGTTAACTATCAACCAAGCTTTTCGCCTGTATCTACTTCAAAGTATTCAAAAGATGGATAAGTCTTGTTAATTTATCAAAACATGAATATTTGGATTATGAAAAGCAAAAACAATCATTTAGTTGATGTTATCCAAATTGCCACATTTCATAACAACACAGAGATGAAATTAATCAGATAAGGATTATAGGATTCGAAGCATAACATTATAGAGAGTCGATTGTATTACCAACTCAAGGCTTTAGCCCATACATCTTTATATGAATCTGAAGGATGATTGTATGTACGTGCATCAATTAGTTATATTGTGATTCGGTTTACCAATTAAAATATTCTAACCATTTCATTATAATAGATTTAGAACTATGATACTAGAGGCATTTGCTAGGGTATAAGTTATCACGATTGCACTTCATCGGCGAACGAAACAAAGACTCGGTGACCAAAGACCAATAAGCCCAACTAACTAGAGGGAGAAGTCTAAGCTTGGAATGGTAAGTGTATTCTGCAAACAGCCAGAAACGAGCGATAACAATAAACACAATTCAAAACGTATATATACAGTACAAAATCGTCCTTGGGGAGAGTTAGCAAACAGCATACTAAAAAATGCAACGGACCAATAGCATTTACGATATTTCGTAGTGGGAAATACGCGCCTTTAGCGCGAAAACAAAGAAATTCAAATTTTCTAAATAAAATTACAAAATTAGGTCCTTTCTCAAGTGAGTTCTGTGGATCTAACGTCCTCAACAGTATTAAACCACACAATACAATTATCATGAACACTTGTTTACTCAAAACATAAGGAATTCTAGAATGATTTATGAATACATCACTTTCTTTTTTACATGATTTCTATCAATCAAATTAAGTAACCTTAAAGATCAATGAATCAATAAATTAGTTAAGAATTATATGAATACATACACATCACGTCGAGAAATAGAAGCAGTTATGAAAAGGGTCAATAGGAACTGGAAAGGATTGCCCAGGACAGGGTTGGATGGAGAATGCTGGTGGGCGGCCTATGCTCCTTCACGAAGAGTAACAAGCGTAAGTAAGTAAGTTAGTAAGTAAGTAAGTAAGTAAGTAAGTTAGTAAGTAAGTTAGTAAGTAAGTAGGTAAGTAAGTAGGTATTTGAATACATTCAGTAAATATCATACAATGAAATAGATAGAAACCAATAAGTAGAATTAGTTGATTAAGTTAAATAATTACCGTTTATCATAATGTGATGATAGATCACGAATGATCTAGTTAATGTATCAATCATACTCTAATCGTCTTAGTGATCATTTCAATGGTTAAGATCATGAGTCAGTTGAAGCACCATAGAGAACCATGGAAAACCTGAAAGCACTAGAAGGCCGTTTCGTTAAGTGTTCGCGCGCGAAACTAGTAGGTCCTGGGTACGAATCTCGCTAGGCAAGATCGTAGGTGTGCACTGATGAGGAATTGCACAATAGGACGAAAAGGCCGTCCAGTACTTCCAGGCTTTCCTTAGTGGTCTAGTTTCAACTGACTCATGATCTTAACCATTGAAATTACTATAATATCCACAAAACCCATCTGATATTAATTATTATTTATCATGCCAATTTCTACACTTTTCATTATTCAATTACTTCTTATATAAATTATATGCTTTGAGCTGATTATTCATTTCTGAATACTCTAATAGTAAACTATTCAAATTTGATCTGAAGAAGTTCATGATAAGACCTGATCATCCGAATAAATACAATCCATGACAAGATTTATAGATAAAATCTATTCAATATTCAAAATTGATTACAAATATTCAATAATCAATGTTTTAGCTTCAACTGACTCATGATTTCAACTTGTGAAATTTCTAAAACTCTCCAAAAAACCCATTCTGATAATAATCAACATATGCTCACTAGTGACTGACTTCAGGAAAACCTCCTGGAGTTCTAGTGAGAAGCCGTTACCAGTGGAGTTCAACCGGTCTGTTGTGAGATAACAACTCACTGAAGACGATGGTGTACGGTGGCGCAACTTCGTGGATTGGTTGAAGTTAGACATAAGCACCGTTGGATGCCGGCTCAGTGGTCTAGTGGTTAAGTGCTCGCGCGCGAAGCCAGTAGGTCCTGGGTTCGAGCCCCGCGTGGTGCAGGATCGTGGATGCGCACTGCTGAGGAGTCCCATACCAGGACGAAACGGCCGTCCAGTGCTTCCAGGTTTTTAATGGTGATCTAGCTTCAACTGACTCATGATTTCAACTTGTGAAATTTCTAAAACTCTCCACAAAACCCATTCTGACAAATATATTGTATTATTTATTATAACTAAGGTAACTAATTAATACAAACGGGTTGGGGAATTGAAATGTTTCAAGATACAAAAAATATATTCAATGAAGAGTTTTATTGATAATCTGAAAAAAAAACACAACGATTTATTGATTCAGTATATCGATTTTATTAGATGGATTTTATTGATTACATAATGAATATGTAAATGAATTGATAAATTGGAAATGATAGAAAAAAAACGATTTTTTATACTGAGATAAGATAAACAAATATTGAATGTTATGTGTAATACAAAATTATATAGAATTAAGATACATTTTTTATCCCATTCTAATTCAATGAACCCATGAATCAATTATAATAATAATATTCTGTTCCTATCATACTCTCATTTCAATCAATATCAAAGTGAGAATCTTCAATACGAATGTCAAGGCAGTTCTATTGTACAGAGCTGAAATTGGGAGAACTACAACAACCACCATCAAGACAGTGCAAGTATTTATAAATAGTTGTCTATGCACGATACTCAACAGCCATTAGCCGGATACCATCAGCAACAGCCTTTTGTTGAAGAAAACGAACCAAACTCCTGCTGAGTTTAGGAAAAGATGATAGATACGATAGGACATACATTACGCAAATCATCAACCTGCCTGACGAGGCAAGCCCTAACTTGGAATCCTGAAGGAAGTCGGAAAAGAGGAAGGCCAAAGAACACATTATGTCAGGAAATAAAAGCAGATATGGAAAGGATGAATAACAACTGGAAGGAGCTGAAAAGGATTGCCCATTACAGGGTTGGATGGCGAGTGCTGGTGAGCGGCCTATGTTCCTTCACGAGGAGTAACAGGCGTAAGTAAGTAAGTATCATATTTACCGTCGATAATATCTTTCACAGATCTGACCTCGTCACATTTCCAAACTAAAAGTCTGCGATCCCCACCCCATGAAATTGGTGAAGTTAGTAAGTATATGATTTATAAAGATTTATATTTTACCGCTGTTGACATTCCATAGTGGATTTAATGAATATATGGACATTTGGTTAATAGATAGACTCTGAACAGATGGATCAACATTGTGATAAATCTAAAACTCGATCCAGGAATTTACAAATAATCATAATACATTATCATATCGATTGAACTATTTGAAGTCAGTAGCCTAACACTGGGTTCAAGTCTTGTTGTAAATATCAAGACTTGAAACTGAATACATTTAACAGATGGACCTCAAATCAAGTCGGCATGTAAACGTTGTGAACTTCAATGCCATTCGTATTATACGTAGAGTAGAGGATATTGGTAGGTCACTAGTATTCGATCATAGATGTCTTCGAAGCATTGCTCGTATATCGTGGGACCATCGGATAAGTAACGCAGTTGTTAGGAAACTGGTACTAGATAAGGATGGCAAATCAATTGATGAAGTAGTGAAACTTCATCAGTTGAGACGACTGGGAAACGTGTTACGTATGCCCAACCACCGACTGTCTCGACGAGCGATGTTTTATGATGTAAGAGTAGGTTGGAAGAAAGCTAGAGGTGGCCAAACCAAAACATGGCACAAATCCATGAAGTCACTGACAAGTGGACTGACTCATGTCGGTAGATGTAAACTACCTGGTTGGGATCTGCGAGACTATAGCAACCGATGGTTAAAGACCTTGAGTGACATGGCTCAAAGTCGTTTGCAATGGTGCAGGTGCATCCACTCTTTGTGTTCTCCCAAATTCTAGTCTTTTCAATTCTTCATGTCCCTTTTTTTCTCTTTCCAAATTCATTTCACTGGATTATACTCTTTGAATAACATCTTCAAACTCTAATCTTTCCGATTAATGCTTATACTTTTACTACCTCTATCACTATGGGATTTGAATCGACAATTGTATCTCTGTGCTAATGTGGTATGGTAACTCAAACTGATGTACGTGCGTACAAAGTTCTATGTTGCTGACTGACTGACTATTTTATGCTTATTTTTGCTAAACTACCTCCAAGTTCATCTGGTTTAAGGCACAAATAACAGTTTCATTTCTTCTTTGAATTTGTGAACTACACATTGTTCATAGGTTTCATATTTTGTTTGATTCAAATTTAACAGGCATTATCTACCATAATACAAAAATAGGATTGAAATAACATACAAAAGTATCATGCAAAGTGAACTACTATTTCTAAGTCCTATTCAAAGCATATTCCTATTTTATCCTTAAGGGGTTTTAATCACTGTAAAAAGACTATTTCATGAGGTAAGGTCAATTCTTTATACTAAAACTTGTATGATTTCATGCCTTTGAAGTCATACAATTCAATAACTAGTTAAGATAACTTAAATACTAAAGTTCAATCCATTTATAACTAATTTATGACTTTTATAAACTGAACATTATAAGTACTTTAATACTGATCAAAGAAAATTTCTGTCCTATCCAGTTGACATAATAAAATCTAAAACAATATAGACTAATCAAACTAATTTATGTTCATATTTCAGAATATACACAAATCATCATAATTTTAGGCCACAAACTCATCTTAAACAACATTTGAAAATCAGTAAGGACTGGATAACTGTTTCGTCCTAGTATAAGACTCCTAAGAACTGTACGCTTGCGAAATATTCGCGGGTTAACTAATGATCTACAGGTCTAGAGTCAAGCGTCAAACATCTAAACTGATAAATTACAACTTCATGGTTTCTACTTCCAACTTCAGTCCTACTACTTGATAACTACGTTAGATGATTCGATGTCATGGACCTACGTTTGTAGTGGTGGTATTCCTAGTCCTAAACCATCTATCGCTGTTTGGAAAACCGAGTGGTATCATTAGCACTCACACTTAGAATGTGGCTCAAAGAGATGTATACGAAGCTGTACATGATGAGTCAATATAAGACTTATAATCAAGTGATATCCAATGTCTAATCATTAAGTACTTTATAAAGCCATCAAGCTAAGCTTGCAGACACTGAAGAGTACTTTTAAAAAAATGCTAAATTTTCAGAAGATCAATTCAGGCAGGCCTCATTATATCTAACAGACATCACCATGAGCATTCTTCGACCATAGGAAAGTTAACAATTTAAAAGCATGGATAAATACAGTCCAATATGTTATTAGAAATGTTGATAACTTGGTATATCATTCGAAATATTTATTTTAGAAAACACGAAGTGGGCACATCTACATCGGGCGGCCTACTTGAATATCTAGGCTACCTAATCCTTCCATCTAGTTATTTCAACAAGTTATCTGATGTTTGTTTGTTTCAACATACCATTATGTCTATTAATCGTATAACCTATTCAGACGTGTTTATGACCTTTCGCTCAACAAGTTACAAAAGAGCCTAATCAGAGATATAGTGGTTGTTGGCAATATGCATTGAGAAGAATGAACTTGATTCAGATGTCGATTCCTGGACTGTTAACATCTAACTGACGACTAGTCAATATTTATCGTCAAGACCGATCAAGAAATAAGAAACGGAAACTTATTGAAATAATTTGTGCTGAGAATTCTATATTGTACCAAAAAATATAATATTGAATAAAGCTATTCATAGTAATGATTCATAAATAAATCATCTACCAAAAATCATAATAGAATATTCAAGAACAAAGAATATTAAACCGAACGACTGTTTGCGATAATTACTTCAGTTTATGTAGGTCCTGGGTTCGAATATCAGAGAGGGCGAGGTCGTGGATGCGTACTGCTGAGGAGTCCCACAACAGGACGAAACGGCCGTCCAGTACTTCCAGGTTTTCCGTGGTGGTCTAGCTTCAACTGACTCATGATTTTAACCATTGAAATTACTGTATTATATTTATTACTATTATTATTTAAAAACATAACACTGGTACAAGGGGGCATTAAATAGATATGCACCACATAAATCATTTGATTTATGTGAGGATATGAGTGAGGAAATGTCATGCCGTTTGACTGCTAATTGATGTTCATGTAGGCGCAGGTGAAGGGGGCGTCCGCTTTGTCCGATGTAGTGTTTTTCGCAGTCGGCACAATTTATTTTGTAAATGATGTTTGATTTGTTTTCCTTTGTTATTTCATCTTTTGGTTTACATAGGCTCGATTGTAGTGATTTTGTCGGTTTGTGTGCCACACCTATTCCGAAGGTTTTCAGCAGTCTTGTTGCGGTTTCTGATATTCTTTGTATATATGGTAGGGTGATCCTTTTGTTGATTTTTGTGCTTGACTTGAGTTCTAATGCTGCGTGCGGCTGGTACTTTTTGATGAAGTTGATTGGGTAGCCGTTCTTCTGAAATACATCCTGTAGGTATTTCTCTTCATTTCTTCGTGCTGCCAGTGTGCTGCATTGTGTCCTCGCCCTCTTGAACAAATTGTGTACGCAGTTGATTTTGTGAGCTCTTGGGTTGTTGCTATTGTAGTTGAAAATTTGATCTGTATGGGTCGGTTTCCTATATACTTGAGTTTCCAGTTTTCCTGTGTTGGTTCTAGTGATCAATATATCCAAGAATGCTAGTTTGTTGTTTGACTCCTGTTCCATGGTGAACTTCATGTCATCGAAGACGTTGTTGATCAGTTTGTAAGTGTTTTCTAGTTCATTCTTTTTGACGATGACGAAGGTGTCGTCTACATAACGAATCCAAATTTTTGGTTTGATCACTGGTAATATAGCGGCTTCTAGTCTTTGCATCACTGCCTCTGTGATCAATCTTGATATTGGTGATCCCATTGGTGTCCCTTTCGTATGTTCGAAAGTTTTGTTGTTGAATTGAAAATATGTTGTTAGGCATAAATTGATGAGTTCCTGTAGACTTGGAATTTGAAGCTTCGTGTATTTAGTGAGGTTTGTGTCGTTGTTGAGCAGCAGGGATATAGTTTCTTTTGCTAATTTTGGTTCAATTGAGGTGAATAGTGCTGTTACGTCGAAGGATATCATCAGTTCGTCGTTGTTGATTTGGATGTCCTTAATTTGGTCCAGGAATTGTGTAGGGGATTTGATGGAGTGGTTGGCTGAGTCTACTAAATGTCTCAGTATTCTTGAAATTTCTTTTGACAAATTGTACGTTGGTGTTCCGGGGAGTGCCATAATTGGACGTAGTGGGATGTTTGGTTTGTGTATTTTGGGTCTGCCGTAGAATCGAGGGAGTACTGGTCCATTGGATTTCATTCTCCATTGGTCTTGTTTTGTTATTTCTCCTGCTTTGACTAGCTTGTTTAAAGTCTTTGAGATCTGGTTGTCTAATTTTTTGACGGTATTTGTATCCATCAGTTTGTATGTGCTCTTATCTTCAAGTAGTTCTTCGGCTTTTTTTTAACGTATTCTTCTTTGTCCATGACTACTGTGGTGCGTCCTTTGTCCGCTGGTATTATGACAATATCCTTTCTATTTCTGAGTTCCTTCAAAGCCTTTTGTTCTTGTGGAGTCAGTTGGTTGTTTTCCTTCACCTGTTGAGTTAGCGGTACTATAGTTTGTCTTATTTCCTGTTGTGTTTCTTCACTGATTCCGGAAGTTTTGAGTGATGACTCTAGTGCTGCGAAGAATTCCAGCTTTGAGGCGTCGCTTGTATTGTAGTTTAATCCTTTTTGAAGTAGGTTTTCTTCCGTATTTGTTATTGGTTGTTTTGACAGACTGATCACGCAGTTGTTTGTGTTCTTTTCTATGGGTGGTTTTGAGATCTTGATTGGTTTTTTCTTTAAGGTGTTTCTTCTTTGTTCTCAGTGTCGTTTGCATGGTATCTTGATGGCTGTTGTCAAGATTTCCAAGTGTTCTGAACAGAACACTTGGATTTATGTGAGGGCTGGGATACAGGGTCTTTTTAGGGGACCACTTCTTGAGTCTTCAACCTAAAGGGTTGATCCACTAGGCAGAGGAGCAACGTAAGGAGGTACAATACCATGGTAGTCGGTCACCATTTGTTTCCTTAAGATCCCGGAGCCGATGTATAACATTTTGTTTGGAATCAGGTTTTGCAACTCCGCTAGATGGATTCTCCCTGTCCACCAACCCGGTTAGAGCACCTGACATTCGCTTTTTGTCCTCTCGATTTCGTAGTCAACACATATGCCGCTAGAATGCAGTGAGTAGGACTTCTCTGGCAGTGGCTGCTAACGCATGACCTTGTGAGGGCATTTCGAGAGGGAGAACTGACTCTCCTTACCCTCTGTCGTAACAGTGCATTTGGGGGCAAATAATGTATTTTCATCCCAGAGTTTATGTTTACTCCGTATGCTCTGTATATAAACGTCCTATTTAAATTCTATTTATTAACATTCGATAATTTTGTTGTTTGATTATATTTTCCTTGAAAATGCTTGAACCAGATTGCTAGGTGAAACGTTGAATTTACTTCAAATTCTTTTGCTGAGATTTTACAAATACAACATTCATTCTCTTTAATGTCTTACATTAACTCGTCGCCCAAATACTGTGAAACTATTCGTTCAAATTTAGACGAAAGTTCTTATTTATTTAAATTAGTGTTAAAAAGTGAAGATAGTGATTTTTATGTCAGTCAACTCTTAAATACTAACAATATGTATCATTGGTAAACTCAATGGGTCATGAAGTAAAGAGTAAGAAAGTTATATACTTTAAGGTAATGAGTTAATACAAAATAGAAATCATTAGTATAGGAGTTGTGGAGAATATTTAGTCTTTGATTGAGATCATAAACCGATTGACGTTAGACCACCGTTGAAAACCTGGAAGCACTGGACGGCCGTTTCGTCCTATTGCGGGATTCCTCAGCAATGCGCATCCTCCACCCCTCTCGCGGCTCTCGAACCCAGGGCCTTCAGTCTAGCGTGCGGGCGTTTAACCTACTGAACCAATGAGCTGAGATCCAATAGTGTTAGTGTCTAACATCAACGGATCCACAAAATTGAGCGACCATCTTCCATTGTACTGAGGTAGATACCTGTTTCTACCTGACACGGATTAGCTCCACTGGTCAATGGGTTCGAATCCCGCGAGCAGGATTGTGGATGCGCACTGCTGAGGGGTCCCACAACAGGACAAAACGGTCGTCCTGTGCCTCCAGGTTTCCAACGGCGGTCTGACGTCAATCGGTTCATGATCTCAATCAAAAAATAGAAATTATTGTATCATAGTTATTATGATAATAAAAACTGTTATTAATAAGAATATAAAGTAAGAAAGATAAATGTATAATTAAGAATAAGAAAAATGTTATCGGTGTAAAAACTAGATTGGAAGAATAGAAAAGTAGTGTTTAACTGTATTATGGAAATTACATTCAGAATTCGATAACTTTATATTGAAAACCAAGGTAAACATAGAAGGTGAATGTATCTCAGGTTTCTTTGCGTCGATGCGACTCACATTACCTGTATACAGTAAACATAGCTGTTCGCTTTAATATTCTTCGTTCCGTACCAATATCTACTGTTAAAATGATATAACCTAGAGTTGATTGTGATAGAAAGCTACAACTTTCTTTAATAAAGAATGAAATAGCTTGACAATCCTACATAATAACCTTTAAGTTGTATTAACCATGTTAACATGCACAAACGATTAAGTTACTTGAAACAGATGAAAGTCAATAATTAATTCTATATTAAAAAGGTAATTCATACATATACATATAAGTTTCTTATCACATATAAGTCCATCACCTGTCTATAATGAACATAATACTTACATGATCAATCTTCTATAAGCGCTGCAAAGCAAGGATCACGTTCGTCAGCAAATGAAGTTCATTTTAGTAAGATCAGTTGCAATGAAGCAAATGTATTCATCTGTTAATCTTCTTGAATCTACTGTTTAATAAAGCTAATTCATTCTCATTAGCTTGTGATACATCATACTTCTAATACCTTTCAGTCAGTCAGTCAGCTACAACGAAGGACTAGGCACATATATACATCGGTCCAAGTTGCAATACCTCATTAACACAGCAAGATGAACACTAAATTCATAGCTGTAGTTAATGCAATGGTAGTGAAGTGAACAAGAACACCAGTGGGGACAATCGAATGTATTTGACACAAAATTACAGGACTTCCTAATAAAATCTAACAATCATAAAGTAAATACGTAATTTGCAAAATGTCCATCAATTGTCTTATAATGAACCAGACTCCATTGTTCTTGAATTTTCATACAAATCGCATTCTGTTTCCATTCTTTGCCGTTCGATCCCCTTGTTTCTCTGCTGCCAGATCTTCTGTTCACGACTAACATCATATACTACTTATGTCAATGTAAGTAGCACACACCACAGTAGTAATATATAGAACAAAGATTGTGTACAAAGATATAGTACATGAAGAATCAATTACAAAGAAAGTTATAAAGTAATTTTAATCTCACGATTTAAGGAAAGACATACAGTGTATACACCTACTCCACTGTGATCGATTCTGAGCCATGTCACTCAGAGTTTCCAACCATTCGTTACGATAGTCACACAAACCCTAATCAAATTGTCTGCATCTACTAACATGATTAAGACTAGAAGTTAGTGACTTCAATAAATGATGCCATGTTTTGATTTGGCCACCCCTAACTTTATTCCAACCCTGGTTAGCATTGCACGTCGTGGTAATCAGCACTAACACCTTCCATATTTTATTATCTAACATAGAGACTAATAAATCTTGAAGAATTGTAATTCAATCCTTTATCAAATTAATTTAGATTATTTATTATACAATAATTTCAGTTAATGTTTATAAATTGTAATCACGTAATTATACCCTTATTCATATCGAAATCATACTTCACATTTCTTATCATCTTTCAATTCATTTCAAAAGATAATTGCTATGATATAGCTATAGCTATTACTAATCATTCGACTCTTCAACGCTTTATTCTATCGTCAATGTTTTATTATTGAAAAATGTTGCTGGATGACATGGCCCAAAAAATCGTTTACAAAAGAGGCAGGTGCATCCACTCTTAATGTTCTCCCAAATTCTAATCTTCTGAATTGTTCATTTCCCTTTTCTTTTTCTCTTGCCAAATTTGTTTCACTGAATTATACTCTTTGAATAACATTTTCAAACCCTAATTTTTCTGATTACAGCTTATACTTTTACTACCTATATCACTAGGGGATTTGAATCGACAACTGCATCTCTGTGTGCAAATGTGGTATAGCAACTCGAAATGATGTACGTACGTGCGTACAAAGTTCTACGTTGTTACTGACTGACTGAATGTTGTTGGACAGCTGAATGAAAGAAAATCACGTCATTTTATTGTAAAAACTATATTTTTCTTGAAATAATTTTTTGGTTGTTTATTTTTTTAGAAAAAAAAGGGAAAAAAAATATGAAGAACCGGGATCAGCTAATAAATTTCTTTTTCTTAGTCTTCCCCCACCCCATACATTTTTGTGTATACCTTAAAAATTTTATAAAAAAATAAATTAATAAAAGCATTACACAGAGAGATGTGAATGAGAGTGATGATGATGATGATGGTGATGATGAATGATAATGGTAATAAAGAAGGCAAAATGAGAAATTCAACAGTATTCGACACCAATGGAATAAAGACGCAAAGGAAAGGTAAATACAGACACACACACACACACACGAAATCGAATGTACAAAAACCTGAAAAAAAAGTAAATCAGAAAGATTGTGGATTTTAGTAAGTAGCATCAAGGTTTATGAAACATAAGAACAATAAAACACTGTGATTGTATGTATGTATGTATGTGTGTGAGTTATGTAAAAAAAAAGAAAGTAAGACTATTCACTGGAATGCATTCCAATGAGGAAATTGAAAGAGAAAATTACTAGCTTCTTAGATGGAGTTGATGACGATACTTGGCCAGCTTATTTGTTGCGGTTCAATGTGAACAATACAGATCACAAAAATATCTAAATACAAAAATAATAAGAATATATGATTTGTTTACTATGTAATCAGGTATTACTGTTATTATTAATATACGAAGCAATTATGAAATACTTGATACTAATTATTATCATTATTTGAGCACAATATTACATAATCACTTAGTAAACCTTGAGAACTATACAGTAAATACTTCATTTGCTAAATGTCAATCAACCATCTCAGACTTCGCCTCCAAATGCCCTGGTACGGCCGAGAGTGGGGAGGATCCGTTCTCCTTCTCCAAATGCTCCCACATGGCCACTTGTATAGAGACTGCCAAGGAAGTCCTACTCACTACCTTCTCGCGCCACCGGCGTTGTTTACGAAAATGAGAGGACGAAAACCGAATGTCCGGCGCTTTAACCGGATCACAAACCAATGGTGCACATGGGCTCCAGTATCCTGCGGGAACAAGTAGCGTATGAACCAATTGTTGGTCACCGGCTACTATGGGACTGCATCTCCCTATGATGCTCCACTGCATTGTGGATCACACATTCAGGTCGAAGGCTCGGAAAGTGGCCCCCTAAGAAAACCACGTGCTTCGGTCTGGGCACCCGGGCAGTATCACAGCCCTCACACATATCGAATGAGATTTGTGTGGCGCATGTGTATTTGGTGCCCCTTTGTACCAATATCTATGTGTAAAATAAGTAAACAAATCTCAGACTTCGCTGTTCTTTCGTTCCCACACTAATCACTCTCTGTTCTCGTTCTCTTTTATTTGATCTTGAAATTCTGCTGCCAGGTGTTTCACGTTCGAATGATGTGGTGTGTGCTACTTATATTGACATAAATAGTATATTATGTTAGTCAGGAACAGAATGTCCAGTAGCAGAGAGACAAGAGGTTCGAACAGTAAAGAATCGAAACAGAATGCAATTTGTATGAACATACAAGAACAATGAAGTCTGAGTCATTATTAACAAGTCCAGTAATTTTGTGTCAAATACATTCGATTGTCCTCCACTGATGTTCATGTTCACCACAATCATACATACTACTTATATCTGTCGATATCAGCAGCACACACCATAGTACAAAAGGAGATTGATTAAGAAATAAAAGATGACGAAATATTTCACTACACAGTAGAGAAAAACAAACAATATTTAACTTAAACAGGTTAATGTCATATCATAATTCCATACTCATTGATATTGTTTCTAACATAAATTATAATATTTCAGCAAAAACATTCCCAAAAAAAAAAAAGTTCAGGCGTAAATGGTGACTACAGTGAAATAGTCAAGTTAGGAACTATACAAGTTTAAAGATTCATATATTGCAGAATCTATTGATTTCTCATTAAAAGATTTTCATAAACCATGAAACAGTCAATACAATTTTCGATATAATAAAAGATAACATCCACTTACACTAAATATAATGTACATACATGGCTAACAGTAAGAAATTATTGAGGAATTAATGGAGTTGATGTAGTTAATTTAGATGAAGAAAATGCAGATTTACAATTGAAATGATTTAATTTCTTAGTTGATTGTTCTAATTTCGTGATTTGATATTATCATTATTGTTATTATGATATTGAGAGGATGATTGTAAAGTTGGAGCTGGTAAACGTCGTACATTCACTTTTTGATCATTTTTAATTTCGAAAGCAATTGAACTCTGTGTAAAGGTGATGAAAAAAAAAAGTAGAAGAATATGTTAAGTCAAAGGATCACTGAGATTTAAACTATTACAAAGTGAAGCAAAATACATAAACACTATTAAGGAACAAAATTATTTTTTTTTGAAAAGTTCTCAATAAAATAATCGAAGAAATAATTTCAATGGTTGAGATCATGAGTCAATTGAAGCTAGAAAACCATGGGAAACTGAGAAGCACCACAAAGCTATTTCGTGCTAATGTGTGACTTTTCAGCATTGCAGATTCACGGTCTCGTCTCACGAGATTCCAACCGAGCACCTATCAGTCTCACGCGCAAGCGTTTAATCATTAGACCACTGAGCTGACCGGTATTCAACGGTGTTAATGTCTAACTTCAACCAATCCACGAAATAGAGCGACACATCCACCATTGTTTTCATTGAGCTACTATCTCACAACATACCTGGTTAAACTCCATTGGTAACGGCTTCTCACTAGTACTCCAGGAAATACAGCTTGAAGCCAGTCACTAGTGAGCATACGTTGATTCATATGAGAAATGGTTTTGTGGATATTATGATAATTTCAATGGTTGAGATCATGAGCTAGACTACCATGGAAAAGGTGGAAGCACTGGACGGCCGCCTCGTCCCATTGTGGGACTCTTCATTAGTGTACATCTACGGTCCTGCCTGGCGAGATTCGAACCAAGGACCTATCAGTCTAGAGTTCCAGGTTTTCCATGGTTGTCTAACTTCAATTGACTTATAATCTCAACCATTTAAATTACTATAATATCCACAAAAACCCCTTCTGAAATAAATAATTGCCATAAAGTTACCATAGTTAATTCTTATACCTGAAAAATAAATAATGAGAATTTTTGACACAAAATAATACGAGTAAAGTACAATATTAGTGTTGTTTTTAGTATTTTCAGATTCTTTTACAATTAAAGTGAATTCATGAATAGTTTCTTCAAAGGAGAAAATGGTGTCATAGATTACTTAACCTCATGACAAATACATTATGTTATAGGTTTGTTTTGGTTAACATTAAATGGATAGCTGACCCACTCATAAGGATGTTTATTTTGTTTTTCATCAGTTAAATTAATGAAGTGAAGTGAAATGGTTTTTTTTTTTCCATTAACTTATAAAAATATGTCAACACAATGTTATTATTGATGGAATCAGTGGCCTAAGTCAGTAGGCTTTTATAGTTTCTATTTAATAACTTCATAGACTGATGCCACATTTTGAATGCACTATATATATTAAAACATTTTGACATCTGTTTTCTATTATAAAGAAAGAAAAATAATGTTGAGATGGGCAATGACTCAAGACAGGTAAAATATCTCCACTTACCAAGATGCACAATGCTGACTAGTGTTGGAGACGGTTGGAATAAAGTTAGGGTGGCCAAATTAAAACATGGCATCATTTATTGAAGTCACTAACTTCTAGTCTTAACCATGTTAGTAGATGCAGACAACTTGATTAGGGTTTGCGTGACTATCGTAACGAATGGTTGGAAACTCTGAGTGACATGGCACAGAATCGATCACAGTGGAGTAGGTGTATACACTGTATGTCTTCCCTTAAATCGTGAGATTAAAATTACTTTATATCTTTCTTTGCAATTGATTCTTCATGTACTATATCCTTATACACAAACTTTCTTCTATATATTAATACCATTGAATTAACTATTTCTATGAATTTGGTGTTCATCTTGTTGTGGTAATGAGGTAATGCAACTTGAACCGATTTATATATGTGCCTAGTCCTACGTTGTAGTTGACTGACTGACTGAATCCCGTCAAACGAGATATGTTCAATGAACCTTTTGAGAAATCGATATCCTAAGATTTGTTTACACGCAAACGACGAATTAAAAATATTGATTATCAAATATTTCCATGTTTTCCGGGGTATTTTGTTACATAAAATTAAACACTAATCATTTCATTAAATAAGCATAAATGGTTCATATATTATAAAATTTTATTTTTCTACTAAAGAATAATAAACACATCATAGAACACATGAAATCGAAAATTGATTTCAGTGATCACGTCATTTGTAGTTTTGTATCTGGGTAGAAAAAATTAAATTGGACTGGTAACAAGCGTAAAGAAAGCTTAGGATATCTACTCCATAATTACAACAACTAGTTTTACGGTAACTAAAATGATTATGAATATGATCCTCATGAGGTGTTGTTTTACACGAATAATTAAGTTAGACTAAGTGAATGAAATCTCTGTAGGAATAAATGTATGAATTTATAGATTTGAAGTGAAAGTGATACGTTCGGTAAACGAAACAAAACAAACAATAACACCTTGAAAATGTTGAATTGATGTGCAATTTGAGATATTCAATGAAATATAGACCTTTTAGATGAAATGGTGTAAAAATCAATCCCAATAATGTCACTTTAGATCTTAAGTTTCAATATACTTTGATATGAACTTTTTTTAATCATATTATTATGGATAGATTAATTGTCTACTTATTATGTTTATTTATGTGGATAGAACACACACATTGAGGAGAGTATCTAACTGTGTCACAAGACAAACCCTCACTTGAAATCCTCAAGACCAAATAAGCAGAAAAGGAAGAGACCAAAGAACATATTATGCCGAGAAATGGAGACAGACGTAATAAGAATGAAACAACAACTGAATAGAACTAGAAAGGAAGACCTAGAACACAGTGGGTCGGAGAACACTAGTCGTCGATCTATGCTCCATTACGAGTAATAGTCGTAAGTAACTAATTAAGTATGTTCATTTATGATATAATAACTTAGACTATTAAACTTTATATTGATTTGAGATTCGAGATCGAACTATAAGAAAGAATGATTATCATCAAAAATTAGTGAAAAGAAGAAGAAGAATATTCTCTTTGTTTTGTTTTTTTAAATGTCAAATTGTAAAAAAAGAAATTTCAATTCTGTACTTTGTTTCAATCAGTTAAATTGTCAATCATTAACATAGTAAGTAGTAGTAGTATTAAGATATACACACATTTCTTACTATCCTAATATTATACATACACATATATAGATGATATAAAGAAAGGAGTAAGTGCAGATTATGCATACTTATTTAGTAACAGTTACTAATTTTATATTTCTTTCTTTTTCTTGTTTTTTTTTCTTTTTTGGAAAGAAAACAATCATGGTAAATATGATAAAAGATACAATTTAATATGAAAAATTCTTTAAAAAATAAAAAAAAGAAGTAGGTTACATAGTTTTGAATGTTTATATACACAATAGTGTAGTAATTTAGCCAACAACAACAACAAAAAACAAATAACTAACAACAATACATACAATCTAATTGAGGAAACATTAAGATTAATGAAACGTTGACGATGGGGGGGATGAGACTTTGTTTCCTATCTTGAAATGTACAATTATAACCTATACCTTAATGTAGAGAAAATATGTTAAAATATAAGTGAAATGACGAATACAGGTTCTTGGCAAATAAATCAGGCTAATGATGAATATACAGGATACAGAAGATTCAAACCAATGGTGCACATGGGCTCCAGTATCCTGAGGGAACAAATGGTGTATGAACCTATTGTTAGTCACTGGCTACCACGGGACTGCATCTCCTGACGTTGCTCCACTGTCTTGTAGATTAGATCTGTAGATTGAAGCCTCACGGTGTGACCTCCTAAGAAAACCACCTGTTTCAGTATTCCAGCCCTCATACAAATCGAACGATTTATGTGGCGCATATCTATTTGGTATCTCCTTGTATCAGTGTTTATGTATTTAAATAAATAAATGCACAGGAAAACCAAAATCGTTTGATTCGAAAACAGTAGTAGAGACACGACATAAAATCAGGTGGAAAAAGATGGAGTACGAACACTGATGACTACGAGGCTACAGCATCTAGTGACATGGCTTCACTAACTTGAAAATTAAACATTTAGGTTGAAGTAACGAAAGATGATTTCTTAAGAAGCTACCTAATTGTTTATGTATTCAGGAAGTATCAGAACTCTAATGCCATTCATGAAAATGAGTCAAACAAAGAATTATATAACAAAAAAGTGGAATTCTCTTCATTATGTTCATAACCCATTTATAATTCACTTTACGAGCAAGTCAGACACATATAGTAATGGCATACATGTTTATACCAAAAACCCTCTAGACAGCTAGTATAGTTCATAATGATTTAATCAGTTAGTTATAACGTAGAACCTGGTATGTATGTACATCATTTCAAGTTGCTATACCTCAATAGCATACAGAGATGAAATTTTCAGGTTAAATTTCGGAGGCAGCAGCAGTATCAGCGGTAATAGAAAAGACGGCATCGAAGATAAATTTTAAAAAAGTACAAATTATTCGGGTAAAAACACGAACATGTTATGAGGGATTCAGCTCAGAATTCGAAGGAGAACAGATTCACCTGTGCAATTGCAAACAATTTCAGGCCGTGCCATTCAACCTATCTGAACATTGGTTACGAGAATCATATGGACCCCCAGCCAGGTAGTCTGTATCTATTAAATATGACTTAGTTCAATTGTTGATGACTCTATGGACTGATGCTGTTTCTTCGTTTGACAGGCCCTAGTTTCCTTCAGCCTATTTCTACACTCCAAAACATCACCCGTCGAGGTGAACAGTAGTTGAGTACACATAACACATATCCCGACCACCTCAGTTGATGAAGATTTACTACCTCATCAATTGGTTGCCCATACTTACTAGGCACCCTATTCCTAACACAAATATTGCTTACTCAGTGGTTCAAAATAAACAAACAATAGTTCGAAGACACCTATGACCGAACACTAGTAACCTACAAGCATTCTCTATCCTTAATGGTAATTTTTCACACCCAAAAATTAGGGCGGGGAGAACTGCTGCGCAGTAAACTTGTTTACTGGTTGGCAGACGGTTATCTTAGCTACATCACAAGTGACGCAAATTGGCAAAATCCAATTTAGCCTTCTGAATCCGTGCCAAGATATGTAGCTACGTCGGTGTAGGTCAAATGAGGACTCAGGTTATTGTTTAATGAGGATTGGGGAGTTAAGATGCATGGCTAACCCTCATACAACTTATTGCACAATCGTGCACACGATAGTTGTGTATAGTGGAAGCAGCGACTGATCAAAACAACAGTTAATTAATTGTCTTTTTTCTCAGCTAAAAGTAACATAAATTAGGTGACATTGAGCGTGAAATTGTGACTTACTGGTTGATGTCTTTTGATACAATGAGCGAAAACTGTTAGATAAGAGCTAAAAATACTATTCCATTTCTCAAACTATAGTAAGTGGAATGGTGAAATCAAATTCCTAAACTCTTGAAGCATAAATAAATATATTATCTTAAAGTATGAATTAAAATAAAATTGCAACAATACTAACCTTACTACTTCGAATACTTGACGCACCACTAAGATCATCAACACTTTGTGCAGAACTGGTTGGTGAATTACCATTAGTACGTGGAGTAGAATATGTATCGACTTTTTTACTTCTATGACGATTAACATGAACAGGATTCGATGGTTTAACGAACAGATCTGCGTCAGTGAATCTGCGACAGGCAATATTTAATAAAGGAGGATTCATATTTTCATTATCAGAGGATAAACCACCACCAGTACCACTGTCAATTTTTAGTTCATTCACATTATATCTTGTACGATTTTTGTGATGTTTCGTAAATGTATCAGGGACAGTGTTACAGAATCCCTTATTTTGATTTTTTTTTAAAAAGCAAGACAAAACACATAAGAATATACAAAATAATAAGTTTAAATTATTAAAAATATAATGAATTTTGTAAATTAATTAATCCATAAGTTGCTTTCATCATCAGGAATCAACACCAATCACAGAACTACCTTCAACAAAATAAAGAATTAAGATTAGACTGTTTTATGAATCAGACACTAAACAGATAAATGTCTTTGGAACATCAATCACATATTGTGAAGTCGTCTAGCTAGTAATATTCAGATCAAGAGTCAACGTCGACATAGTGAGAGTGAATTGACAAAATTATTTTAAAATGATGTAGAAGAAAAGACATTCAAAACAGACGAAGAAAAAGTATAACATACTATTGAAATCCAACATTTGAAAGATTTGAGAAATGTTATTATTTCATTGATCATTTATTTCGAGATGTTTCACTCAAGGTCAATAATCGTAAATTAGGATTAGATTTCGAACTTTAACGAGAAATTTCACCGGATGGTCAATAGGATAGTAGTTACGTAAGAATCAAGAGATGAATGTTGAGAAGTTATAAGGCTCAAAAGCGATAGAAACAAAATTACAAACATTCTAAAATTAAAATAAAAATGGAAGAAGTATGAAAAATAGTTCTTCTGAAGGAAATGTTATACTGAAGGCCAGGGTAGAGAAAGTGGTTGTACGAATTTCTTTTGAATGCAAAGGCCAGGTTTGTGAACATGGATTGCGATGGCTTCCGCAATGTGCAAAAGGCGCACTCGTAAACCATGTGGTAGATTTCATGGAATATTGTAGATAACCTTAAAAGCTTTATTCACTTCGACTTGATGACCTGTGTCAACCAAGTGAGAGAAAATAGAACTTTTAATCACTTTCCCCTGTCCTTTGCTTAGCCATGTTGGATGATGTTCTGTAATGCGGTGACGGACCTGTCGAATTGTACGCCCAATATAACTGGCTCCACAGGAACAGTTGAAACGACAGATATATATTACGCAACATAGCAACTTCTTGATTACTTTGAATATTAATAATCCTCTCTCTTCCAATTAATGAATGTTAATTTAAAGGTCATTATGTAATTATTACGTAACGTATCCACTCGATGAGTATTATATTATTATTGTAAAACGTATATATATATTAGTGTAGAGCCATGATGAAAAACTAATTGAAAAGAAATTTCTTCGCTCAATTCGTTCCTTCTTTATTTACCAAATGGCAAAATGGGAATTTAACAAGAAAGACTGAAAATGTTACAGTTGTATATAACTAAATACCAAATAAATCAAAGCATAATTACAAATGGTTCACACGAAAACGTTTACAGAGTTTCACAACTACAATGGATGAGCATTATATATATTCAAGTTTTATAATTTATATGACTGACAAACAGCCAAATTATATTAATATAGCACCATAGATGAAGTTTATTGAAATACCTTTTTGAAAACTCACTGAGTGATATGTCTCAGAAACAATCACAATGACGTAAGTGTATACACTCTTTGTCTTACCTTAAACCATGAGATTAAAATCGCTTTATATCTTTCTTTCTACCAACTAATTCTTCCTTCCTGTATTATATCTATATACACAATCTTTCTTTTATATATTACCACCATCGAATTAACTACTTTTATGAATTCGGTATTTATCTTATTGGGCTAATGAGGTGTGGGGACCTAGACCGATGTATATGATGATAGCCAATTACAAGTTATATTGAGATGTACGCTACTCATGTTTGCAGATATGAGTAGTGTGTAACTTCTGCGAACGGAAAGTTGAGAAAATTGAAATGAAAAGAGAGAAGGAAATTGAAAGCAATCAAAACAAAAGGAATGAAGGAACAAGAAAGTTTTTAAGAGACAATTAAAAAAAGATGTGCAAATGATGTACGACTTTCACATTTCGCTAGACCACTGTGTGATTGTGCATCAAGCAATAAATCGGTTTCCCTCACCTGAATGTTGAATGTTCATTTACTATAATATCACTTAAGAGCCTCAACCCAGGAAATTCGAATCACCCTACATAGATCACACTAACATTCACTGACTTTATGGACTAGTGCTATGTTTGGGCTTTACTATTTGGCTGAGCATGTGTAAGATATATCTCAGTAGTTGGACTCAAAATGACGATATTATATATATATATATGGTGCCCCCTTGTACCAATATTTATGTGTTCAAATAAATAAATAAAATAAGTCATATAACAACTCAAAGATAAGATTTTATAGCCCGCAATCTAGTGACCTTTGTAATATAATTGTTTAAGATATTGGAAGTAGGGGATGTTCAGGTACCAAAAACTCATGCAAAGATATATAGAGAAAGTATATACTCACAGGTTTTCGATCCGAAGATGGGATATTTACATTCTGGATACTGGAAGACAATGAGTGTGATGATTTACAGCCATTACTGTTGTTATTATTATTGTTATCGTTATTAGTATTGGCAGACTTGATAAGATTAGGATGTGCAGTTAATACATAATCCATAGCTTTACTGTCCACAGATGCAGAGATAAGTGCTTCACTAAACGATTGTATATCTTTGGGAAGGGGTTGATAACCAGCGGCTAATGGTGAAGGAGTTGATTCTAGTTCAAAATTACTATCTTGCCTAGATTTGATATGCAAATTCTTTTGGTGGTCATTTGATAATGAAGAGGGAACAGTTCTAGAAGCGGGATTGCTACCAACATTGCTTACAGGAGGTTCTTTATTGTGAGAATTATTACGATGCATTTTTCGACCACTCGCTCTGATTCGATTAGGTGATTGATTTACGTTGTCAGTAGTCATTCGGCTCAAAGTGCCAACTATATCATTTGAATTGATCACCTATAATGAGGGGGATTGGAATTCTATAATGATGGCCATGAAACAATATACACAGACGAGTTGGTTGTAAAATCTTTAGTGTTTATCGAGTATTATAAATCACGAAGGTAAGTACCACAATAATGTGGTTTAGCTTATTTAGTGTTGTGTTTTAAGCCGATCAGAGAGATATTTCAAATCTAGGTGGTAATCTCATTAGTATATATATACTGAAATACAAACTAAATTGAGACTGGGACATTGGGTTTTCTGAATGGTGTACGTCAATCAGTACTGAGAATTATAATACAGTTGTTATCTAATCAGTGCCAGTATCAATAGTTGCTCTCGTTGGTTATAATAACCATGACTGCTATAGAAAATAATACATTTCCTTGTTTTAGCTTAAAGTTGGTAGGAAAGCTAATTGGTGAATAATCGACACATAATTCAGCTTGCCAAATAATTCAAATTTTTAACTATTTGTATCTTCTCTAACCACATATCTAAGTTATTCAACTAGAGAACAGTGCCAACAGTTCTAAGTTGTTTTAAATATGTGGTTAGTACACAGTGATCTAAGTCCTATAAGTCAGTTAAATCTCGGTTAGCTCAGTGGTAACGTTTCGGATTATGAAGCTGGGTTACCAGAGTTTATATCACACAGGGAATATCAGTTCCATTAAGATTTCAGGTACGCCTTGGTGATGAGGACCAACAAGCACAAAATATAAGTCTAGGAGTACCCTAGAGACTACTATTAACCACCTAACATCAAAGCATAGTGCACGCGTTGCGAGTTATTCATGCTAGTGAGTTTATTGCAGCTTGATTGATAGGGTGTGAGACTTTTTTTGTTAAACAGTATCATGTCAGTACGAGCAATCTGTTTTATGTATGTAAATATAGGTAGATTTATTGGCAGGTTGATTAGATATAGAACATTTCAATTCAATATATTGTAAAATTGGAAAACGTAGTTTGTATGAATTGCCCAGTAATTAGAAGTGTTTACAATTTAAAATTGCATGGGAACAGGATGTATTACTGAAAGATAAAAGTGAAATAAAACCAACTATGATAGTCAGTAAAAGGAGGAACTTGGATCGTTCATTCGCATTGAGGCTGAAGCGAATCACTTCAAGCTAAGAGAAGTCGACTTCACACTAGATTAAATCCCGCTTGATCAAATAAGCACTGTTAAGTGAAACTTACAAGATACATAGAGAGGGAGCGGGAATAATAGTAGTGAGGGCATACAACCACCTTTCTCCATTGTTCCATTCAAGCAGTGGGGTTAGGCAGAATTGCCCAATCTCACCATTCAACTTTCAACTTTCGTGTATCTGGGTAGCTGCATAAGTGCTGGTGGGGTGTGAGTGATGAGATCAATGCACGAAGAGTGAAAGCCAGAGCGGCTTACGCCAATCTGGGTCACCTTTGGCGCCTTCGTGATGTTAGTCTGGCTGTAAAAGGTCGGATCTACAACGCGTCGGTGAGAGCAGTTTTGCTCTATGCTTGTGAAACCTGGCCTCTCCAAGTTCAGGATGTTAGACGACTCTCTGTGTTCGATCATCGTTGTCTCCGAAGGATTGCTGACATCCAGTGGCAACACCATGTTAGTAATGCAGAGGTTCGGCATCGTGTGTTTGGGCACAGAGACGATAATGCAATCGATGTCACCATCTTGAAACACCGACTTCGGTGACTTGGACATGTTCTACGAATTTCGTCCCAGAGAATTCCACGTCGTGCGTTATTTGCCGACTCTGGGACTGGTTGGAAAAGCGGAGAGTTGTCAGTGTATGACATGGTGTCGTGGGATGAAAGAAAGCTGTAAAGGACTGGCTTGTGTTGGTCCTTCACGACTCCCTGGTTGGGGTCCTAGAGATGGTGCGACACAGTGGCTAGAGATGTTATCAGATATGGCTCAGAATAGAAGCCAGTGGCGATCCTGCTGTAACCTTCTTTTACTTTCTTTAAAAAAAAGTTGTATCTTCCTTAACTGAAGGATTTCTTCTGATTGTACCTTTCAGTTCCCTCATTATTATCACTATTATTATCACACTACCTTACACCAATCTCTTCCTTGTTGTTCTTTTTTTACCCTCCTTACCTTTTTACTCTTTTTCCTTCTCTTTAAATTCTCATTATTTTGTGTGGCGCACTCTCGTACCAATATGTATGTGTTCAAATAAATAAATAAATAGTATCGATAGCATTAAAAATGTTAAACAATAATGATGTTTAAATGGTTTGAGTTGAGAAGACTTTAGGTTGAAACGTCAGAATTAAAAAAGGTACATCATTTGTCGAAGAATTCAGCTTTAACTTAATAGGCAATAATCCCTAACTTTAGTTTAAGTTATTCTGTCATAGGAAATGTGTGAAATTTAAGGTATAGTATCTAAAAGCTGTATTGCATAACATCAGAGAGATTCCCAATGCTTCGTATTTTAATAAAATTGATATTATTGTAACCAATGGATTGCAATACTTGTACCTTCAACTACCATCAAGAAGGTACAAGTATTTATAAATAGCTGTCTTCGCAAGATAATCAACATCGATTGGTCGGATACCATCAGCAACAGCCTTCTCTGGGAGAGAACAAACCAGCTTCCAGCTGAATTTGAAATTAGGAAAAGACGATGGAAATGGATAGGACATACATTACGCAAATCATCAAACTGCCTGACGAGGCAAGCCCTAACTTGGAATCCTGAAGGAAGGCGGAAAAGACGAAGGCCAAAGAACACATTACGTCAGGAAATAAAAGAAGATATGAAAAGGATGAATAGAAACTGGGAGGAGCTAGAAAGGATTGGTTGAGACAGAGTTGGATGCAGAATGCTGGTGAGCGACCTATGCTTCTTCACGAGGAGTGACAGGCGTAAGTAATGTATTGCAATGATTTACAACTAAATTCAACTTCACCATCCGCACTTTTATTTTATTTTATCAATATAAACATTGTAAAATTTCAACAGTGAGGAACTAACGAGAGAGAAAAAATGCCCAACTAACCTGAGTTTCAACTGGATAACTTGATCGTAAATGTGAAGGTTGTAATCGATTACGTAGATGTAATTCTTTCAATCGATTAGGATCTAATTAAAGTAAAACAAAATACACACACATATATATATACAATTATCAATAACATGTAAATTAGAATAAAACATACTTGATCATGCTTTTGAACCAAAGCATTAAATGAATATGGTAATAAAAAACAAAACAACAAAGACGATAAAGAGATACACAGTTTGAAAGAAAAATGGATTGTTTGTAAAAATGAAGGAGAATATGGATATCAGTTAATGAGGGTTTATAAAAAGTTCCAATTTCCTATTAAAAAGACAGACAACATTGCTAAATAAGGTTTAGTAAATATGCGTCGATGAAACATGTAGATTAAATTCAATCATGCATTAATTAAGCCATGGGATATATATGTTGCGTAAAGAGACTAAAGATATAATCATGTTACCGAAACTCCAAGAGGATGGTATTGGGTCAGAAAGTCTAGAACCGGAACCATTGAATCGAAATGCTAAAATAATAATAGAATTGAGAATATTACAAACTAAATCTAAAACAAACAATAGTTAAATTTCACACGACTACCATAATCCTCATTAAAATGTATACCGCGTAATTAATTTAATCGAGTTAACGAATGTTAAATATAACCCTTGCATTCGATTATACCAACATCTTACCAGCATTGTTATTGTACTTAACAATAAAACTATCCTAAGCAGAATTTGAGGGAATCATGCCACATCTTTTATTTCAAACCAATGAATAAATTATTGTTATTAGAATCAGTTTATGATACTTAACCTCTAGCAGTTACGTAAAATGGTGAACTCATCAGATACACAGAAGCTACATTTGTACATTCTTAACTCTTAACCATTATTTATTTAAAATCTCAGTATATGTGAACCACAACGTAAGTCATTTTAACAAACCTTCTATACCACAAATTTTAACATTGTTAAGTGATTGGATATTCACGAAAACTACCGTGCAAATGACTCAGTCAGTAACAACGTAGAACTTCGTAAGTACGTAAATCAGTTCGAGTTGCCACATCACATTAGCACAGAGATGCAGTTGTCGATTCAAATCCCGTAGTGGTAGAGGTAGGAAGAGTATAAGCAGTAATCGGAACACATTAGGGTTTGAAGATGTTATTCAAGGAGTATAATACAGTGAAATAAATTTGGAAAGGAAATGAAAGACATGAAGAATTCAGAAGATTAGAATTTGGGAGAACACAAAGAGTGGATGCACGTGCGCCATTGCAAACGATTTTAAGCCATGTCATTCAACGTCTCTAAACATCAGTTGCCATAATCTCGTGGGTCACAACCAGGTAATCTACACCTACCAGCATGACTCAGTCCACTTGTCAGTGACTTCATGGACTTGTGCCATGTTTTGGTTTGGCCGCCCCTAGCTTTCTTCCAACCTACTCTTACATCATAAAACATCGCTCGTCGAGACAGTCGGTGGTTGGGCATACGTAACACGTGTCCAAGCCATCTCAACTGATGAAGTTTCACTATTTCACCAATGGATTTGCCATCCTTACCTAGTACCCGTTTCCCAACAACTGCATTAATTACTCGGTGGTCCCACGATATACGAGCAATGTTTCGAAGACACCTATGATCAAATACTAGTAACCTACGAATATCCTCTACTCTTACCGGCCATGTTTCACTGCCATAAAGTAGGATGGAACGAACTGCTGAGCAGTAAACCCATCCTTTGGTTGATAGACGGATATCTCGCCTATGCCATAAATGACACAAGTTGACGAAAGTTAGTCGAGCCTTCTGTATCCGTGCTGAGATTTCGTCACACATCAGACCACAAGGGCTGATGAGACTTCCAAGATAAGTAAAGCGGTCGACACGCTCAACTACTTCACTTCCTATCATTAGTTCGGGTGTCGATGCAACCCAATCCTGAAGTAACATTTTGCATTTCGAGGGAGAGAATCGCATGCCGAACATGCCTGCATTGTTGCTAATGACTAATGTGTGCGATATTATTTGTGCAAATAAAAGTGGTAATATGGTCATGTTGAATTGCTTAATAAACTAATAATTTATTGGAAATACACTTTTGTAGCCTTTACTGTAAAAAATATAAGATTAGATGATGATGAAATAAAAATGATATCTATCAAGCTATAATACAAAATTGTATTTTATTTCATTCAATTCATCAATAGATATACATATATACACCTATAGCAACAAAGAGGATCATTTTTTTTCTATGAAAACTTCTTGATAATCATTTCCAATGATACATGGATACAGAAATGACAGTTAAAACAGATGACATGTTTTCTTAAAAATGTAATAATGATGATAATAATAAATTTGTGCATTACAGTAGATTGAATTGTTTGTTTTATATGTGTTGTATGTGAATCGATCATATTACTTAATTAAGAGGGCTTTATTATTATTAGTATTATTATTATATACGACTAATTTGGTTAGACTATTTAATAATAAGGAATACAGCTATAAATTGACACTATCATCTTATAAATGTAAGTCATTAAGATTAGGATACTATATAGAGGATTACGTTGGTGTTTTATATTTTCTTACAGCTAAGTTGACTTATGATTGCGAAGCATTGATGATCGTTTTGAACACTATCAGGAAAAATGCACTACTACATAAATATAACATGTAGTAAATTAATGATGAAAACAGTAGCTCTCAACCATCGGGGTTACATGCTAAAACAAATATTTACTTAATTTTGAGTATCCAGATTATATTGACAGCTCTCACAATGAAAATTGTGGCTGAGAACCCAATAAGGGTGATTATTACGATCTCCTATACTAGAACAGCATAGAGTTAGATCAGCAAAATACGCTCGACTAGACAAGAATGTGACATGAATGTCACTTACATAAAGTTGAGATTTCTTACCGAATGTTTTATTTACTTATTTGTGGCTTTTTTTTTGGATACCCTTAGCTTTTCTCAGTTGACGTACCTATTTACTCCTTGGATCGGACTATTAACGGTTGGATACATCTGAAATAGTAAAAACCTATCGCCATCATCAAGCGTTGAACCCAGAAATTCAACGAGATATTCTCAGAAAAAATATCAACTTCTCATCGGGAGGTTAAGGTTATCATAACAACAATATTACAAAGCTGATTCCCTAACCCAATAAATTCCATCAACCTAGTATCATAGTAAGATTATTTATCTTAAAAGTCAGAGTAACAAAAAATTGAACTCAAATAGAACTGAATAACAGAATGATACAATTGATAGTATGTAATCACTGCAAAAAGAAACTAAAAATCGATGAAAAGAAATGAACAAAATGTACAGTAATTTTAAAGCAAAATATAAACAAGATATAATAATAATAATAATAATAATAAATACCAGAAGATAAGGGGGAACTACTCCTTAAATTCTTCGAGATTGATGGCATAAACCCGACAGATTGTGAATGATTTTGAAGCATCGATTGACCATTATGTGATGTGTTAGTTTGCAAATTATTTGTTGTTAGCTTAGTATTCTGGCATCCTGTAGAAAAAAACGAACCCATTAAAGCAAAGAAATACCATATTGCAATCAGTAGTAACACACAGGTTAAAATATTAGAAATCAGCAAACAATTAATGATAATTCAGTACAAAAAAAATACATTCATGGTCCAAGACAAGTCTGTTCGAATAAATACACTAAAATCCGTCTTTAGAGGTAAGGTCTCAATAAGTAGGGAGCTAACACGAAAATTACCCACAAAACGTCGTGTGTAACCAACCTCAAACAGTTGTCCCTATGGCACTACTGTCACACTCTTAGGTCACTATGACCACCTTTAATCCAATTTCCTTTTCAGGTACCTCCAGAAGAACCCTTCTACGGTGTGGCCAACCGTGAAGTGATAACCGTCCACATACCTCTAACACCACTCAAGACCACTGACTTAACTGATCCATCAAGTACATGCTAATACATTCAAATTTAAATCATAATATTGGTATGGAAGTTAATGACTCAAACTATCTAGATGTTCGAACCAAAGTAGGTTTCAAACTTGAAACTTGTAGGTTAAAAACCAAGTGCTTTAGATATTAAGATACCAATCCATTAACGTTCAAATTTAATATGCTAACGACATTAAATATAATGTAGAAAAATGAGCACAGAATTAAAAACATAACTTGAAGCTTTGATTCGAATTTATATTCTTCGTTAAATATTTGTTTTAACACATAGATATTGGTACAAAGAGGCACCAAATACATATGTGCCACACAAATCTAATTTGATATGTGTGAGGGATGGGATACTGCACGGGTGCCCAAACCGAAGTAGGTGGTTTTCTTAGGGCGCCACACCTGGAGCCTTCGGGGTGAAGGTCTGATCCACAAGGCGGTGGAGCATCGTAAGGAGATGCAGTCCCATGGAAGCCGGTGACCAACAATTGGTTCATACTCCATTTGTTCCCGCGGGATACTGGAGCCCATGAGTACCATTGGTTTGGGATCAGGGTTTTCCAACTCCCCTAGGTGGCCTCTCCATCTCCATCAACCCGGTTAAAGCGCCGGACATTCGTTTTTTGTCCTCTCAATTTTGCAAACAACACTGGTGGCGCGAGAAGGCAGTGAGTAGGACTTCCCTGGCAGAGGCTATATATTAATCATCTACAAAGATCATTTTAAACAATTTAATTTTAAATAACTTAATAGTGAAAGACTGGAATCTCAAACATTCAGTTTGAACATCATTTATCATCTAATTTAATTTGGGTTAGCTCTTAGTGTAATCTAATTAATTGTAGGGTACTGAATACAGATTGTTGTACTTGGATTCAAACCATACTGAACGCGAAGGTTAATGTTAAGTAATAATCAGCTGCTCAGCCTAAAGTAAGAGGAAGGAAGTTCGTATTTGAAACCATTAATCGAATCACTTTGGTTACACAATCTGATCATAATAGTTTGTTTAAAGTATTAGTAATGTCATCTATTTTGATATGAAAAGTGGTCATCACAACCGAAAAACAATAAATTAGTACTTGGTTACTGCATTACACTAAAATAAATAATTCAATATTAAAACTGTGTAGATTAGCTAAACAGACTTTACTATACAAAGCATAATGAAATAGAAAGGAAGATATGATGACTTCGATGAGATGATATACCAACTGAGAAGAACAAAACTATAAAACATATGCAAATATTAACTAATAAATACAGAATGATAATTACATGAGGTGTACTTAGTTTCTTTCGAATGTAAATTGGTTACAAACAATGATGGCATCATTTCCAACAATGATTTCACGAGTATATATCTATATAAACTGTTATCTTGTTTAGTAGTCAATGTAAACAAACCACGTTTTATATTGAGCAAATGAATAATGAGAAATGGAATTTTGTTGAATACTATACATATTCATAAAATAAACAGTGTGAAGAATGCATGCATTCATATAGAATTGCCTTAAGCATAATGTCAACACCAACAGTGTAAATTGTTGTCATTACTGTTGTTATAGTTACATATACACACACTAAGTTGGTTATAGATAGTCAATACGTCAACTCTTGAAATAATCGTAATAATGACTATTAATTGTCAGAAATTTGGCAGTGTAAACAATGATAACATATACATAAATGTGTTGTATGATGTGAAAAGCCTAGATGTATGACTTGATGACCTGAATACTCAATACTATTGATTAGATGATCAAGGTTGAAAATTTTGATTTACAGTATTTACCATTGACAAAAACTAAATCTGATTAAAAGTTAACAACCAAAAAGTTGAAAGAAAAACAGAACCAGAAGCTTATTATTTTACGATGCATTAATATGACAACCGAGAACTAAACTCAATAATTAAGTCTGAACTTTACTTATTCACCATACAATCCAATTATATTTTATACACCCATTAATCATGTCTACTTTCATGCTAAACATTATCCATAAAAAGATTACACTTCATTAAGAAATCAACCTACCCTAATGATTAGTTATGCTATCTCTTTCACTACACCTCGTATGGATGTTTATTTCTATGGTAGTAGAGTGTAGTGACCAACTCTATCACATATCTAAAACATCATATTGTTGTAAATCACCTACTATCAGTCAGTATTTTGTCTATCACTATGACAAACCAAAACGTATTGCTCAACATTATGGAAACTTTAAAACTTCTCCCAAACACAGTTCCATTCGGAACATTTATACCAAAAAGAAATGAAGTGTTGAACAAAAAGAATCATACAGTAACCAAGAACGTAAAAAAATAGGATTCGATGATTGTTCAGTAACTAATGAAATTATTGGATCATCATTATATAATATATATGACGTAAAAATAAACATAAGCCTAAGAAAGGAGGTGATTTAGTGATTCAAGTACAATGTCTAAAATTCATGAGATGACAGATATGAAACCAGCTTTAGTTACATATTTCAATTACAACGGTCGCGTAGTATTATTAATATTTATACCACTAGTGAAAAGTACGATTAAAATCGAAGTACGAAAAATTGTACTCAACAGATTACGTTTTAGGACCTTGTAGAGAAATAAAGACGTTACTGAACTTTGCAGTGATACATTTCCGAGTGTCCATACAGTGTGAAATTAACGAGTCTATCATATATTTTATTAAACAAGAAATCTATAATAAAAATCTCAGCAAACACAAGCCAGATTTATCACGAAAGTATACTAGAATTAATTGTTTTGAATAGTCGTACAGAGTGTAATAAATAAAAACAAAAAACAGGCTACAAAACAATCTGAATATCAAAACTAACCTGAATCAACAGGTTGAGATACCGGAGAAACTTGACTTAAATCTGTGTAAGCTGAAGAATCAGCATCGGTATCTTGCTCTCTTTGTTCAACATCATCACCATCTTCATCAACAAGCTCGTAATTAAGACCATTTGACTGATATTGATTCTTTGGTATCACTAAAGGAGTATTTTTCAGAGCATGTTGATTGTTATGAACATCCGTGAGATAGGGATACACGTTTACAGATGAAGAATTAACTTGTGTGGAGGATTGATGCTAGTGAAATATGACCGATAAAAGAAATGTAAGAAAGACGAGATTTTAGTGAATAAATTTACTGAACTTCATTTTCATTTGATGCAATATTATACAGAAGAACTGTGAGAAACTATGAAACTTATCGAATTTAAATTACAAGTAAATGAAAGTAAACCGATAGCCCAGTTGTTAAAGCAGTCGACTTGTAGTCAATAAGTTGCAGGTTTACATCCTGCAACACTAAAGTCGGTTTGGACAACCAAGTATCTACTCGTACTTAACATTTAGTGTGACTCGCAAACAATTACACAAACCAATAAGCGATGAGTTAAATACACAACTTGAAAGAAAGTGAGCATTATAAAAACATGATCAAGCACTAACTAAATACAAAATAATGAATGATGGCAGTTAACAATACGAGAGACGGGGCTTTGATGTATATGAATTAATACATGACTTGAATAAACCACCTTTCTGATAATAAGAGACATAGAAATTAAAATAATAGATCCATGGATTACATGACTTACGCCATACTTTGTTCGCCTTACCTAGTAAGCTTTAAGAACAATGATGTCTAATATATAAAAGTCATGCATCTTAAATATGAAAAAGATGTCAACATTAGCATGCAATTCTAAAGTGGAAAGCTATTTTCATATTTTCGGTAAAATAGGAAGTATGATATAAAGTAAGAGCAGAAAAGCCTATGCTAATTATACGTTGATCACATGCATGTATATAATATACGTATACAGAAGAGTTGGGGAATCACATTTCTTACACGTACTTCAGAATTCTCCTCTTCCTCTGATAAGATCTGTACAACATCAAATTAAGAAATACTATTTAATTTAACATAAATATAGTGTGTTAAACAAGTTCATAAAACAAAGGGAAAGAAATTCCTACCATATAAACGAAACAAACACTGAGAAACTGATTGTATTTGTACAGCAGACAAAAACGCATGAAAAGAGAATAGACAAAGTTGAAGAAATTACGAAACATAGTGATTTCTTTTAATCAGTAGTCTTTCATACATGTCAAGTATATTACTCATCAATGAAACCAACTGGAAAGAGATAACAAGATGAGAGATTCGTTTAGTCAGTCAGAAGTTTAGAACGTGGCATATATATGGATCAGTTTAAGCTGCCGCACCATATATCAGCACAACGAGATGAACGTTATCAAGACAAATATCAGAGTAGTAGAAATAATAGTATCAGTGATTTTAGAAAAGATTAGGTTTAGGCAGAGATTCGGGAAGAATGGAATTGATCGAATAAAAAGTATTAAGTAATTTTGAAGCATAATATCTAGAAGAAAGTCAAGTGTCAATGCATTTGAACCATGGTGACTGATGAGATGTGTCCCATAAAGTTTCTAATCGCTAATCACAGTTATTGTGATAGAACATTAGAATATGAAAAAATTAGGGTAACTAGAAATACAATACTAAGTTTTACCTCGTTAAATTGTTCACGCAATCGAATAGCAAACTCTTCCAATTCTTGTGTTTTAGAAGCAAGTCGATCTAACTGTTTTGAATCTGTACGTAATTTTGAATGACGTTTTTTGTTCTTTAAATATCTTGACTCTTCATTATTAGGATAATTATATTCTGGCTTACGGGACTCATCGTTTAAGCGACTATTTACAATGCACGAATAATCACGATGATAGTGATGATTTAATTTACTCTTAACTTCATGTGGATATATTGATGATCGAATTTGATGTGATGGTGAAACATTAAGATCAACGTGATCATGATCGCTGTCCTCCCAATCTTCAAGTGAATCGCTAAGACATCTTTGATTGACTTTATATCCCTTGGGATATAAGCCATTACTATTACAAATACCATTATTATTATTATCACCATTGGGCATTGAAGAGGGCAAACGTAGATTTGATGAAATAATCGGTGCACTTTTTCTAATATGATTCGAATATTCAACTGGTCTGCATTCCGAATTTTGTTTTAATGAATCTACCAAAATTCTAGTCGTTTCTAGTTCACGTTGTAAGTCAGAATTACGTTCGGCTACACGAGCACGTTCTGCTTCTAGACGACGACATTCAAATGTTGTCTCTAATAATTGTTGCTTGAGAAAAGAAAAGAAAGAATTTCAGAAAAAATTACGTTGTAATGATAAAATGATAGAAAGTGGTTGAAGTAGAAGTCAACATGTAGAGTTATTGATTAGTGAGATATAAACTTCCTACTTTACATATTTATTCATTCTGCTGAGTGGTTGGGAGAACCTTATAGCAGAATCGGGATGTTGTTTATGAAATTAAGAGGATGAAAAGCAAATGTAAGGTAATTTAACCGGGTTTGTAGGTACGGAGGATCCACTTAGGGTGTTGGAAAACCCTGATTCCAAACCAATAAAGCACACGAGCTCCAGGATCCTGAGTGGACAAATGGCACATAAACCTGTTATTGGTTACCGACTACCATGGGACCGCATCTCCTAACGTTATATCCATTCCCTTGTTGATAAGACCTACAGGTCGAATTCATGGAGAGTGACCACACCCTAGGAATACCAGCTGTCTTAATTTGGGCAGACGGACAGTGTTCCAAACCACACACTACTTTATTATAACTACTTTGTGTAGCGCATACATGTCTCTACCAATATTTTTGTGTTCAAATAATAAATAAACTCAGTCATATCAATAAGAAAAAGTGGATAAACATTTATACATGTACGTCAAATTATCAATTAGTATCTGTTTAACATAGAACAGATGGTTAACTCAAATAACCAAATTTCAGAAGTAAAATGATACTCAAATTTGTATCTGGACAAATGAGTCAGTTTGTAATTATTAAGTTACATATTTGAACAGTGTTTAGCTTTATCCAATTCGAACAGGTGGACAGTATCACTAACAATCACAAAAAGTATGTAGTTAAAAGCCCATCATATAGATGTGTATTGACATACGTTTAACATTTTTTCCTCGACATTTAATAAATACGACAACTGGGACAAATATACATGTTGAATTCGACATTCTCTAACTGAAGGATACAGAGGAGAATCTTACAAAAATTAAAAGCAAAAAGAAAAAGAGACAACTCGTAGTGACAGTCCAGACGAACAAAGAAGTGGTAAAGAACATATACATGTGTACATATTTGTGACTGACATTTAGTCAGTCAGTCAGTCAGCTACAAAGTAGGACCAGGCACATATATGCATCGGTCCAAGTTGCCACACCTCATTAACACAACAAGATGGACACCGGATTCATAAAAGTAGTTAATTCAGAGGTGGTAATATATAAGAGAAAGATTGCATATAGAGATATAATACAAGAAGAAAGAATTGGTTCGTAGAAAGAAAGATATGAAGCGATTTTAATCTCTTAGTTTAAGGGAAGATAGGGAGTGTATACACCTACTCCACTGTCATCGATTCTGAGCCATGTCAACAAGAGTCTCCAACCGTTGGTTACGATAGTCACGCGGACCCCAACCAAGTAGTCTGCATTTATCAACATGGCTCAGACTAGAAGTTAGTGACTTCAAGCACTGATGCAACGCTTTGGTTTGGCCGCCCCTAACTTTCTTCCAACCAGCTCCAATACCGGTTAGCATTGCACGTCGTGGTAACCGGTGTTCGGGCAAAAGTGGCCCAACTGACATTGAACAATGTTATTTATCAATATAACCATTTTATACTATCACACAGTCAGTCAGTAACAACGTAGAACTTCGTACGTACGTACATCAGTTCGAGTTGCCACACCACATTAGCACAGAGATGCAGTTGTCGATTCAAATCCCGTAGTGGTAGAGGTAATAAGAGTATAAGCAGTAATCGGGAAGATTAGGGTTTGGAGATGTTATTTAAAGAGTATAATCCAGTGAAATAAATTTGGAAAGAGGAAAAAAAGGACATGAAGAATTCAGAGATTAGAATTTGGGAGAACACAGAGAGTGGATGCACCTGCGCCATTGCAAACGATTTTGAGCCATGTCATTCAGGGTCTCTAACCATCGGTTGCTATCATCTCGCGGTCCCCAACCAGGTAGTCTACACCTACCAACATGACTCAGTTCACTTGTCAGTGACTTCATGGACTTGTGCCATGTTTTGGTTTGGCCGCCCCTAGCTTTCTTCCAACCTACTCCTATACCACTGAACATAGCACGTCGAGGCAGTCGGTCGTTGGGCATACGTAACACGTGTCCCAGCCATCTCAACTGATGAAGTTTCACTACTTCATCAATTGATTTGCCATCCTTACCTAGTACCCGTTTCCTAACAACTGTGTTACTTACTCGATGGTCCCATGATATACGAGCAATGTTTCGAAGACACCTATGATCAAATACTAGTAACCTACGATATCCTCTACTCTTACCGGCCATGTTTCACTGCCATAAAGTAGGACGGAACGAACTGCTGCGCAGTAAACACGTCCTTTGGTTGATAGACGGATATCTCGCCTACGCCATAAATGACGCAAGTTGGCAAAAGCTAGTCGAGCCTTCTGTATCCGTGCTGAGATTTCGTCACACACTAAACCACAAGGGCTGATGAGACTTCCAAGATAAGTGAAGCGGTCGACACACTCAACTACTTCACTCCCTATCACTAGTTCGGGTGTCGATGTAACCCAATCCTGAAGCAACATTTTGCATTTCGAGGGAGAGAATCGCATCCCGAACATGCTTGCATTGTTGCTTAGAGTGGTCAGAAGACTCTGCATTTTGTCAGCGTCTTCACCAAATAAAACTATGTCATCAGCATATTCTAAGTCAACAAGTGAACCTCCTGGTAGAAGTTCAACCCCTGGAAATTTAGATGAGGAGAGTGTTATCTCTAAAAGTACGTCAGACAAAGTTGAACAAGAATGGGGAGAGTGGACAGCCCTGACGAACACCACTTGAGGTGATCAATTCTGATGACAGTTCGCCATAAGCTCTCACTCTACCAGTTGTGTTCGAGTAGAGAGCCTTTATAAGGTTAATGTACTTCTTTGGTACTCCTTTCAGTGACAAACACTGCCATAGAACCTCACGATCAACGAGTCGAATGCCGCCTTAAGGTCGAGAAATACTACCATTGTGGGGCGTCTGAATGTGTGTCTGTGTTCTAGAACCTGACGTAGTGTGAATATCTGATCTATACAACCACGTCCAGGTCGAAAACCAGCCTGGTTTTCTCTAGTCTGCTCTTCACGAGCTTTAGTTAGGCGTCGAAGTATTATTGAAGCTAATATTTTAGACACTATATTAGTCAAACTGATTCCTCTGTGATTGTCACAAGAGGACTTTTGTCCTTTCTTAAAAACTGGCACAATCAGTGATTGAGACCAGTCAGATGGGATTACGTCCAGTTCCCAAATTCTACCTAAGACCTCAGTTAATCTCATTGCTAATACTGGACCACCATCCTTAAAAATCTCAGGAGTAAACCTGTCAGGGCCTGCTGCTCTCCCTCGTTTCAGATTTCCTATGGCTTTTTCAACTTCGTAAAGGGACGGAGGACCTACATTAACTTGCCATTCAGGTTGACTGGAGATCGTGGGAAACCGAAGTGTGGCTGAAGGCCAGTTGAACTGATCCCTAAAGTGTTCTGCCCATCGATCCAATCTCCTGGATTGAGAATGAATAATATGTCCATCTTTCTCTGAGATTGTTTCGCTAACGGTCGGGTTCCTAATTCCGGTTTCCTTAACGAGTCTGAACAATTGTCTGCTATTACCTATTGCCGCTGCCTTTTCCATCTCTCTTGCTTTCGCTACCCACCACTGTTCGCGATCATTGCGTAGACTTCTTGTCAGCTTGCGCTTAAGCTGACTCCGCTCTTCATTATGTTCAGAGCCAGGTGGAATGTGTTTCCGAGCATCTATCAGTGAGATAGATGCTGCTGAGATCCAGTGTTGCTCCCTAACCTTCTGGTTTACCTTACTAGCAGATATCACTGCTGTTTCCACAGCTTTTCGGATATCATTCCATGCTGCATCGGGGTGGGCATCACATACATGGCTGCCTAACTGTTTTCCTAGTTGTTCCTGAAATATACTCTTAGCTTGACTATCATTAAGTAGGCCCTAAGAGGTTTCCTTGCAGGGTCTTTCCTACGTCCAGTAAGACGCAAGCAAATACGCGCTCGCACTAGAGCATGATCTGAATCTAGGCATGTGCTCCAGAATGAGCGACAGTCTTCTATCGAGCCCCTCCATCGGTGGCTGATAGCGATGTGATCTATTTGGGTCCAACGTTGGGACGAATTAGGGGGTCGCCATGTTAAAAGATGTTTTTCCTTATGCTTAAAGTTAGTATTTGCAAGGAACAGGCGGTTATCTGAGCATAGCTGCAACAGACGGTCGCCATTATCTGTTCTTTGAGCCACGACACCATAAGATCCACCTAGGTGTCTTTCCTTATCGCTTAGTTTACCTACTTGAGCATTAAAGTCACCGGCCACTATTACTACATCCGAGCGCCTAGCTTTTCGGAGAAGGTCCGAAAGCTTTCTGTAAAACTCATCTTTTACATCATCTGAGCTGCAGTCAGTGGGAGAATAGGCAGAGACGACGAAGAGGCAACGACGAGTGTCCCTATCTTTCCGGATTCTTACTGTTCCGTTCAGTCGGACAGCGCACAAACGACTGTCTACTGGGATCCACTCTAAGAGAGCTAGTTCTGCCCTAGGACTCAATGCTATACCTACGCCGGCGAGGCCACGGGAAGCAGAATCAGGGCTTCCAGATACACGAAGCGTAAATCGAGTCGGTTCTTTATTTTGGCATGGTGAGGTCAAATGAATGACGCTACTTGGATCCTGTATGCGCGTTTCGGAGACGCAGCACACATCGATGGCGCGAGATTCTAAAGTTTTAGCTAAGGAAGCCTGCTGTCCTATTTGGCAAAGTGTTCGTACGTTAAAAGCTCCTACGTGTAGTTTAGAGCGTGGTTTCAGGAGACCAGGAATGGCGTTCCACGTACTCGAATCGTTTGCCCTAGCGGTGCGAGGTGATAAAGAGACGTGAGGAGGGTTAGTCGGGAGGATAAGAGAGGTATTAGGAGGTGTAGGAAGGATTTGAATGTGACCACCTTGGTCTCTTGTGCTGTTACGGGTATGAGGGCTGATGTCACTTCCCGGCTGCCCACACCGTGGAAGGGTATTTCTTGAGGAACCTGAAAAGGAAATTGGATTAGTGTTGGTCTTGACGACCTGGGAGCGTGACCGCAGAGCCCAAGGGACAACTGCTTGAGGCCGGTCGCGCACGGCCTTTTTGTGGAAGGTTTTTGACGTGTTAGCTCCGTTCTTCAAAGGGCCTTACCGCCGGAGACGGAAATCCGTGAGGTAAGGTGAGGTGTGACATTTTTAGGGTCGACCTTTTCTAACCCCACCCCTCCTTGTGGGAAGGCAGCATCGCTGTCATGCTGGTTGTCCGAGGGAAACACCTTACTGCTGTCACACCTCTCTACAGTCAGCAGTACGACTTCGCCCTCAGACCTTGAGTTGCTGCTTTTAGTCTTACCGTTCGCCAATCGACCTGCCTGGCATGGTAGAACCTGCAGGAACATATGTTCCAGCCAATATAGCTCGGTTGGGTCATCACGATAGGCAAGCCCGACCACCGCGTCAAGGTAGCAGCTTCGATCGGGATACTATCACACAACAGGTTACCATAACGACAACAAATACAAATAATGTATATGCTATATACTGGCCTGTTCATGCTGTGGATAACTGATTCACGCGATCATTGATCGAAATATCTAAATATGTGACGTGAATGTGAATATGAATTGTGCGAATGGTCTATCAGGGCGCTTGGTACCTATATGGTTGCGCCACAGGATTGAGCTGTACTATTCAATTGTAGCGTTAAAGCCTATCACTCAGTCAGTAACAACATGGAACTTCGTACGTACGTAAATCAGTTCGAGTTGTCACACCACATTAGCACAGAGATGAAGTTGTCAACTCAAATTCCGTAGTGGTAGAGGTAGTAAGAGTATAAGTAGTAATCGGAACACATTAGGGCTTGAAGATGTTATTCAGGGAGTATAATACAGTGAAATAAATTTGGAAAGGAAATAATGAACATGAAGAATTCAGAAGATTAGAATTTGGGAGAACACAAAGAGTGTATGCACCTGCGCCATTGCAAACGATTTTGAGCCATGTAATTCAACATCTCTAACCATCGGTTGCTATCGTCTCGCGGATCCAACCCGGTAGTCTACACCTACCAACATGACTCAGTCCACTTGTCAGTGACTTCATGGATTTGTGCCTCTTCCTTCCAACCTACTCCTACACCATAAAACATCGCTCGTCGAGGCAGTCGGTGGAGCGTAGTCAGCTTATGCGCAAGCTGACAAGAAGCCTACACAATGATCGTGAACAGTGGTGGGTAGCGAAAGCAAGAGAGATGGAAAAGGCAGCGGCAATAGGTAATAGCAGACAATTGTTCAGACTTGTTAAGGAAACCGACTGTTAGCGAAACTATCTCAGAAAATGATGGACATATTATGCATTCTCAATCCAAGAGATTGGATCGATGGGCAGAACACTTTAGGGATCAGTTCAACTGGCCTTCAGCCACACTTCGGTTTTTCACGATCTCCAGTCAACTTGAATGGCAAGTTAATGTAGGTCCTCCGACTCTTTACGAAGTTGAAAACGCTATAGGAAATCTGAAGCGAGGGAGAGTAGCAAGCTCTGACAGGTTTACTCCTGATATTTTTAAGGATGGTGGTCCAGTATTAGCAGTGAGATTAACTGAGGTCTTAGGTAGAATTTGGAACTGGACGTAATCCGATCTGACTGGTCGGATATGATTCCATGCTGCCTCGGGGTGGGCATCACATACATGGCTGCCTAACTGTTTTCCTAGTTGTTCCTGAAATATACTCTTAGCTTGACTACCATAAAGTAGGACCTAAGAGGGTTCCTTGCAGCATTTTTCTACGTCCAGTAAGACGCAGACAGATACGCGCTCGTACTAGAGCATGATCTGAATCTAAGCAAGTGCTCCAGAGTGAGCGACAGTCTTCTATCGAGCCCCTCCATCGGTGGCTGATAGCGATCTGATCTATTTGGGTCCAACGTTGGGACGAATTAGGGGGTCTCCATGCTAAAAGATGTTTTTCCTTATGCCTAAAGTTAGTATTTGCAAGAAAGAGGCGGTTATCTGAGCATAGCTGCAACAGACGGTCGCCATTATCTGTTCTTTGAGCCACGACACCATAAGATCCACCCATGTGTCTTTCCCTATCGCTTAGTTTACCTACGTGAGCATTAAAGTCACCGGCCATTATTACCATATCCGAACGCCTAGCTTTTCGGAGAAGGTCGGAGAGCTTTCTGTAAAACTCATCTTTTACATCGTCTGAGCTGCAGTCAGTGGGAGAATAGGCAGAGATGACGAAGAGGCAATGACAAGTGTCCCTATCTTTCCGAGTCCTTACTGTTCCGTTTAGTCGGACAGCGCACAAACAACTGTCTACTGGGATCCACTCTAAGAGAGCTAGTTCTGCCCTAGGACTCAATGCTATACCTACGCCGGCGAGGCCACGGGAAGCAGAATCAGGGCTTCCAGATACACGAAGCGTAAATCGAGTCGGTTCGTCACTTTGACATAGTGAGGTCAAATGAATGACGCTACTCGGATCTTGTATGCGCGTTTCGGAGACGCAGCACACATCGATGGCGCGAGATTCTAAAGTCCTAGCTAAGGAAGCCTGCTGTCCTGTTTGGTAAAGTGTTCGTACGTTAAAAGCTCCTACGTGTAGTTTAGAGCGTGGCTTCAGGAGACCAGGAATGGCGTTCCACGTACTCGAATCGTTTGCCCTAGCGGTGCGAGGTGATAAAGAGACGTGAGGAGGGTTAGTCGGGAGGATAAGAGAGGTATTAGGAGGTGTAGGAAGGATTTGAATGTGACCACCTTGGTCTCTTGTGCTGTTACGGGTATGAGGGCTGATGTCACTTCCCGGCTGCCCACACCGTGGAAGGGTATTTCTTGATGAACCTGAAAAGGAAATTGGATTAGGGTTGGTCTTGACGACCTGGGAGCGTGACCGCAGAGCCCAAGGGACAACTGCTTGAGGCCGGTCGCGCACGGCCTTTTTGTGAGAGGTTTGTGACGTGTTAGCTCCGTTCTTCAAAGGGCCTTACTGCCGGAGACGGAAATCCGTGAGGTAAGGTGAGGTGTGTCATTTTTAGGGTCGACCTTTTCTAACCCCACCCCTCCTTGTGGGAAGGCAGCATCGCTGTCATGCTGGTTGTCCGAGGGAAACACCTTACTGCTGTCACACCTCTCTACAGTCAGCAGTACGACTTCGCCCTCAGACCTTGAGTTGCTGCTTTTAGTCTTACCGTTCGCCAATCGACCTGCTTGGCATGGTAGAACCTGCAGGAACATATGTTCCAGCCAATATAGCTCGGTTGGGTCATCACGATAGGCAAGCCCGACCACCGCGTCAAGGTAGCAGCTTCGATCGGGATACTATCACACAACAGGTTACCATAACGACAACAAATACAAATAATGTATATGCTATATACTGGCCTGTTCATGCTGTGGATAACTGATTCACGCGATCATTGATCGAAATATCTAAATATGTGACGTGAATGTGAATATGAATTGTGCGAATGGTCTATCAGGGCGCTTGGTACCTATATGGTTGCGCCACAGGATTGAGCTGTACTATTCAAATTGTAGCGTTAAAGCCTATCACTCAGTCAGTAACAACATGGAACTTCGTACGTACGTAAATCAGTTCGAGTTGTCACACCACATTAGCACAGAGATGAAGTTGTCAACTCAAATTCCGTAGTGGTAGAGGTAGTAAGAGTATAAGTAGTAATCGGAACACATTAGGGCTTGAAGATGTTATTCAGGAGTATAATACAGTGAAATAAATTTGGAAAGGAAATAATGAACATGAAGAATTCAGAAGATTAGAATTTGGGAGAACACAAAGAGTGTATGCACCTGCGCCATTGCAAACGATTTTGAGCCATGTAATTCAACATCTCTAACCATCGGTTGCTATCGTCTCGCGGATCCCAACCCGGTAGTCTACACCTACCAACATGACTCAGTCCACTTATCAGTGACTTCATGGATTTGTGCCTCTTCCTTCCAACCTACTCCTACACCATAAAACATCGCTCGTCGAGGCAGTCGGTGGAGCGTAGTCAGCTTATGCGCAAGCTGACAAGAAGCCTACACAATGATCGTGAACAGTGGTGGGTAGCGAAAGCAAGAGAGATGGAAAAGGCAGCGGCAATAGGTAATAGCAGACAATTGTTCAGACTTGTTAAGGAAACCGACTGTTAGCGAAACTATCTCAGAAAATGATGGACATATTATGCATTCTCAATCCAAGAGATTGGATCGATGGGCAGAACACTTCAGGGATCAGTTCAACTGGCCTTCAGCCACACTTCGGTTTTTCACGATCTCCAGTCAACTTGAATGGCAAGTTAATGTAGGTCCTCCGACTCTTTACGAAGTTGAAAACGCTATAGGAAATCTGAAGCGAGGGAGAGTAGCAAGCTCTGACAGGTTTACTCCTGATATTTTTAAGGATGGTGGTCCAGTATTAGCAGTGAGATTAACTGAGGTCTTAGGTAGAATTTGGGAACTGGACGTAATCCGATCTGACTGGTCGGATATGATTCCATGCTGCCTCGGGGTGGGCATCACATACATGGCTGCCTAACTGTTTTCCTAGTTGTTCCTGAAATATACTCTTAGCTTGACTACCATAAAGTAGGACCATAAGAGGGTTCCTTGCAGCATTTTTCTACGTCCAGTAAGACGCAGACAGATACGCGCTCGTACTAGAGCATGATCTGAATCTAAGCAAGTGCTCCAGAGTGAGCGACAGTCTTCTATCGAGCCCCTCCATCGGTGGCTGATAGCGATCTGATCTATTTGGGTCCAACGTTGGGACGAATTAGGGGGTCTCCATGCTAAAAGATGTTTTTCCTTATGCCTAAAGTTAGTATTTGCAAGAAAGAGGCGGTTATCTGAGCATAGCTGCAACAGACGGTCGCCATTATCTGTTCTTTGAGCCACGACACCATAAGATCCACCCATGTGTCTTTCCCTATCGCTTAGTTTACCTACGTGAGCATTAAAGTCACCGGCCATTATTACCACATCCGAACGCCTAGCTTTTCGGAGAAGGTCGGAGAGCTTTCTGTAAAACTCATCTTTTACATCGTCTGAGCTGCAGTCAGTGGGAGAATAGGCAGAGATGACGAAGAGGCAATGACAAGTGTCCCTATCTTTCCGAGTCCTTACTGTTCCGTTTAGTCGGACAGCGCACAAACAACTGTCTACTGGGATCAAGTCTAAGTGAGCTAGTTCTGCCCTAGGACTCAATGCTATACCTACGCCGGCGAGGCCACGGGAAGCAACATCAGGGCTTCCAGATACAAGAAGCGTAAATCGAGTTGGTTCGTCACTTTGACATAGTGAGGTCAAATGAATGACACTACTCGGATCCTGTATGCGCGTTTCGGAGACGCAGCACACATCGACGGCGCGAGACTCTGAAGTCCTAGCTAAGGATGCCTGTTGTCCTATTTGGCACAGTGTTCGGACGTTAAAAGCTCCTATGTGTATCTTAAAGCGTAGTTTCAGGAGACTAAGAATAGCGTTCCGCGTACTCGAATCGTTTGCCCTAGCGGTGCAAAGTGATAAAGAGACGTGAGAAGGGTTAGTCATGGAGATAAGAGATTTATTTGGAGGTGTAGGAGGGATTTGAATGTGACCGACTTGGCCTCGTGTGTCGTTACGGGTATGAGGGATGATATCACTTCCCGGCTGCCCACACCGTGCAAGGGTATTTCTTGAGGAACCTGAGAAGGAAGTCGGATTAGTGTTGGTCTTAACGACATGGGAGCGTGACCGCATAGCCCAAGGGACGACTGCTGGAAGCCAGTCGCGCACGGTCTTTTCGTGGGAGGTCTTTCATGTGTTAGCTCCGTTCTTCAAAGGGCCTTACCGCCGGAGATGGAAATCCGTGAGGTAAGGTGGGATGTAACATTTTTAGGGTCAACGTTTCCTAACCCCTTTCTTCCTTGTGAGAAGGCAGCATCGCTGCAGATGCTGATTATCCGAGGGAAACACCTTACTGTTGTCACACCCCTCTACAGTCAGCAGTACGACTTCCCCTATATGATGCCTAGTTCTCCTGTGAAGCGGGATTGAGCTGTACTGTTTGGGTTGTCACATGAAAGTCGGGATGGTGTCTGGTTCTCCTGAAAACCAATGTAAAATTACCCTGGCCCAAAAGGTTATATTATATAACTATATAACTAACTATATACTATAAATACATATCATAGTTATCACATCCATTAGGTGTGTCGTGTTTTCTAAAATATGTGTAATATTATTATTATTTAATAAACGTTAAAATGATCGGGGTTCGTTTTTTTTTTTAAATGAACAAGTTCGTATAGTGTAACAGGAATGCCCTGAAATAAGCTACTTCAAATAATCAATAAATGTGTTAGTTAGATCTGAAATAAATTAAAGTAACTAATACACAATTTGATAATTGAACAAAACACCAATGTGTCATGGGAATGGTTAATTTTATCAAACAAATAACAATTAACTAAAGCATTTTTATAAATTATTAATAATATTAATAATAATTATTATTATTATTATTATATAACTACATCATATGATGATTGGTGTCATAGTATTATACATATAGATATAAATATCACATACTGATGCTTTATCATTTAATGTCGAGTTTAATAATAATTTGACTGGTTCAACAATTACAAATTAATTGAAATTAAGTCATCAAATTCAGCGGTTAGATAGTTTAAAAAATTCATCATGATCATTAAAACACTGAGGTTCAGTTACTTGAAAAGTGATTTGTTTACCAGTTAATCAATAGTGAAAATTAGTAGTAATTTGCTTTGTGAAGTAATAGCATTCAACAAATCGACATACAAATTATTTGTATAAATGTCAAGATTAAATCGATCAATCTCTATTGGTAAATATGAATTGTGAGTAGATTGTATTACTATGTGCAGAGATATCCAGCTAACGAGTCTTAAACTAAGACCTTAGATTCCATTGTTGAACACGATCCAGATACATTTCAAGTAAAATATGCTAAGTAAAGACTAAAGACACAAGTTATCAGTTAGCAGAGAAGTAACTAACACAGTCGAGTCCGGCTAGCTCAGTCGGTAAAGCACCAGAATTTCGCCCCGAAATGCTCTAATTACAACCGAGGGTGGGGAGAGTCTGCACTCTGCTAGGGTTGAAACTACCACGAGTTCACTTAATCTGCGAATGAGAAACAATACTCGGTGACCAAAGACCAGTAAGCTAGCTATTGATGCGTCCCAACCCCGCTTAGTAGAGGGAGAAATCCAAGCTTGGAATGGGAAGTATATTCTGCAAACAGCCAGAAACGAGCGATAACAATAAACACAATTCAAAACCTATATATACTGTGCAAAACCTCCATGGGGAAAGTTACCAAATAGCATACTAAAAGATGCAACGGACCAATAGCATCTAAGATATTTGCCAGTGGGAAATACGACATGAAGGTGACAATAGCGCCTTTGGCGTGAAAACAAAGAAATTCAAATTTTCTAAATAAAATTACAAAATTAGGTCCTTTCTCAAGTGAGTTCTGGGGATCTAACGTCCCAAACACTCTCCCTTTCGAAATGATCTCATATGGCCAGGCGTAAACAACCACTGCCAGAGAAGTCTTACTCACTGCCTTTTCGCGGCACCGGTGTTGTTTAGAAAACTGAGAGGATGAAAAGCGAATGTAAGGTGTTTTAACCGAGTTTGTAGGCACGGAGGATCCACCTAGGGGTGTTGGAAAACCCTGATTCCAAACCAATGGTACACATGGGCTCCAGGATTCTGAGGGACAAATAGCGCATAAACATGTTGTTGGCCACCGACTACCATGGGACTACATCCTATGGGTCGAATTCTCGGAGAGTGGCCCCCAAGGAAAACCAACTGTTTCAATTTGGGAAGTATCCCAACCCACACACAAATCAAGTGACTTATGTGGCGTATATGTATTCGGTGAACTTTTGTACCAATATTTATTTGTTCAAATAAATAAACAAGATGTGTTAAACATACACAGATACATACACGAAAGCTTATTTACTTAACTTACATTCAATAAGCCAATTTCTTTCTCATAATTTGCACGTGCTGCTTGAAATTCAGCATTATTTTCTGCAATCATCATTTCGCCGCCACGAGAACGTTCTTCTTCACTTAACAATAAATTGTTTTGTAATATTCTATGCTGACGCTGTAATTCACGATATTCTTGTTCTATCATAATCCAATTTTCTTGATTTCTGTTACTTAAAGTAGTTTGGTAGATTAATTTATCTTTTGTACAGTGTAATTCACCTTCCTGTAGATAATTAATAAAGTTATACTACGTATACATCGAAATGAATAGAAGCAGGTTGAACCGTTAATTAAGAAAAATATTGCATTTAACACGACGAAACAACTACTTCTATACTCTAAATGAGTAGGTATTCACCAATCACTGACTTATCAAAAAAAAAGTATTCAATGAGGAAACTGATATGTTCAGATCCGAAAAAGGTTGTAGATTATCACAAGTACTGTAAGTTTCTGGACTGCAATTGCTCTTCGCCGTACTGTCTATTTGGAAACGCACGTAGTGTTGCAATTATGCCACTTTCACAGTGTACTTTTGTTCTTCTTATACAGTTTATTAAAGAACACTCTACCCCAACAATATTAATGGCCATTATTATGTTGCACTGTGAAACGCTCTCACCTATGGCTATGCATTTAGCACGCTTCGTATTACTAAAATCTTTACGACAAATGTTCAGTCAAAATAAAGTTATGAATGAAACTGATAGGAGATGTGCAAATGAAGTATTTACTGTATGGTTTTCATATTTTATGAAAACATTCTGTAATATTGTGCCGAACAATAAGTTGGTCTTCTCTAGGTGAGTTTGCATTTACTACACTATCAGCACGTGTGTGATAAAGATACTTTTCTTCTTAAACCCCACTTCATCTTTAAGTCTAAAATGCTACTTATTCAGTCAATTACAAATTGAAGTACTCGGCGTTCAGTCGCACGACTCCCTGAACCAAAGTGGGTGGAGTAAGGTTTCAAATTGATTGACTGGAAGACAAATGCTTTAACTATTAAGTCAGGTTGCTGCACATGCTTATGAACTTTTTGGGAACCGGATATGCTGTTGTATAAGAACAACGACTAGATTACTTATCGATTAGATTTCAAGGCCATTAATCGCCGTAGTAGCAAACTGTCAACCAATCTGTATTTAAATACCAAAAAAATTTAGATTTAGAAATTATGTCCAAAGTTATTTCATCACGAACAGAAATGTATAAATCTGTTTCTTTGACAAAAGTTAATACCAGACTACTTCAAGCGATGTGTATACACCTACTTTTCATATACATATACAGATATATATATACATATGTGTCTGGTCACTATCTTCTAAGGTAAACGAAATTCAGTAAAGAAAATTTTCTATTTGATGATATAATTGTCTGAAATTGTGTTTACATTAGTGTATTTCATATTAAATTCACTAGTTGGCATGATCTCATTTGGAAAATACAACCATAGAAGGTTAATAGATTATGTAATGATGTGCAAAACAATGTGTGTACATATGTCCATAAAGTGATAATAGTTAAATATGACATTTTTATTTCACCAACAAAAAAAAAACAAAGTAAAATATACTGAACGAACTTAATGAAGAAATAGGTGAACAGTTTGGATTATGTAAATCGTTACAACTTCACCATTTCTATGAGTTATTTATTTATTATTTATTTGAACACATAAATATTGGTACAAGAGAGCGCCAATATATATGCGCCACACAAAACAATGAAAATTCGAAGAGAAATAGAAAGAAAAAAAAAACTAGGGAACGCAAAAGAAAAAGAGAACAATGACGAAGAGATTGGAGTAAGGTAGTGTGGTAGTAACGACGGAACGAAAAGGTACAATCAGAAGAAATCTTTCAGGTAAAGGAGACACAACCACTTTTTAGAAAGAAAGTAAAAGAAGGTTACAGCAGGATCGCCACTGGCTTCTATTCTGAGCCATATCTGATAACGTCTCTAGCCACTGTGTAGCACCATCTCTCGGACCCCAACCAGGGAGTCGTGAAGGACCAACACAAGCCAGTCCTTTGCAGCTTTCTTTCATGCCACGACACCATGTCATGCACTGACCACCTCTCCGCCTCTTCCAACCAGTCCCAGAGTCGGCAAATAATGCACGACGTGGAATTCTCTGGGACGACATTCGGAGAACATGTCCAAGCCACCGAAGTCGGTGTTTCAAGATGGTGACACCAATTGAGTTATCATCTCTGTGCCCGAACACACGATGCCGAACCTCTGCATTACTGACATGGTGTTGCCACTGAATGTCAGCAATCCTTCGGAGACAGCGATGATCGAACACAGAGAGTCGTCTAACGTCCTCAACTCGGAGAGGCCAGGTTTCACAAGCATAGAGCAAAACTGCTCTCACCGACGCGTTGTAGATCCGACCTTTTACAGCCAGACTAACATCACGAAGGCGCCAAAGGTGGCCCAGATTGGCATAAGCCGCTCTGGCTTTCACTATTCGTGCATTGATCTCATCACTCACACCCCCACCAGCACTTATGCAGCTACCCAGATACACGAACTTCTCAACTACGTCTATCTGCTCACCGTCCAGGGTGAGTACAGGATTAGAATCCTGCCAGTCTTGTAGAAGTACTTTGCACTTCGAAGGTGCAAAGCACATACCATACCTACGGACACTGATTGCCAACTGATTAAGTGCGGATTGCATGCCTTGGGCATTATCGCACAGTAAGACAATATCGTCCGCATACTCAAGGTCGAGAAGTCTTTCTCCAGGCAACAGATCCACACCACCATTACTTACATTCATCAGAGCTGTTTCCAGAATGTCATCGATGGCAAAGTTGAAGAGGAATGGTGAGATTGGGCAACCCTGCCTAACCCCACTGCTCGAATGGAACAATGGAGAGAGGTGGTTGTATGCCCTCACTCTGCCTGAGGTGTTTTTATACAGGGCTTTCAGGATGTTAATAAACTTCTCAGGCACACCCTTCTTCAATAGACAATCCCAGAGAACAGTCCTGTCCAACGAATCGAAGGCAGCCCTGATGTCAAGAAACACTACGATTGTTGGCCTTTGAAAAGTATGGCGGTGTTCTAACATTTGGCGGAGGGTGAAGATATGATCAATACATCCTCGACCAGAACGAAACCCAGCCTGCTCCTCGCGAGTCAATCTTTCTCGGGTTTTGAACAACCTACGAAGAATGACGGAAGCCAATAGCTTGGACGCAATCGGAAGTAAACTTATCCCCCGATAGTTGTTACAAGAACGACGTGAACCCTTTTTAAAGATAGGGACAACTATCGACTCATTCCATGACGTTGGTACACACTCTAGTTCCCAAACCTTTGTAAACAACGTCGTCAATTCCTTAGTCAAAAAGTCACCACCATCTTTAAAAAGAGCCGGAGGTAAGTCATCTGGGCCAGGTGATTTGTAACGCTTCAAGAGTTGGAGTTCCTTGCGGACTTCCTCCTCATTTGGTGGATCAGTCGTCACCGGCCATGGAGGGCAGGACAGTCTGACCGATGTTGCCGGAGCAGCAGGCCAGTTGAACTGCCCTTCGAAAAATTCTGCCCATCGTCCAAGACGTCGATGGATGTTAGTGATTGGCATCCCATCATCCTCGCAGATTGTTTCACTCACACCAGACTTCTTGCTGCCAGTGGCTCGGATGAGCTGGAAGAGCTTCCGGTAGTTACCAGATGCAGCTGCTGCTTCCAGCTCATTAGCACGCATCGACCACCAGGCTTCTCGGTCCTTACGCAAGCTTTGCCCAATCTCCTTACGTAACATCCTTCGTTTATGGTCAAACTCACGGTCACCCGGAGTAGACCGACGGGCTTCAATGAGTTGTAAGGAACCAGAAGAAACCCAGTGCTTAAAGCGGGACGTTTCGCAAACCCACAACTGACTGTTCCCGCCATTTTCATGGCGTCATGCAATTGCAACCAATGCTCATCTATACTTTTCGGTGGAGTGGTAGCTAGCCTAGAGGCTAGCTCGGTTCGATACTTACTTGCAACAGAAGTTGCAACCAGCTTGCTAACATCAATCCGTTGATGGCGTTCACTTCGTTGTCCACTGAAAAGTAAGGTAAGATTGGCGCAGACCAAGGCATGGTCAGAGTCCAGATAGGTACTCCAAAAGGAGCGGCAGTCTTTTACACAACCACGCCAGCGGTAGCTGATCGCGATGTGATCAATCTGAGTCCAGGCTTGAGATGCAGAGGGAGGACGCCAGGTGGCACATCGGCGATGACTGTGCCGAAAGTTAGTGCTAGCCAGAAACAGGTTGTGGTCTGTGCAAAGTTGCAGTAGACGGTCCCCGTTATCTGACCTGCGACCAACGAGTCCCCATCGGCCACCTAAACGACTCTCTTCTGTGCCTAGACGCCCGACCTGAGCATTCAAGTCTCCGGCTAGTACTACAATATCTGTCGAACGCACTTTCTGGAGAAGAACTGATAACTGGTGGTAAAACTCATCCTTGATTGCATCCGGGCTGCAATCTGTCGGGGCATAGGCGGAGATGACGAAAAGACATCGTTTCTCACGCCGATTTCTTCTCACTTTGATGGAACTTTCTAATCTAACAGCACATAACCGACTGTTAATGGGGATCCAATCGACTAGTGCTGCCTCAGCTCTAGCGCTTAGTGCGACACCAACGCCAGCAAGACCAGACGAAGATGCCACAGGGTCCCCGGATAAGCGCACGTAAAACAAGCTTTTCGAAGCGACAGATGGAGATCGAATTTGTAGTACTTCGCCAGAGTCTTGAATACGGGTCTCGGATAGACAACACACGTCGATATTAAGACTTTCCAAAGACATAGCCAGCCCTATCTGTTGTCCGACCTGCATAAATGTGCGAACGTTGAAGGCAGCCAGTTTGAATGGTGCACGTGGTTTCAGAAAATCTGCTTCAGTCCTCGTATTCGGTGGTAACATACAATTTTCAACCGGACAGTGACTCGAGAACGTATAGATACAGTCGGATTTCCGCCAAAGACGAGCCGCTGTATAAGTATAAAAGAGGGTGAGTAATGTGGAAAATAATAATAATAATGATAATAATAACAATAATGACAATAATACTAGTAATAATAATAACAGTATTAATAATGACAATAATTGTAATGATAATAATCTGAATCAATTGTTTGTTTTTCAAAGCAAGAAAGGTAATTTCCGTAGGCATAAAGAGTTCATCAGTTTGTGTGTGGGCTGTGATACTGCCCGGGTGCCCAAACCGAAGCAGGTGGTTATCTTAGGGGGCCACTCCCCGAGCCTTTGACCTAAAGGTCTAACCCACAAGGCAGTGGAGCATCGTAAGGAGATGCAGTCCCATGGTAGCCGGTGACCAACGATTGGTTCATACGCCATTCGTTCCCGCAGGATACTGGAGCCCATGTGCACCATTGATTTGGAATCCGGTTAAAGCGCCGGACATTCGCTTTTCGTCCTCTCATTTTCGTAGACAACACCCCCGCCACGAGAAGGCAATGAGTAGGACTTCCCTGGCAGAGGCTGTATACGCGTGGCCGTGTGAGAGTATAGTTCTATGAGTATCAGTAAAAATGTGAGTATCTTTTTTTCAAATTAATCTCAACAGTTTCATTTATGACCTGAGTTGATCGAATATTTTCACAAACGAAATTATGAGTAGGGTGGAAGGAATTATTTTTAGGTAAAACTTATACGATTTGAGTTCGAATGCCCTGGTACGGTCGAGAGTGGGAAGAATCCGCTCTCCCTCTTCAAATGATCTCACATAGCCACGTGCATACAACCACCAACAGGGAAGTCCTACTCATTGCCTTCTCGCACCACCTGTATTGTTTACAAAATCGAGAGGACGGAAACCGAGTGTCCGGCGCTTTAACCGGATTGCTGCACACGGAGAGTCCACCTAGGAGAGTTAGGACATCTCGATTCCAAACCAATGGTGCACATGGGCCCCAGGATCCTGAAGGAACAAATGCCGTGTGAACCTATCGTTGGTCACCAGCTTCCATGGGACTGCATCTCCTTACGATGCCCACTGCCTTGTGGATCAGACCTTCAGGTCAAAGGCTCGCGGAGTGGCCCCCTAAAAAAAACCACCTGCTTCGGTTTGGGTACCCGAGCAGTACCACAGCCCTCACACATATCAAATGAGATTTGTGTGGCACATATGTATTTGGTGCCTCCTTGTACCAATGTTTATATGTTTAAATAAACAAATAAATAAAACCGAATGATATTATTTCAACCGTCTTAACAAAAGTGATTTAGGTTTAAATTAATGACTCGATTCTCTCTCTCCCTGTCTGGAAGTATTAAAAAGTTGGTCTAGCTCAAGCAATTAACAGTTACAAATGTTTATGTAATCGACTTTAAACATCAAGAGAACAATTAGTTAGTAGATAGAGCAAGATCTGAAATGTGTTGATTAAAAATCATTATATTATATTGTATCAATGAGGGTATAAAACAAACAAGTTCTAAAAATTCTATGCCATTATGAATTATTAAAATCTACACTAATCTAAAATTCATATACACCTGATTTGCTATAGGCTTGTATTTTTTGCATAAAGTAATAGACTAATTAGACGTTAAAATTAGAAACTATTCAAAGTACGTTTCCATAGACAACATCTTTATCAATCATACATTCAAAGAAATTTATTTTACTAATAACGATCAAAATGCTTTCATCAATTACAATGGAATGTCTAAAATTCACTTAAATATACTAATGAAAATTTACCAAGCCTTATCAGGTGTTGAAGTTAATTATTTTGTCACATAGAACACTAGATGGTTAGTTAGCCACTTGTTATTAGAACAATAGATCGTGTACTGACTGAAACATCAGATTTCTTATACATTGACTTACAAGCCATGTGGTACTCATCAGTCTTCACAAAATAATCCATAATACATTCGTCATTTATTAAGATAATGTTAACAGGATAGAAAATCCTGACGATTACATGCTCAGTGAAAGCTCAAATCTATGATGACTGGTTCGTTTTTAGTAAGAAAACACGAATGGACGAATCATATAGAAGCTACTCGTGTAAATTCTAGCCTTCGACATGGTTAGCCACCAACTTCTTATAGGTAAACTTGCATCTTATGGGGTTCAAAATCCTTTGCTAGCTTGGTTTGATTCCTTTCTCAGCAATCGACATCAAATAGATAAAATTAACTCTTCATTGTCTAACGCTGTCCAGATTAGAAGTGGTGTAATACAAGGTAGTTTCCTAGGCCCTTTGCTCTTTTTAGTGTTTATCAATGATATTTGCGAATGTTTTTGTGTGGGTAAGCCAATTCTGTATGCAGATGATCTTAAAGTAATGTATCCATCTTCTTTTCATGAGCTGAACAATATGCAAAATTGTATCAGCATGAAGCTTAACAAGGTAGCACAGTGGTGCTCAAAATGGCAGCTGAAGTTTAATACAGCTTATTATTCTTTTTTATTATTTGAACACGAATATTGGTACAAGAGGGCACCAAATATATATGCGCCACACAAAACAATGGGAATTTGAAGAGGAGAAGGAAAAATGTGAGGAGCGTAAAGAAAAGAACAATAACGAAGAGATTAGTGTAAGGTAATGTGCTAGTAATCAGGGAACGCAAAGGTACAATCAGAAGAAATCTTTTAGCTAAGGAAGAAGCAACCACTTTTTATGAAGAAAGTAAAAGGTTACAGCAGGATCGCCACTGGCTTCTATTCTGAGCAATATCTGATAACGTCTCTAGCCACTGTGTCGCACCATCTCTCCGACCCCAGTCAGGGAGTCGAGAAGGACCAACAGAAGTCAGTCCTTTACAGCTTTCTTTCATACCCCGACACCATGTCAGACACTGACAGCTCTCCACGTTTTCCAACCAGCCTAAGCGTCGGCAAAAAATGGACAACGAGGAATTCTCTCGGACGACATTTGTAGAACATGTCCAAGCCACCGAAGTCGGTGTTTCAAGTCTTGCTCCGAATAACAATTAATACAGCTAAATGTGGATGGATATGCTTCGGCAATACATCACCCAATCTAGACCTTACCATAAATGGAGAAGTGTTATCGAGGTCACATAGAGTAGTAGACTTAGGACTTAGATACTCCTAAGACTTGTCGTTTACATAACAGATATTAAAACAGACCTCTAAGTCTCAACGTCTTGTACGTTACATAACTCGAAACCTTTATAACAATCAGTCACGTATTTTAATGTACAAAGTTTGTGTTCGATCACTTCTAGAATATTGCAAGTTTATTCTTAGCAGTGCGCGCATAAAGGATAAATTAATGCTGGAATCAGTAGAGACGATTTACACTTCATATTCTTGGAGCTGATTGTACCTTAACTTATAATTCTAGATACAATAAACTTGGGCCAGACCCTTTATGGAAGAGGAGACTCAAGTTAAATCTTATCTTTTTCTTCAAACTATTTAATAAACTATCCTATCTCATTCCGCAAGTAATATTATAAGAACTTTATATGTTTAGCCATCTCTATTAGTGCATTACCTAAGTAAAACTACCTACTTGCTGTCACTTTATGTTAACACCGTCCGTAGCAAGTTTAACTCATTTGAATAACAGCAACAGTATATCATTGTGTCACATGACATGCATTTTGGTAGATCTGATTGACATATTTTGATAATTACTGCTTTGTTGTTCCATGCACTCTGTTTTCGTTTTAATTCCTCTAGTTGTAGATAATTATCATTAATTCGATCTGGCACATGAAATGACTTTAATTACACCGTTCATAAATCAACAGGTTGTGTCCATTTAGGAAAAATTAAAGTTCCAGGCTGATGCATTGGATCGCTGTAATACATGTATTACCTAAACAATTACTGAACTAGTACACTTAAAACTTTCTTCTATCACATGTTTGTTCTGTACATCTAATGTTACTATTTATATCGAATTGATCATGCCCCTGTAAACTGGAGTGAATTCTGTTATTATTATTTTCAGAATATATAAATTATTTATAAACTTTTGTATGAATACAAATGTTCATTATTGTTTCAATTCTATGGGAATCTATATCGTACTTAACTCAATCTTGTTCTGATTAACATCAAATCAAATGAAGTGCAGTAGTGAAAAAAAACTATTAAACAAGAAAAAACGTAAGGAATTGGAATGTGACTGTAGACTGTAGTATTTATTTCATAGTCAGTCAAAACAGGAAAAAAAAATGTGGAAGAGAAAATCAATCGATGTAAACTAATGTCTTATCAGCTTAAAATAATCGATTTTACATGCTGAAAGAAACAATTACAAATTTGATGTTCACATGATAGGAATATTGGCACTAAGTGGTTGTTAGGAAAAATAATAACAGTGGAAAACAATTTTACAGTATATTTTTTTACAAATTAATGCAAACCATTCAATAAGTACATGTTAAGGTACTAGGCTTTTGATCCATACTGTGTATGAAAGTTAGTGATAATAACCCAATCACTAAACTAAGATGGATGGATCGGGGTTCGAACCTCTGAAGGCCGAACGCTTTAACTACTAAGTCGTCACCTAACAGTGAATTAACAATTAACGCCTATTAAAGAAGCAAATGGAATTTTTACGATGAAAATGTATCTAGCATTTAACCAAAATAGCATGGTACAGTTATCAACGATTCGACATGTGAAACAAACATCATGATCATCATGACTTCACAGTTTGAGTTCCTTTTTAATGTAGTAATTACTTTAACAATTAGATTATCCTTGACTAAGAGTGAGAATACATGGAGCAAGTATCCTACACAACTACAAATGACTTACGCTCCAGGCTAGAAAACATTTCACATAATATAAACGAGTAACTCACCATTTCAGTTAACCGTTGTTCCAATTCACAAGCATAACTTTTTGATTGAGCTATTTCTTCATGTAAACGAACTAATTCGTTCGAAAGACCTCTTCGATCTGCTGCTGCTGCAGCACTATACGCATCAACCGTTAAGGAGGGCAATAATTCCGGCGATAATAATTCATTAGGACTAGTTGTGGTTGTTCTTGTTGTACAAGACATTTCAGTTTGAGTAGTGACATCAGTAGTCTGTCAGAAAATGAATATAGGTGAGATAAAAAGCGGATATCCTTTATTTAAGAATAAAAAAAAAGGAAACTCGTTTATATGTTAAACATATTTATGCAAGATTCCTACCTCAGTTATTGATAGCCTATTACTGATAATTTGTTCAAGCTCATACAAACGCTTAGTTTTTTCCTCAAGTAGTTGTCTAGCTGAACCAAGTTCTTCATCGAATTGTGACTGAAAGAAAAAGGAAATTTAGATAATGAAGAAAATTTTTACACATATAGGAATCAGAAAATACGATGACGCAACAGGGGTAATGATAGTAATAATAATAATAATATTAATAATAATAAGAATCTCTAACTATTGATTGGTTTGATGGGAGCATGTAAACTCGAAGATGGATGATTTACAACAAATGTGATAGAAGCGAGGAAGAGTGAGCGTGTGTTGAATCGTAATAAGCGAAAAATAACGTTTTCTGTGGAAAACTTGGAAAACATTCTTATGAATACTGATGTGTGAAAATACATTGCATGATATAACAAATTCACCTAGAAAATTATGATGGATATTTGTTATTGGTTTATAAAATAATTATTTACTATTAGTAAGTCTAATAAAATCTATCAATAAATTTGATCCGGTGAGTTAAGTGTAATCAATCGAAACACACAAATTCGATCATTGTATAAAGGTAAGTATCATTGTGTTTATAACGATGTGACTGATATTTCAGATTGTCAACTATTAGAGTACATAACACTTAATGACAGTAACGTATTTAAGAACAACAGATGCGGATATTCGCTTTTGTCTTATAAATGAATGAATGTCCATGATAAACTGAGTAACGAAATAACCACTAGGTCAGTGTTGATTATTCAAATGTTTTATCAGTATAAAAAAACAGATAAGCAAAAAAGAATAACTATGACTTTTATTACTACAAAAAAGTTCTTTTATACAAAACAAACCTAATCATTGGATCATCAACTTGAACTCTACTTGACTTAATCAGTCAGTCAGTCAGTCAGCTACAAAGTAGGACCAGGCACATATATGCATCGGTCCAGGTTGCCATACCGCATCAGCACAACAAGATGAACACCGGATTCATAACAGTGGTTAAGTCAAAGGTGGTAATATATAAGAGAAAGATTGCATATAGAGATATAATACAAGAAGAAAGAATTGGTTCGTAGAAAGAAAGATATGAAGCGATTTTAATCTCTTAGTTTAAGGGAAGACAGGGAGTGTATACACCTACTCCACTGTCATCGATTCTGAGCCATGTCACCAAGAGTCTCCAACCATTGGTTACGATAGTCACGCGGACCCCAACCAAGTAGTCTGCATCTACCAACATGTCTCAGACTAGAAGTTAGTGACTTTGTGGACTGATGCCACGTTTTGGTTTGGCCGCCCCCAACTTTCTTCCAACCATTCCCAACACTAGTCAGCATTGCACGTCGTGGTAATCGGTGTTCAGGCATACGTAACACGTGGCCCAACCATCTCAGTCGATGAAGATTCATAACCTCATCAACTGATTTACCATCATTCCCTAATACCCTGCGTCTAACCTCACTATTACTTACCCGGTGATCCCAGCAGACGCCAGCAATATTTCTGAGGCATCTGTGGTCAAATACTAATAGCTTACGAGTGTCTTCTACTCTTAATGGCCATGTTTCGCTGCCGTAAATTAAAACAGAACGGACTGCCGCGCAGTATACTCGTCCTTTTATTGATAGACGGATATCTCGCCTTCGCCAAGGTGACGTAAGTTGGCAAAAGCCAAACGAGCTTTTCGAATCCGTGCTGAGATTTCGTCCGATACCAACCCATTAGGGCTGATCAGACTTCCAAGATATGTGAAGTTGTCAACGCGTTCGACTACTTCACTCCCTATCCTTAGTTCAGGTGTTGACGCAGACCAGTCCTGAAGCAACAACTTGCATTTAGAGGGAGAGAAGCGCATTCCAAACATCCTGGCATTGTTGCTCAGTGCTACCAAAAGACTCTGCATTTTGTCAGCGTCTTCACCAAACAGGACTATGTCATCTGCGTATTCTAAGTCGATAAGTGGACCTCCTGGATGGAGATCAATACCCGAGAACTCAGTCGACGAGAAAGTTATTTCCATCAGTAGATCTATGATGAAGTTAAACAAAAATGGGGAAAGTGGACAGCCTTGACGGACACCACTTGAGGTTGCAAAAGTAGATGACAGTTCGCCATAAGCTCTGACTCGACTAGTAGTGTTCGAGTAAAGAGCCTTCACAAGGTTTATGTACTTCTGAGGTACGCCTTTCAATGACAGACACTGCCACAGAATCTCGCGGTCTACGAGTCAAATGCTGCTTTTAAGTCGAGAAAGACCACCATTGTCGGACGCCGATAAGTATGCCTGTGTTCTAGAATCTGACGAATGGTGAATATGTGGTCGATGCAGCCACGACCAGGTCTAAAGCCAGCTTGGTTCTCTCGTGTTTGCAGTTCACGAGTCTTAGTTAGGCGTCTGATAATTATCGAGGCTAGTATTTTAGATATTATATTAGTTAAACTAATCCCTCTGTGGTTGTCACAGGATGATTTTGACCCTTTCTTATATATTGGGACGATAAGTGATTGTGACCAGTCAGATGGGATAACGTCTAACTCCCAGATTTTAGCTAAAATATTAGTCAACCTAATCGCTAAAATTGGACCACCATCCTTAAAGACTCTGGAGCCAGTCCATCTGGACCAGCTGCCCTTCCTCGTTTCAGATTAACTATAGCCTTTTGAACTTCAGCAAGAGTTGGGGGACCTACTTCAATGTTCCATTCACTTGTCTGGGAATGGAGGGTAGTTGTAGAGTAGCTGAAGGCCAGCTGAACTGTTCTCTAAAATGTTCCGCCCATCGTTCTAAACGTCTGGACTGGGAGCAGATGAGAGTATCGCCTTTTTCCGAAATAATCTCACTTACACTTGACTTATTAATTCCAGTTTCTTTTATTAGTCTGTAAAGCTGTCTTGTGTTCCCTATAGTCGCCGCCTTTTCCATCTCTTTTGCTTTCGTTGCCCACCACTGCTCACGGTCGTTCCTTAGACTTTTTCTTAACCTAGATCTGATTTGTTGTCGCTCTTCATCATGTTCGGAACCTGATGGGACGAGTTTGCGAGAATCCATCAGTGTGATAGACTTTGAAGAAATCCACTGGTTCTTTGTAACTCTGTGGTTTAAGTCGCTAATAGATGTCACTGCTGTTTCCACAGCTGCTTGTATGTCTTTCCAAGCAACATCTGGGTCAGCCTCGTCTTCAGAACTACCTAAGTGTGACCTCAGTTGTTCCTGGAACCTACTTTTGGTTTTCTCGTTACTCAACTCAGTTCTAATGGGTCTTTTTAATGTGGCTTTTTTGCGTCCAGTGAGGCGCAAGCAGATGCGTGCCCGTATTAGGGCGTGGTCGGAGTCCAAGCAGGTACTCCAGAATGAGCGACAATCTTCTACCGACCCTCTCCAACGATGACTGATGGCAATATGGTCTATTTGAGTCCATCGTTGGTTTGGTGTAGGGGGTCGCCATGTTAGACGATGTCTCTCCTTATGCTTAAAATTTGTGTTTGCTAAAAATAAGCGATTGTCTGAGCACAGTTGCAGCAGACGGTCACCATTATCTGTTCGCTGTGCCGGAATGCTAAAATATCCACCTAAATGCCTTTCTGTTTGGTTTAAACTACCTATCTGAGCATTAAAGTCACCCCTACGAGTACTATGTCTGAGCGTTTAGCTTTCTGAAGAAGTTCGGACAGCTTTCTGTAAAATTCATCTTTCACTTCATCTGAGCTGCAGTCAGTGGGAGCGTAGGCAGAAACGACAAAAAGGCAACGACGTGTGTCCCTATCCTTCCGAGTTCTTACGAGCCGTTCAGCCGAACAGCACATAGACGACTGTTGACGGGGATCCACTCTAGCAGTGCTTGTTCGGCCTCATGCTTAGTGCTATGCCTACACCTGCCAGTCCACGAGAACTGGCCATCGGGTCACCAGATACACGAGGGTGTATCTCGTTGGCTCTCCGTTTGCCGAGGTGAGGTCAAGTGAATGACCACACTGGAATCCTGTATGCGTGTTTCGGAGACACAGCATACATCAATGGAAAGAGACTCTAGGGTTTTAGCCAAGGAAGCCTGCTGACCGATTTGACATAGGGTGCGTACGTTGAAGGCTCCAATGTGTAGTTTGGAGCGAGGTTTCAGTAGACCTGGGACAGGTTTTGAGCACTAGAATCGTTGGCTATGGTGACACTTGAGGAGGAAGTTTAGGGTTGAAAGTCGATGTAGGAGGAATAATAGGAATTGAAGAGGAAGGTTGATTATGAATACAGTGGTCTCGAGTGCTGTTAGAGGTATGAGGGCGGTTATCACTTCCCGGTTGCCCACACCGTGGAAGGGTTTTTCTGGAGGTACCTGAAAAGGAAATTGGATTAGAGGCGGTCTCAGTGACCTGAGAGCGTGACCGCAGTGCCCAAGGGACAACTGCTTGAGGCCGGTCGCGCACGGCCTTTTTGTGAGAGGTTTGTGACGTGTTAGCTCCGTTCTTCAAAGGGCCTTACCGCCGGAGACGGAAATCCGTGAGGTAAGGTGAGGTGTGCATTTTTAGGGTCGACCTTTTCTAACCCCACCCCTCCTTGTGGGAAGGCAGCATCGCTGTCATGCTGGTTGTCTGAAGGAAACACCTTACTGCTGTCACACCTCTGTACAGTCAGCAGTACGACTTCGCCTTCGGACCTTGGGTTTGTTGCTTTTAGTCTTACCGCTCTTCAACCGACCTGTCTGACATGGTAGGACCTTGAGGAACGGTTGTTCCAGCCAGTATAGCTCGGTTGCTTCATCACGATAGGCAAGCCCGACCACCACGTCAAGGTAGCAACAACGGTCGGGACTTGACTTAATGGAATTTGACCAAACAGGTAATACTACTGAGAATTACATAACAGTATAATAACACTGAGTTTTATATCGTGAACCAACAGTTAACCAATATTTAAGGTCTGTCTGCTATGACGTAAGACGATTTAAAAACTGTAATAGGATAAATCTATTAGAATATGAACAAAATATCAAACTAAGATACTACTTAATTTCTTGAGCTGAAGTACACAAAAATTGACATATAATCATATGAAATATCAAAAAAAAAAACTCTTTAGACCACATTAAAGAAACAACGGTCAAGCGTTCCGTTCATCGCTATATATTGTTTATGACTATGGGACGATACGTTATATTGACAATTCTACGAAATGTCCTCAGAACTTATCGAATATCAACCTGTGAAAGAATAAATGGACAATCACATTGATTGAAGTGAGCTTACTTGTAGTTTCGATATGAATAAACGGGCAGATTTTAAATCATCCTCTAATACTGTCCCCAAATTTTCACCGGGTTTCAAAATAGACAAATCTTGACATGAATTATTCAAATGGGATGCTGATCAACTTTAGGATAAAAATGCAAACAACAACGGTGTGGTTTAAATAAACTAGAAACTGAATAAGTGAATAGCATCAGAAATTAGAACAGAAATGTTGGTGGGATTCCAGTGAACACGATTAACAATATTGCCCCCAAATGCTTTCACATGGCCACGTGCATACAACCACCAACAGGGAAGTCCTACTCATTGCCTTCTCGCACCACCTGTATTGTTTACAAAATCGAGAGGACGGAAACCGAGTGTCCGGCGCTTTAACCGGATTGCTACACACGGAGAGTCCACCTAGGAGAGTTAGAAAACCCTCATTCCAAACCAATGGTGCACATGGGCCCCAGGATCCTGAAGGAACAAATGCCGTATGAACCAATCGTTGGTCACCGGCTACCATCGGGCTGCATCTCCTTACGTTGCCCACTGCCTTGTGGATCAGACCTTCAGGTCGAAGGCTCCGGGTGTGGCCCCCTAAGAAAACCACCTACTTCGGTTTGGGCACTCAGAAAGTATCACAGCCCTCACACATATCAAATGAGATTTGTGTGTTGCATATGCATTTGGTGGTTCTTTGTACCAATGTCTATGTGTTAAAAAAAAATAGTTAAACGTACATAAAATTTCACATAAAAATGAGGATTTACGGTGTTAAGGTTACTATTTCTTTTATATAACTCATTTACCAAGGATAGTTTTGAATGTTCGACTATTTATATGTACAGGTTAACGATAGAACTCAATTGTCTGAAAGTAAATGCACCTAGATTAGAACTTACAACCTACTGGTTGAAAAAGATATCGAGTATCATCCTATTTTAAGTACTTGTTCACAACTGACATGATTATATGATAGAAAGGTGTTGACCAGAATTTTCCTAAGATATATATTCATTCAATAAAATGATCGGTACGTGACGATTAAATGACAAATAAAGCCATAAGATATAAATAATATAGACAAATTTCAAATGATATACGTAGGTTACTAGAATCATGTTTATTATCAGCATATCTACTTAATAAATCCGTTCAGGACCAAGTATAAAATTGTAAACTAGATTTGTTCGATGAAGCCTGGTGATACTTGATATAGATCGGTACGATCATGGAATTACAAACCAGACTTCGTTAGTTGAGTAAATAAGATCAGATAAAATGAATCCCCTAGATTTACGACATACAATTACAATTAACTAGGACAGATGGTGAGTCAGTCAGTCAGTCATAGTCGACGTAGAATCTGACAGGATATATACTGGTTCGATTTTTTAAAACCCGAATAGACAGTTTAATTTACATTATTAGATAGTAGTGATTTTCAATCCTCAATGTAACTATGCATAAACACATTTGATTGGATCTCCTCCATGAAGGTGTATAAGTCCCCTCAGTAACAATAAAGCAAACGTGTTTTGATACTCTTAATTGTTTGATTTATTGTTTTCTTTACACAGGATATTCTGGTGACTTTTATCAGCTGGAACATTAGTAGAAACATGATTTTTAACTTCATAGAAATATTGTGTGTATACCTTCTTCTTTATGTACATATTTGTAACATAATCTGACCGACAATAATACAAGTATTCAACTTCTAGTCAATGTGTTGCAATTGATATAGTATCAGTAGATTTCAAATGCTTATTTTCTGTGCACATTATGTAAATTGAATTGAAGATTCATTAAGATAAAAAGAGGCTACAAATGGGATTTCTGGATTTGTAACCAATGAATTGCCTGGGTATATTTGGGTGGCTATTATTCGACTGGATCTTAAAAACACTGATGAACTCAAGTTTTAACCTGACAGTATTTGTGACTATTTTTCTTCCTTTTTATTTTCTGGTCCATTGGATTTCATTCTCCATTAGTCTTGTTTTGTTATTTCTCCTGCTTTGACTAGCTTGTTTAAAGTCTTTGAGATCTGGTTGTCTAATTTTTTGACGGTATTTGTATCCATCAGTTTGTATGTGCTCTTATCTTCAAGTAGTTCTTCGGGTTTTTTTTAACGTATTCTTCTTTGTCCATGACTACTGTGGTGCGTCCTTTGTCCGCTGGTATTATGACAATATCCTTTCTATTTCTGAGTTCCTTCAAAGCCTTTTGTTCTTGTGGAGTCAGTTGGTTGTTTTCCTTCACCTGTTGAGTTAGCGGTACTATAGTTTGTCTTATTTCCTGTTGTGTTTCTTCACTGATTCCGGAAGTTTTGAGTGATGACTCTAGTGCTGCGAAGAATTCCAGCTTTGAGGCGTCGCTTGTATTGTAGTTTAATCCTTTTTGAAGTAGGTTTTCTTCCGTATTTGTTATTGGTTGTTTTGACAGACTGATCACGCAGTTGTTTGTGTTCTTTTCTATGGGTGGTTTTGAGATCTTGATTGGTTTTTTCTTTAAGGTGTTTCTTCTTTGTTCTCGGTGTCGTTTGCATGATATCTCGATGGCTGTTGTCAAGATTTCTAAATGTTCTGACGTGAGTGTCCTTTGTAGCTTCATCTTTTGGTCCTCTATGACATGTTAGTATTTGCGAATCCTGTAGTGTGCATCCGTTATCATTAGGTATACCAGTTTTCTTCGCGACTGTAAAGATGCATTTAATGGGTTTAATCAGTCATAGTATTCATATGAAATCGATTTTAGAATTATGATCAGAATTTGGTTGATTGAAAAACATTTTACGTATATATACTCATAATAGTAAACTGTTTTTTTCTCGCGGGGGGAGGGGGTAGGAATAGTTTACAGACATTTATCTTAACTGACAGATTGGACAGAAACAAACCATCTTTTTAATCAACGGTTAGTTGGTTGAATAACACCATGTGAATGAATAATCCACATTTTTTTAAACACAATTACAAACTGGCTAAGATAGAAATTAAGGACAGTATGAGATAAAAATTTTCAACATTAGTCGTTATATTCGTATATTATTTATTTACATTAATTCGACAGTCTAAACAAGGTCATTGAGACTATAAGTTTACAACAAAATAAAATGTCATCCAACTAACGAAAATACACTGGAACCACTGAGTGACAGTTACAATGAACTATGTAAACTTGTGCAGTTACACGAGATTGTGTTTTCAGCCACATTTAGTCTTCGCTAATCTCCATGATCTGTAATGGAAACTACGTCTACATGGAAAATCATAGTAAATTAACCTGTTGTTAGAAAATCTGATGGTAATATTGATATGAAGCAAAGGAATAGGATTGTGCACATAATAAAACGATAGACAAGAACTTGGTTGAGCCATCTGTGAAGCAGACAACACATCCGTTTACCGACTGAGGGATAGGAATATTTCTCAGAATTTTTGGGGTATGAGACACAGGGATTAGATAACAGAAATTTTTCAAATACTGCTTGGGAATAGTGGGACCACCAAGTGCATAATGCCGACATCAGAATTTTTCTATACATTGAAATCACCCCTTCACTTAGACATTTCAATTCACTCAATTGTCTTCACCTATGTAAACTCTTCAAATCCTATTCATTTATTATGTAACCCATCTTATCAGTTTTTTGAACTTCAGGAATCTTGTGTAGACCCTTTATTACATCTATAATTATCATATAGTTTATTTTATCTGTCTCTGAACCTCATTAATACATTATCCACCCCTTGGTTTTTGATTCCAGTACCAAATGACATCCGAACTGTCCCTGAACACGTATAGAGAGTTATTGTTGATAACCTTTGTCATTCCAATTCTTTTCATTCATATATGTCAATTGTTTGACACTAAATCTTACCTTAATGTAAGCAGCTGGTGACAAACCACGAAATACGATGAATTCACATTATTCTGCATGCATGTTTATTCTGGCTTTATTTAGAATTATTATAAGGTTTTTTAGGTCCAACAATTGAAGGCGCATACCAGATATGCGGCAAAAACTCGAACAAAAGTTGTGATAACGTACAAGACAACTCTACCTACTTCCAGTCCCCCCCCCAGTTAATCCAAGAATCTTGTTAACAACTTTTGTTGGACGAGACTGAAGAAGATTCAATTTACATCCAAGCTAATTTAATGATTATTAGAGTTTTATTAATTGAATAATTATTATAGAATAGAAAATCAGTGAAATAATCACTATAATGAAATGTACTGAGAAACAAATAACCAAATACAACTGACACACAGTGAAAGTTAACAGATAAAAATCAAGAAAATGCGTTGAAATCGACTGAATCAAAATTAAAATTGATTTTTATTCTTTTACTATGTATTGGGAAATACAGTATCCTCAATATAAATCATTAAAGTAGAGTGCTAGTCAATGATAGTGTTTTTTAGCCAGTTAGTTTTCTATGGGATGGAGTTGCTAACCGCATACCCCATGCCCAACCCTCCTCCTTTACCCAGGCTTGGGAACGGTAGTAACTCTAGAAGTGCTATAGGCAGAGAGCTACTACAACTATCGTCAAGAAGTTACAAGTATTTATAAATAGTTGTCTACGCAAGATACTCAGCATATATTGGCTGGATGTCATCAGCAACAACCTACTGTGGGAGAGAACAAACCAACTTCCAGATGAAGAGGAAATTAGGGAAAGATAATGGAAATGGATAGAACATACATTACGCAAATCACCAAACTGCATCACGAGGCAAGCACTAACTTGGAATCCTGAAGGGAAACGAAAAAGTGGGATGACGGGGAACAAACTACGTCGGGAAATAGAAGCAGATATGAAAAGGATGAATAACAACTGGAAAGCGCTGGGAAGGATTGTCCAGGACAGGGTTGGATGGAGTATTGGTGGGAGGCTTATGCACCTCCCCACGAGGAGTAACAGGCGTAAGTAAGTAAGCTAGTCAATGATAAAACTAGTGTATATTAATAAAATAATGATAAATCAACAAATCAACTTACCAACTTTATTTCCTTGTTCACTACATTCAATTTCTTCTATATTACACTTAGATTGATGAATATCTAATGATTTATTATTGGGTTGAAGATTTTTTATGGAATATTGCAGTTTAAGCTGTGTTGACATTTCATGTTGTTGTCTTATATCCTTTTCGATCATTTCACGTTCACGTAGCTGTTGCAACAACTTAAAAATTACAATCGAAAACGTTTCATAAGACATACTATGAATAGAAAATAACTGTTAGAATACAATATGAATAACAATGATAACAAGAATTTCGACAGAGAGCATGGATGATATGGTAGCATTCGAGCCAACACCTAATGGGATTATACTACAAAATAGATTGGAGATATGCCATACTGATGGGTATCAACTAATACGAAACATATGTCAAACACCCTCCAGCTTACAAGTGAATATCGAATTAGCTGTGTGCTTGAATAAGTGTAGCGATTATAGAAAAAATCACAATCCTTCTTGTCAGTGGCCACCAGAAGTGTAAATTTGTGTACTTGGCTTTGAGCCTTATTCGAAGTGTAAAGATTATGAATACTATATCGCTGCCCGGACCGAAGTAGTCGGAGTGGGATCAGAACCTGCAGCTTAGTGGCTGGAAGTCAAACGTCTCAACCACTGAGTCGCTGCTTTGAGAAAATAAATATTTATTTATTTTATTTCAATACATGGATAATGGTACAAAGAGGCACCAAATACATATGCGCCACACAAATCTCATTTGATATGTGTGAGGGCTGTGATACTGCCCGGGTGCCCAAACCGAAGCAGGTGGTTATCTTAGGGGGCCACACCCCGAGCCTTTGACCTGAAGGTCTGATCCACAAGGCAGTGGAGCATCGTAAGGAGATACAGTCCCATGGAAGCCGGTGACCAATAATTGGTTCATAAGCCATTTGTTCCCGCAGGATACTGGAGCCCATGTGCACCATTGGTTTGTGATCCGGTTAAAGCGCCGGACATTCGCTTTTCGTCCTCTCATTTTTGTAAACAACACCCCCGCCACGAGAAGGCAGTGAGTAGGACTTCCTTGGCAGAGGCTGTATACACGTGGCAGTGTGAGAGTATTTCGAGAGGGAGAGCGGACTCTCCCCACTCTCGGCGGTACCAGGGCATTTGGGGGCTCATAGATCGGCCTAGAGTAAAATTAGTCCACTGCTAACTGATACATGCCATAAAATTCTATCAATTTGTTCTGTGGTGATTTTAACGCACAAAAACACAATTTCCAGTTTAATAATTCATGTTATCAAATAAATCATAGTTTAAGGCTCGCATAATATCAAGTAACAGGTTCACTTATAATTCATATTCATTTGTGCTAACCGTAAATAGGAGTACTGTGTGATAGAGAATGGTTTTGTATGTTAATAAGCACACTTATATTTCTAAAGACTCGTTTTTAATGAATCACTATATGATTGAACAGCTTCAGTAAATGGTATCGTTGAAAAGAAAATTGTCTTCGCTGAATTACATTAATCCTTCATTCAATAACACAATAGGTTACTCTAGTTATTTAAAAACATTTTCTTAGATATGAATCTTACTTGAGCTTCAACATCACGTAATTTTGACTTGAGTTCTTCAATTTCACTACACTTAATACGTCTTTCCTTGAACTCTCTTAATTGAGAAAGCTGTTGATCTACCTATCAATAATAAAGTTTAAAACGTTTTTGTTATTTTATACTACTATAACAAAAAACTAAATTTTATAAGATTTTGTAAAAAAAAAAACAGTGAACACAAATATTTAGTGTACAAAGTATATAACCTTTCTTTCCAACATATGCCATAGATCGTATGATGTTTGAAAGTAATTATAAGAAAACTATTTTAATTGACTTACTTTAAACGTGATACAACGAAGTAATTAAGTATAAGTTTATAGGTATGGTGCTTTGAGCCGTAGATATTGTACATAAGTCAGTAATGCTACAGTGACTTTCTAAAACCGAAGTATAGGTGAGGAGCAGAACTAAACAATAGTCCAATAACATTTAATATACCTCAAATTCAAGGTATAATACAGCAGATGTCAACATACTCATTCCGAAGATTGAAATTTTAAACTCGAAGAAGAATGTGCTTACGGCTTACATCTTAGAGACGATCTTTTACCTTTTGAATAGTAGACAGAATCCAGTTTGATGTGATCTGGAACTATCATCGTTTTTATTATTATTATTATTATTATTATTATTATTATTATTATATATTATTATTACATATTCACTTATTTACTCTGACCTATTTAACTAGTAGAAACTCTCACCACACAAAATCGACACACATTATCTCTTTGAGCTGATGATCTATAGAAAAAGTAATGATGAGATATTGTTTAGTTCAACAATTTTACTGGTATATACATCAAATATTGATGGCCAGGAGAAATGGATTTGCTCTTTTTGAATCATATATCAATATGAATATGAAACCAGTTGAATAAGTTAATAACTACTTGACTCAGTAGCTCAATGTAAAAGGCATTGACGTTTGAAGCGGAAACTGTGTTCGATCCCCAACGTAAACATCAACACGAATGATGTAGGTGCATCCACCTGATGGGTCCCAAATAGGATGAAGCATGTGTTCTAAAATCCACTGTAAGCCCCAACCCATCAATTCTACACTTCTCACGTTTACTGATCCACTTAACGAGGCGGAATTCCGCAAGGAACTCCAACCATTGAAGCGCTACAAATCACAAGGTCCAGATGACTTACCTCTGGCCCTTTTTAAAGATGGTGGTGACTTCCCGGTTAAGGAAATGAGTTGTTTACAAACGTCTGGCAATTAGAGAGTGTTCCAACATAATGGAATGAGTCGATAGTTGTCCCTATCTTTAAAAAGGGTTCACGTCGTTTCTGTAACAACTATCGAGGGGTAAGTCTACTTTCTATTGCGTCCAAACTATTGGCTTCAGTCAGCCCCCGAATGCCCTGGTACCGCCGAGAGTGGGTAGAGTCCGCTCTCCCTCTCGAAATACTCTCACACGGCCGCGCGTATACAGCCTCTGCCAGGGAAGTCCTACTCATTGCCTTCTCGTGGCGGGGGTGTTGTTTACGAAAATGAGAGGACGAAAAGCGAATGTCCGGCGCTTTAACCGGATCACAAACCAATGGTGCACATGGGCTCCAGTATCCTGCGGGAACAAATGGCGTATGAACCAATCGTTGGTCACCGGCTACCATGGGATTGCATCTCCTTACGATGCTCCACTGCCTTGTGGGTTAGACCTTTAGGTCAAAGGCTCGGGGAGTGGCCCCCTAAGAAAACCACCTGCTTCGGTTTGGGCACCCGGGCAGTATCACAGCCCACACACAAACGATGAACTCTATGTCTTTGGCAACTACTTTTATCGCTCCGAAAAACAATCAGTCGATTCAAATAATTATCATTACTATTATTGTCATTATTAATACTATTATTATTACTATTATTGTCGTTATTATTATTATTATTTTATTATTATTATTATTATTATTATTATTATTATTATTTCCCACATTATTCACCCTCTTTTATACTTATACAGCGGCTCGTCTTTGGTGGAAATCCGACTGTATCTAAACGTTCTCGAGTCACTGTCCGGTTGAAAATTGTATGTTACCACCGAATACGAGACTGAAGCAGTTTTTCTGAAACCACGTGCACCATTCAAACTGGCTGCCTTCAACGTTCGCACATTTATGCAGGTCGGACAACAGATAGGGCTGGCTATGTCTTTGGAAAGTCTTAATATCGATGTTTGTTGTCTATCCGAGACCCGTATTCAAGACTCTGGCGAAGTACTACAAATTCGATCTCCATCTGTCGCTTCGAAAAGCTTGTTTTACGTGCGCTTATCCGGGGACCCTGTGGCATCTTCGTCTGGTCTTGCTGGCGTTGGTGTCGCACTAAGCGCTAGAGCTGAGGCAGCACTAGTCGATTGGATCCCCATTAACAGTCGGTTATGTGCTGTTAGATTAGAAAGTTCCATCAAAGTGAGAAGAAATCGGCGTGAGAAACGATGTCTTTTCGTCATCTCCGCCTATGCCCCGACAGATTGCAGCCCGGATGCAATCAAGGATGAGTTTTACCACCAGTTATCTGTTCTTCTCCAGAAAGTGCGTTCGACAGATATTGTAGTACTAGCCGGAGACTTGAATGCTCAGGTCGGGCGTCTAGGCACAGAAGAGAGTCGTTTAGGTGGCCGATGGGGACTCGTTGGTCGCAGGTCAGATAACGGGGACCGTCTACTGCAACTTGCACAGACCACAACCTGTTTCTGGCTAGCACTAACTTTCGGCACAGTCATCGCCGATGTGCCACCTGGCGTCCTCCCTCTGCATCTCAAGCCTGGACTCAGATTGATCACATCGCGATCAGCTACCGCTGGCGTGGTTGTGTAAAGACTGCCGCTCCTTTTGGAGTACCTATCTGGACTCTGACCATGCCTTGGTCTGCGCCAATCTTGCCTTACTTTTCAGTGGACAACGAAGTGACCGCCATCAACGGATTGATGTTAGCAAGCTGGTTGCAACTTCTGTTGCAAGTAAGTATCGAACCGAGCTAGCCTCTAGGCTAGCTACCACTCCACCGAAAAGTATAGATGAGCATTGGTTGCAATTGCATGACGCCATGAAAATGGCGGGAACAGTCAGTTGTGGGTTTGCGAAACGTCCCGCTTTTAAGCACTGGGTTTCTTCTGGTTCCTTACAACTCATTGAAGCCCGTCGGTCTACTCCGGGTGACCGTGAGTTTGACCATAAACGAAGGATGTTACGTAAGGAAATTGGGCAAAGCTTGCGTAAGGACCGAGAAGCCTGGTGGTCGAAGCGTGCTAATGAGCTGGAAGCAGCAGCTGCATCTGGTAACTACCGGAAGCTCTTCCAGCTCATCCGAGCCACTGGCAGCAAGAAGTCTGGTGTGAGTGAAACAATCTGCGAGGATGATGGGATGCCAATCACTAACATCCATCGACGTCTTGGACGATGGGCAGAATTTTTCGAAGGGCAGTTCAACTGGCCTGCTGCTCCGGCAACATCGGTCAGACTGTCCTGCCCTCCATGGCCGGTGACGACTGATCCACCAAACGAGGAGGAAGTCCGCAAGGAACTCCAACTCTTGAAGCGTTACAAATCACCTGGCCCAGATGACTTACCTCCGGCTCTTTTTAAAGATGGTGGTGACTTTTTGACTAAGGAATTGACGACGTTGTTTACAAAGGTTTGGGAACTAGAGAGTGTACCAACGTCATGGAATGAGTCGATAGTTGTCCCTATCTTTAAAAAGGGTTCACGTCGTTCCTGTAACAACTATCGGGGGATAAGTCTACTTCCGATTGCGTCCAAGCTATTGGCTTCCGTCATACTTCGTAGGTTGTTCAAAACCCGAGAAAGATTGACTCGCGAGGAGCAGGCTGGGTTTCGTTCTGGTCGAGGATGTATTGATCATATCTTCACCCTCCGCCAAATGTTAGAACACCGCCATACTTATCAAAGGCCAACAATCGTAGTGTTTCTTGACATCAGGGCTGCCTTCGATTCGTTGGACAGGACTGTTCTCTGGGATTGTCTATTGAAGAAGGGTGTGCCTGAGAAGTTTATTAACATCCTAAAAGCCCTATATAAAAACACCTCAGGCAGAGTGAGGGCATACAACCACCTCTCTCCATTGTTCCATTCGAGCAGTGGGGTTAGGCAGGGTTGCCCAATCTCACCATTCCTCTTCAACTTTGCCATCGATGACATTCTGGAAACAGCTCTGATGAATGTAAGTAATGGTGGTGTGGATCTGTTGCCTGGAGAAAGACTTCTCGACCTTGAGTATGCGGACGATATTGTCTTACTGTGCGATAATGCCCAAGGCATGCAATCCGCACTTAATCAGTTGGCAATCAGTGTCCGTAGGTATGGTATGTGCTTTGCACCTTCGAAGTGCAAAGTACTTCTACAAGACTGGCAGGATTCTAATCCTGTACTCACCCTGGATGGTGAGCAGATAGACGTAGTCGAGAAGTTCGTGTATCTGGGTAGCTGCATAAGTGCTGGTGGGGGTGTGAGTGATGAGATCAATGCACGAATAGTGAAAGCCAGAGCGGCTTATGCCAATCTGGGCCACCTTTGGCGCCTTCGTGATGTTAGTCTGGCTGTAAAAGGTCGGATCTACAACGCGTCGGTGAGAGCAGTTTTGCTCTATGCTTGTGAAACCTGGCCTCTCCGAGTTGAGGACGTTAGACGACTCTCTGTGTTCGATCATCGCTGTCTCCGAAGGATTGCTGACATTCAGTGGCAACACCATGTCAGTAATGCAGAGGTTCGGCATCGTGTGTTCGGGCACAGAGATGATAATTCAATTGGTGTCACCATCTTGAAACACCGACTTCGGTGGCTTGGACATGTTCTCCGAATGTCGTCCCAGAGAATTCCACGTCGTGCATTATTTGCCGACTCTGGGACTGGTTGGAAGAAGCGGAGAGGTGGTCAGTGCATGACATGGTGTCGTGGCATGAAAGAAAGCTGCAAAGGACTGGCTTGTGTTGGTCCTTCACGACTCCCTGGTTGGGGTCTGAGAGATGGTGCTACACAGTGGCTAGAGACGTTATCAGATATGGCTCAGAATAGAAGCCAGTGGCGATCCTGCTGTAACCTTCTTTTACTTTCTTCATAAAAAGTGGTTGTGTCTCCCTTACCTGAAAGATTTCTTCCGATTGTACCTTTGCGTTCCCTGATTACTAGCACATTACCTTACACCAATCTCTTCGTTATTGTTCTCTCTTTTTTTGTTGCGCTCCTTAGCTTTTTTTTCTTTCTTTGTATTCCTCTCGAATTTTCATTGTTTTGTGTGGCGCATATATATTGGCGCTCTCTTGTACCAATATTCATGTGTCCAAATAATAATAATAATAATAATAATCCTTCGTAGATTGTTCAAAACCTGAGGAATATTAACTTGCGATGAGCAGTCTAGTTTTTGTTCTTGTCAAGAATGTTAGAAGACCGTCATACCTATCAAAAGCTAACAATCGTAATGTTTCTTGACATTACGGTCGCCTTCGATTTGCTGGACAGGACTGTTCTCTGGGATTGTCTATTGAAGAAGGGTGTGCCTGAGAAGTTTATTAACATCCTAAAAGCCCTATATAAAAACACCTCAGGCAGAGTGAGGGCATACAACCACCTTTCTCCATTGTTCCATTCGAGTAGTGGGGTTAGGCAGGGTTGCCCAATCTCACCATTCCTCTTCAATTTCTCCATCGACGATGTTCTGGAAACAGCTTTGATGGATGTGTGGATCTGTTGTCTGAAGAAAGACTTCTCGATCTTGAGTATGCGAATGATATTGTCTTACTGTGCGATAATGCCCAAGCCATGCAATCCGCACTTAATCATTTGGCAATTAGTGTCCGTAAGTATGGTATTTGCCTTGTACCTTCCAAATGCGAGGTACTTTTACAAGATTGACAGGACCCTGAACCTGAACTCACCCTGAGTAGTGAGCGGATAAAAGTAGTTGAGAAGTTCGTATATCTGAGTAGCTGCACAAGTGCTGATGGTAGCGAGAACGACTAGATTAATTTATGTGGTGAAAGCCAGAGTAGCTTCTGCCAATCAGGGACATCTCTGGAGCAGAGAGGTAGTCAGTGTATGACAGTGTCGTGGTATGGAAGAAAGCTGTACAGGACAGGCTTCTGCTGGTCCTTCACGACTCCTTGGTTGGGGTCCTAGAGATGGTGCAACACTGGCAAGAGAGATTACCAGACATGACTCAGAACGGAAGCCATTAGCGATCCTGATGTAACTTTATTTTACGTTATCCATAAAAAAATGAACGTAACTTCTCCAACCAAAGGAATTCTTTTCGGTTGTATTTCTCTTAACTGGATTTTTTTCCTATTATTATTATTATTATTATTATTATTATTATTATTATTATATTATTATTATTATTATTATTATTATTATTATTACTTCACCCCCATACACCAATTCCTGTTCGTCGTTGTTCTTCCTTTATTATACGCACTTTACGTTCTCTATCCCTTTACAACCTCGTTATTATTGTATGACGCATACATATTTGATGCCTCCTTGTACCAATGTTAATGTTTTAATAAATAAATAAAATGACTGAGTCAAACCGCAATGATGTCTAAGCAGAAAAAGACTAGCCTACACTTGAATACCTTCATATAGAATGAATAAAGGTACATGAAATAAACTACTTACTTTCAGACGAAGATCTTCACATTCTTGCTGTAAATCAATTTTTTCCATTTCCAACTTTCGTGTATGAGCCATTAGGTCTTGAAAGCCCATAACGCGTAGTTTCAAACTGAGTCAAAAAAGAAGTTACGAATAAAGATTGGTATGTGAAAATTTAACTTCAACGAATACTTTATTTATTCATTTATAAAACGAAACGGTACAATGGGGGGGTTAAATAGCATCGCCTAGTACGGCCATGTCACCTGCATATTCAATGAATCTTTTCTTCAGGTAACAGATTCACATAATCAACACGTGCTTCCTTCAAAGCTGCTTGCAAAATCAAGGAGGAATGGAGGAACTGCACAACCCTGTCTACCACTACGTTTGGACTAGAGATAATTCTGTGACCTTATTCTGAGGTGTTTGTGTACAAAGCCTTACTAAACTTTTCAAGTGCAGAATTATTCAACAGAAAATCATCAAATACGGCTTTGCCCAACAAATCGAAGCGGATCCTGACATAAAAAAAACAGCTGTTGGTCTGCAGGTGTGGCGGTGTTCAAGTGTTTGGAGGAGAAAGGATGGATCAGGAGATCCACGGCCCAGTCATCTGTTGTGCAAGAAATAATGATTAGGACAACTTACTTCTTAATCTCTTCCTCTCGCAAAGCCAATTCATTACGACAGTGTGCTAATTCATCGCCCTGATCATGAAGGGCTGTTAGTTCACGAGATAAACGGAGAGCCCGTGATTCCGATTCAGTTGCTCGAACAGTGGCTTCTTCAAGCTGTTTTCGTAATCCAGAAACTAAACTTTCCGCCTCATCTCTACAAATTCGTTCCTTTTCAAGTTCCACTGCTAAACGACGCTTTTCACGTTCTGATTCCCGAAATTGTGTCTGCAAAATAGGCCAAAACAGGTCTCATAAGTCTTAAAACTAGAAAAGCATGGAATGGATATTTTGACTAAAAAACAGAACTATGACATGCAGAGTAATAAGTACACCTCATAGTCGCCCATGAAATCTAGGACCTCACTGCAGTGCCTATTTCTCTCTCTTCATATTAGTTTTGGTTAGATAGTATAGTTTGAGCAAAATCGTTTAGTAACTATGCAATGTGTAAAGGTTTGAGTTGTTAACTAAGAGTAGATTTGTGTAATTTGATTTGAGTGCCCAGGCTGAACCTCATCAGTAGGAAGCACTACGATCTGCACGAAACATCCAGAAAAGATGCAGAGAAGCTTGGACAATAATTGCGGCTTATAGAGATAACCTCTTAAACAACCATGGCTTTGAAAACTGCATCAAAAACGCGGTAAATAGTACCGCCGAGTTTACGTATGACCAAGCAGTTAGTGTCATATTCAATTTCATACTACCGCAGAATCAAAAGATTGAATTTTCGTTTAAAATAACGAAAGCACTGATTTAACTTAATTTTTAAATGCACATTAATGTACTCCGTTTTGAGTCACAGTTGTGCATGAAGTCCATGTATACTTAAGTTACCCAAACTTGAGTTTCTAGGGCTTCAAACCAGCATGATGGTTTAAATTGTAATGATTCGGGTAATATCGAGAAACCAAGCTTAGTCCAATTACCTACGGTCATCTTCAAGTTCAAAATTAGTGGTTATTAGCGGAAAAAGTACGGTACTAACCAATCGGATAAAATTATATAAATTGCAATAAATAGAATGGCAATGAATGTAGTTTGACTAGAAACATAAAAAAGGAGGTATATTTCTATGTGGTACATCAGTAGTTTTAATATTATGGAACCACTTAGTTTGGAATCAGTAGAGAAAATTTCCCACTGTGTCAGTTAAATCTAAACCTTTTTAAATAACAAAATACAAAACCGAGTAATGTAAATAACCGTAGAAAAATTCATGAGTTGAGGTGAAAAATAGTTCACAAGAACACTAACACGACATGTATGTTTACCTTGTGTGTCAATGATGGAGAATCTAGGAGACACTTTAGGGATGTGAGAGGCGAGGCTAGAGGTGGAGGCGCATGATGAGTATGATTCGCATTATGTTCCGAATTATCGGTTAAATTCAATCTGGATGCAATACAAAGACTTCGATCAGGAGTGTTACACAATGAAAGATTATTGGGTCTGTGATCAAGACCATTTTTTAGTTTGTTTGTATGTCCATTAGCATATTCTGTGGGCGAATTAGGGCGAGTGAATTCAAATCCCAATGTGTTCACCGAAAGACCATAATTTCTATTGTTATTACAAATCACTTTTTTTCCGTTACACGTGTCTGTTGAAGATGGTGGTCTAGATGATGGTTCTGAGACTTCTTCCTGTATAAGCAAATTAAAAGTTACGATTCAGTAATAAAACAAAACCAGATAATCGTCTATATAAGAGTTGTGAATACCAGATGTGCGATGTTTTATCGTGTAGGAGTAGGTTAGAAGAAAGCTAGGGCAGGCCAGACCAAAACATAGCACAAATCCATGAAGTCACCGACAAGTGGACTGAGCCATGTTGGTAGGTGTAGACTACCTGGTTGGGGACCGCAAGATGATAGCAACCGATGGTTAGAGACCTTGAATGAAATAGATCAAAATCGTTTGCAATGGTGCAAGTGCATCTACTCTTTGTGTTCTCCCGAATTCTAATCTTCTGAATTTTTCATGTCTTTCATTTCCTTTCCAAATTTATTTCACTGGATTATACTCCTTGAATAACATCTTCAAACCCTAATGTTTCCGATTACTGCTAATACTCTTACTACCTCTACCACTACAGAATTTGAGTTGACAACTGCATCTCTGTGCTAATGTGGTGTGACAACTTGAACTGATTTACGTACGTACGAAGTTCTACGTTGTTACTGACTGACTGAGTTAAGTCTCTGTCATACAATTCCAACCAACACGTTAGTTTATTTGCTAGGACGATACACAGACCTTTCAGTGTGTGTTGAAGCTTGTATAGTAGTGACTGGGTAATTTTATTAGGAACATGTATCAGAAAACTTCGAAGAGGTATTATCTGAAGCCAAGTACAAGTGTGGGACTTACTTCTATTTTACAAGTAATGGTTTGATGAAGAGATGGCAAGTTATCAGTGTGGATAAGATGTGATGAATCGAGAATTCTGCTTGTGACCAGATCCCGAGTGAACTCATGATGAAGGGATAACTGGGTCATAGGCACTTGAATCAAATGAAATATGGCAGTTTGCATATCCAAACTCAAATCCAAAGCAGGATCCATGAACGACTGTTTGGAGGGACATTGAAGACATCCCAATAAAACGGTTAGGCATAACTGAAGAGAAATAAGGTAAGTTCAGTTCAACTAAATATATTACAGTGCAAAATGAGAAGGGCACTTTTATACACAAATAATAGTACGGGCTATATTTAAACAGCTACTACGCGACAAAAGACGAGAATGCTCCTGTTGAGTGATTGACGACTTGGACATCCTACCTGAGCAAGTGGCAACAGATACGACAGTAGATACTCCCAAGGCTATCCGGAATCTCCAATACAGCTTTATTGGTCCATATTTTCATCCCTGGGAATTGGATAACCAATGGAGAAAAAAGGAAACTACACCAAGTATCCATTTTTAAACTTAAGCTTAGAATAAAACATTCCTGATACTGTTTTTTGGTTGACTTCAATAAAGCAGCAAAAACCCCACTAAATTGTGGAATGCTAGGAAAATGTGCAGGCATTAAGATATATCAAGTGTGTACTTAAAGTAACCACTCTACTAGCTATAAGGCTGGTGAAACAGCTACAATAACTGATGGAAACTGAAAAGACAACTTACCCCGAACAATTCCACATCGTTAGCTTTTCCAGAAATCACCCCTTCGATGTCAAATAAATCAGAAACTCCAGGATGAAAAGTTGCTGAATATAATGAACGTGATGACTTAATCGCTTACCATCCAAAAATGAACCAATCCGATCCTTGGGACATTCTGAGGTAGTGACTGCTAGAAAAGCGCCTCTAATTATTGTTATACATCAAACTGCTAACTTACGAAAGGTCTATTAGATTGTTGAGGATTTCGCCATCTATGAGGTTAACATTCCTCTCAGTTATTAATGAAATCCATTTTAATAGGCTCTCTTTCATAAAACCATCCATGAAACACCAAAAATAACCAAGTTTACACACTAAGTTTTTGGGGATTACTTAACAGAAAGTTTGCATAAGAAAAAGAAACCGGACGATGGGCAATGCCAAACAAGACTTTGACTTCCTATTACGCGCATTATGCAAACACTTACAGCGCGACCAAGGAATTTGATTCATGTAAACGATTCATGCGGCTCAAAAAGTTAAGAAAAGAATAGCCTCCGTATCTAGTTACAATCAATTGAAGATGACTCTAAGTAAGGACCTGAGTACACGAAACGTAAAGAAATGAATGATATTCTGGCAAATTATTCCGTCTCAGTTTGAAAGGGACAGAAGCCTGGATGACTTCTGTTAGCTCTGATGATGGAAGTATCTCAGTTGATCTAAGTTCATTTTGAAAGTCTCGACAAAAAGATTCAACCACGTGTTAAATAAGAGAATCCTGCAAGTTGATGATTCGATGTAAAAGTCTGAAGTTATTTGACAAGTAAGTGATTCTGGGCTTGTGAACATTTATGAATTGTCCTTGGAAATGTTGAGTTTTGAAATATAAGGAAAACGAGGGTATTCGGATGTGAAATCATCATTAAGTAGCTTAAGGACTGTGACTAAGTTGCCTCTAATCCTATGTAACAAGGGGAATAGGTTTACTTTAGTCATTCGTCATCCGGTCGCTTTGTTATTCCTGGAATCACCTTAGCTGAGGTTCTTCGAATATCTTCCAACTGATCAGCCTTATTCAGGCAGAAGCTGACTGCTTGTACGAGGTACTCAAGCTTAAGTTAAATAGATATTTTATGCGAAGTCATGAAGGTTTAAAGACTAGAGGTAGTATGTATGCACCAGATGACTCTAAAACTTCCGGAAGCCATTGCATGGAAGTGCTAGTCAAGTCTTGAGTGATGACAACTTATAAATCAACTGTCTTGATAACGGGGTATTTCAGTACCATGCACTGTGTATGTATTTGTGCCATGTTGACAAATATGCATCATTGTGCATTTACAAGCATGTATCGGCAACTAACAAATCCTGAACAACCCAGAGAATTCCGTAGGTATTCGGAAACCTTAAAAATCCATTCTTTCTTTTATGGCCCTCGATGTTTAGATATCGTCAACATATAAATAGACCGACGATGTTAGCAGAAAGGATTTTACACCCAGGAGAAATTGCACTGATCCCGGAATTATTGTAGCGGCTTTTCTATCATGACGTTCGTGTGTTTAAATCCACTTTCGGATAGAGAAATCAATCTTCTCGAGTCATCATATGGACATATATTTGACCTTACAGTTATTCGTTTGTGACCCTGAGCGTTTTGGTGAGAGTATGTGTTGTATCTCTATCCATCACAGCTTTCAACTTATTTCTTATGTAGCTTTTATAAACAATGGGGTTCAGCCTAAGCATAAATACCTGATGCAGCAAGGAATTTGCGTTTCGTGGCCTATTTATCCTTATCGTCGTCCATGGGATGGACTCGGTGGTACATTATACCCTGTATCACTCCACCAAACATTATTATGCAGCTGGACAGTTGTGATTCAACATATACTCTCTCACGATCTGACTAGGAAAACGTTTGTCTACAGAAGTTAATCCCAATCCCCGTATCGTTTAATCAAAGTAGCGGCCTTTTTCATGAGTTATTATCAACCCACCCACGGAAGTAGATGAAGGCTGGATTATGGAATTATATTTTGAATTCCTAAGAATACATCAAGATTCGTCTTGAAGGACTTCAAGGTAGTCACTTAAGTCACTTCACACATGAGCCTCCAAAACTTGACTGCGCTTAAAAAGTAGAAAAGTAGTTTATACTTCGTAGTGCCCCTTGAATCCCACTCTTCGTCACGATGAATCACCAAGATTGCCTTACCCTTCGATACGTTGTTTGGACAGATTAAAATTATGTGCTGTGCTACATCCTGTCAAATGTTATACCAAGCCTTTTAATTCAGAGACGAGTAAAACGGAAGATCCTAATCATCCCATGATATCTCCATCCACAACAAATAAGGAGGCTCTCCACATTCACTAAAGATTACAAACATCCACTAGTTCATTTCACTATCTCATCACCGGCACGAATGTTTTTCGCATATAAGGATGAGGTTCAGTGACCTATATATTTCTGCAAAAATCCACTCTCGCTTTGAGTTTATCAACACGAGGTGCTTACACTAAATGTCCTGATAAGGAGTTTCAGTAATTCACTGCTTGATTCCAGAAATCGATCTCAAGCTGCGAAAGATTTGACATTCGATTACGAATTTTCTAAGGCTATCCTCTCAAACGATTGGTGCAGAATGTAGGAAGAGGTAGCCCAGATACTAAATCAGGCCGCCCAATGTGGTGTGCTCTTTTCAGTCTGTAAGAACTAGTTCTTCCTCACAAATCTACCTGAAGAGAATGTAGGGCATGTTCGCAGTCACCTCTGTCTGACTTCGGTGCTTCAGCTGGTATGTTGTAGGGTCCAACTGCGTTCCCGCTCTTGATTTGTCTGAAAACCATCCTAATTTCTTCGGCCGTTCGTGGAGTGACATCTACAAAACTTTCTGTAGGCGCTGCTTGGATCTCTGGTGGATTCGATGGAACTGGTCTATTCAAGGGTTCCTCAAAGTGTTCTAACCCTCTGTTCTTCTGTTCTTGGATTTCGGAGATTGCCTTGCCTTTTTTGTCCTTGACTGGCCACTCTGATTTACTGTTTCCCTGCCAGCTTCTTCGTAGTGGTTGTTAAATTACGGCTCCTTTCGGTCTAGTGTGATGTCGCGAACCAATGATATCGATGATAATTCCTTACACCAAATACCTCTTTGACTTATGTTCGTATCCGTGAATTGGTTTCCCTTCCTACTGACAAATTTGTTACAAGCAAAACTGTAAAACTTCGCTAAATAAGAGTCCACTAATGACTACACAAAAGTCGAAATAATAAAAAGAATTTACAGCAGTTTTAACGAAACATGGCCAGTTGGCATCCGGACACAATTCTTAACTTTCAGCTTTTTCGGACCACCTCCATTTAAACAATCATTTGCTCATTAAACACCATAATTTGGCTTGTTATCTTTAACCTCATTAAGTATACTTGCTAAGAAATTGGTCCAACAAGAAGAAACGAGTATTAGTGTTATTATCTTAATTATTCTATTCCAAATGACTAAACTTACCTAGACATAAACACTGTCCGTTCCACTTCTCGCCCTTCCCCTTTCCATCTCTTTTTCAGCACCCTCGTGGCGTACCACCCAAAAGATATGTTCAATAAGTGACTTCACCCCGCGGCATCACTTATACCTCCGAGATTTATCTGTGATCACTATCATCAAGCACAAAATGGTACGTCAATGTTATGGTCTTCATAGTATCATATAGATCTTTCATATTTCCTTCTCTGGAAGCTTTCCTACTGTCGTTTCTAGGCCTTCCACGTATTTCTGCTTATCAGCTCTAACTCTCCACTTTAATTGCTTGTTTGCTTCTGCGTATTCAGATTGTGCTTCCACTTTCTCTGTTTTTGTTTGACTGCTTTTGATTTCTTTCTTCTTGTTCTTTCTTTGTTGAATCTCCCTTAGGATTTCGTTGGAGATCCATTCTTTATAATGATGCTTCTTGAGCCGCAGTATCTTCTAACACATTGAAGTTGGTGCTTCTTTGATCCCTTTCTCGTTGTCCTCCATCGTAGCTTCTTTCACCAGATCCTGTAAGGCTTGGAACCTAACCGACATATTTGACTGACCGTGATGTGAGAATCTGATTTACGTGATCTTACGTCGCAGTCACCTCATGGTATACCTCGGCACTTTCTATTGCTGCGCCAGGATTTCTTGCCGTTCAGGAGCATTTGATAAAAGGAACACATAGAAATACAAATTCTGTGTCGCTGAGGTTTGCAATAACAATGAAGTTTACATTTTTCTCTTCTTTGAACATTATCACTTTTATCGACCATCCAGTGGTAAATCATAGGTAAGGTACATTCAGTTTCATTATGATATAGAGCGAACGTGAACGATGTCTGGTTTTAAACGTTTTCTGTCAAAAGGGACCACCTTCAGTAGAATCCGACTGAACATTTGACACTGAACTCCCCATGACTCTGATAGAGTAAGTTGTAGTACGGCATTCACTGAAACTCGTTTTGATTCAGATTATGTGACTACTTTGATTGACTTTGCCTGTGTAGATGTTCTCCCACCGTTAGCATGTAGATGTTTTGAAGTCTCGTGTTTCAGGTTTAGAGCTCGGCACTGTATTTATGATCAGTTTCAACCTCACTCAAATCAATAGCGTGGGAACATTTTGACCATTAATCATTGTGCGTTTTGACAGGCTGCTTGACAGTATTAACTCTTCTGTTGAAGAAGCATGGTCTATAGTTAAAGTATACACTTAGCTCAATCGTGTCCCAATTTATGGCGTGACTAAAATCACGTAGGCCTAATAATCGTCCATCATGTATAACAAAAAATTCCTCGAAATCCTATAGATATGTAAGGAATAACTGCCCCATGATTCTTAAAACGACCCTTAAGTGTCATTACCGTATGTAAAGAGGAAAAATCAAAAAAGCGATGCAATAAGGCCAGTTTTAGTTCAGAGATGTTCATTCACACCAGCCATAAAGCTAATGTTTTGTCAAATTATGTGGGTCGCGCGTTTTTCTCCTATTGAGGTGAAAGGGAAGACATTGTTCCAACAGCCATGCTTACTGGAAGAGCATTCTTCATCAGACTGACCTTGAGGTTTGAGCGAGATAAGTTGAGTCATCTTGATGATATCCATCCTCATCATTTGGCAGCTCTGTTGGTGGTAAAGTATTATCAGTGCATGCGATATACTACGAAAGCTGTCAAGACTCTCAAGTAACTGGAAAAATTAAGGAATTATTGCAGTCGATAAAACTGTCAGAAAATGGCTGAATAATTACTATTCCTTAGTTTGCCCGACCAGTATTGTGGTCAAGCTGGTCGAGGAACTTGTTCAGGTAGGTATTCAATGCCTCATGAAGATCGTATTATGATAATGGAACATGATTTCGGAAAGCATCTATCAAGACTGACTAGTCTTCTGATTACAAGAGAAGGCTGGACTGCAGCAAAAGAAAAATATCTCAATGGGTGCGATTTTGAGAACACAAGTAAAGTTCTTGACATGGTCGTTTATCTAGGTCCTAGGTTAAAATTCGTAAATTCCCGGGTCATTTGAAAACTAGTAGGTTGGATAGTTAAGACTCTCAGTGAAGCTATGAGACAAGAAGCAAAATCAACGAATTGGGATCTCCTTCCATCTATATATCGTCGAATATGAAAGTTCCCACATGTTTACTGCATATATAGTGACATTTCTTTTTTTCCCTTTACTTGCGACATTACTTCTATCACTCACCTTATCTATGGATAGTGTTCACCTTTGTGAGCTGTTCGTATCTATCATGTTATTGCACTGTCTATAGATCCTGTGGGTGGTCGGCTCCTTGATGTTGGGATTTTAGTAACCCTTCAGTTCAAATTTAAACGACTTAGTTTCTTAGTGAACTATAGTTTGGTTATATCAGGTGTAATTGTGACTGATAACCGTCACTACTTGAAGAAAGAATTTTCCGGATGTATATTGTTTGTTTTGTGCTTATGTTTGCTTTGTAAGTAACACTTCCGAATCATTTTGTAGACTATCATACATTGTCTTACGAAGATTATTGCAAGTATTCATTTTCGGTATATCTGTATAGAGGCACCATCAAATGACCTGAGGTTACAGAAATGCTGGAATCTTTAAAATTCCAGAGGTTTTAAACACTGCCTTAATAACATGAGTATTTAAGTCTAGTGAGCCGCAAAGATAATAGTTGACACTGGGCCATTACAGGTTATTCTTGCATTTGAACATTTACCAGCCCAGAAGATTCACGCAGCCCGTTGAATGCTTCGCGAAAATAGTGGGGGCAACAAAGGCCAACGTGAGGAATGAAGTGAGTGAAACTATCTGTCTTTAGTTTTGGTTTCCAGATTGCTTTATTCTGAGGCTGCTTACCTCAACAAATGTAATTGCGTTGTGTGTGCTCGTTGAGTCATCGGCTAACCTGTCCCATTGTCCCCTTCTTTTCCAGAACTCGTCACCCACGCTATGACGACCAAAATTCTAGCATTTGGTCTGAACGCAAAGCTAACGGACCAACATTTATTCAGTTAGACCAAACTATGTTCCCCTGTGTAGCGTAAGAAGCGTTTTGAGGTGACTCGTACTAAATTGTTTATAATATAAACTCTGCCTAGACTAAATGGTTACAACTTAAGAAAGAGAAAAAATCATATCATCAGTACAGAATTCCTGGAACAGTACAGTTTGTGTTATACGGTCAAAGGGTTCTGTAGCAAAAAATTGAAGTGCTTAACAGCTAAGGGGACGGTTAATAACTGAGTGTTTAGTACCTGCGTGTTGTGTACTGTTGATGTCGACAGATATTCAAATGGTTCAAATAGTTGTTGATGGAATAGAAGAAGCTTTTGCTTAACAGGCTTCCGTGTCTAGTAGCAGGGGATCACCAAATCCTCCAGACAGGAAACTAGGTATGTTAACAATAAAAGAAGAAAAGAAATTAGTAAATCATAGTGTGATACTATCCTTAGTCCTTAAGAATAGATCAAGTTGCCTGTTGAAGGACTCCTGAGACGTTGTTTGGACTAGCTCGCTCGGGAGCGAATTCCAGCATTTGACAACTCTTAAGGAGTAGAAGTTGTGTCTACAGTCCGTTCTGCTATGTTGTGTCCCCAGTTTTTGGGTGTTACCTCTTAGGTTAGTGTTGGAACTAAGCTTAAGTAGGTGTTTGAGAGGATGTCCAGAAGTGTTAAGAATACTATAAGCCATTAATAGATCACCTCTAAGACGTCTATGCTGTAATGGGTAAAGGTCAAGTGAATGGAGGCGCTCTTCGTAAGGTTTAAATTTGAGTCCTCGAACTGATTTCGTGGCTCGCTGTTGGATACGCTCCAGGGTGTCCTTATCCTTTTGAAGTGAGGGGGGAAATACTATGTTTCCGTACTCTAAATGGGGACGGATGAAACTATTGAAGATTGTATGGAAAGTTCTTCCGTCAAACTGACCAAAAATGCACTTCAATGTTACCAGTGCAAGGTTTGCTCGGAAGGCATTTTTGTCACAGTTAGCGTAAGACTTTAAATCATGGGGCACCAGGACTCCTAAATCTTTTTCGACTTGGGATACTACTAGAGAGGAGTTTCCTAAGTTGTAACTGTAGTTTGCGACATGTCGCAGATGGACTACTTTACACTTTGAAGTGTTAAAGGTAAGTCCGTTATCGTCTGCCCAACTTTGAAGTCGAGTCAGATCCTCCTGAAGTGCCTGTATATCGTCTTGGTTGCGTATCTCTCTCCAAAGTTTCACGTCGTCGGCAAAAAGTAATAAGTCTGACGTTACCTGTTGAGGAAGATCATTTATGTAGATCAAGAAGAGAAGAGGTCCTAGTACTGAGCCCTGGAGGACCCCACTAGGACATTCCATAGCCTGAGATAAAGTGAAATTAACCCTGACCTTAAAATGTCGATTTTTCAGGTATGAAGTGAGCCAATCGATTAGAGGTGGTCTGATACCCAATCGTTTGAGCTTATTGATAAGACATGTATGATTAACCTTATCAAAAGCTTTTGAGAAATCTAGGTAGATGATATCAACCTTCCCCTTGTGATCATGGATGCTTGTCCATCTGTCCACCGCAGTCAGCAGGTTGGTTATACAAGAGTAACCCTTCCTGAAACCATGCTGTTGGGGTGAGAAGAAATTTAAGGACAGTAGATAGTCATTTAAACCGTCGCATATCAGGGACTCCATGAGTTTTGAAGGTATTGACAGAAGAGCCACCGGCCGGTAACTTGAAGGTTCATTGCGTCGACCTCCTTTGAAAATTGGTGTGATGTGAGCCAGCTTCCAATTTTCCGGTAGTTTGCCTCGGCTAAGCGAGTGTGAAAACATCACGCTAAGCGGCGTTGCCAAGATTGAGGCTGCCTCTCTCAGTATGGCAGGATGAACCATATCCGGGCCAGGAGAAGTGTCTAATCTTAAGTGCTGCAATTTCCGGAACACCAAGTCAGCGCTTAGGTCCACTTCGGAAAGTCCTGTGGAATTGGATGGTTAGAGACCCTGAATGACATGGCTCAAAGTCGTTTCAATGGCGCAGGTGCATCCACTCTCTGTTCCAAATTTAATCTTCAAATCCTTCATGTCCCCTTTTCCTCTTTCAAATTTTTCACTGGATTATACTCTTTAAATAACATCTCCAAACCCTAATCTTCCCGATTACTGCTTATACTCTTGCTACCTCTACCACTACGGGATTTGAATAGACACTGCATCCTGTGCTATGTGGTGTGGCAACTCGAACTGATGTACATATGTACGAAGTTCTACGTTGTTACTGACTGACTGACTGACTGTGGAATTGCAGATGAAACTGTCATCAGTAAAGTTAATGTCGGTCGGTTGAAATGTTTGAGAGTAATGTTCAGCCAGAAGGTTAGCGGCGTCGCCATCGTTGTTGGTCGGCCGTTAAGACCTACCAGTTGGGAAACTACAGTTTTGGCTTGACGAAGAGAGGCTGCATAACGGAATAAGCTGTTAGGGTTGGAGGCAAATTTGTCCATAAGCTTTGTCTGGTACTGATGCCTATCTTCTCTCATAGCCTTCGTGCATATGTTCCTGATATGTTTATATTGCCTATACGCTCCGTCGTTATCAGTTCGTTCGTATTCCGCCCAACATTGCCTTTTGCGGCTTAGCAGGCGAAGGGTACGGTTCTTGATTACTGTGGGTGGCTTAATAATAATAATAATTTATTCTCAAATAACAGTTTGTTACATGAGGCATACCAGTTTACAGGCAAGATCAAATTGATACAAATGATACAATATCCATTGTAGTAAATTACATAGCTGGGTTGATAATTTATAAGATATGAATGTAGATGGTTTAAATCAGTACTACAGTTGGCGCGCTTTACGAATGTTGCGTTGCGAATGTGCAACTGGTTGTCAAGGCTAGGTCCATTGAAGGTGGGAGCTTCTAAATGTCGCAACCTTATGTCCCTTTGGAATATCTAAGGCTTTGAGGATGGTGCAGGATAAGATCTTTCGTTCCTTATCACAAGGGGGCTGAAAGAGGGAGCAAGTAAAAGAAAACACGAGGGGCAGAGTAGCTTGCAGCTTTTGGGAACCGTTTGAGGAACTGAATGGTTTGTAGCACATAAGGGCGTGTGCAGTAAGGAGTCCCAATGACCGTCCACGTCGAGTTGGGGGTGAACACCCCGAACCACCTTTTAGATAGTCGTGTAGAGTTGGCACATTTAACCGCTTAAAATTCCAACGCAAGTTATTGGTGGGGTAACTTAGCTTAGTTTTGCTGACAAAACTGAAGGCTATGACGGCATGATCGCTCTTTCCCAGAGGAGCCAAGATTGAGAGGTTGTCAACTAGAAATTCTTCGTTTGTGAATACACAGTCTAAGCGCGATGGTGTATGACTGTTTCTCCAACGAGTTGCCGAACTCACATTTTTGTATAATCCCAATTCATCGATGAGGTTGAAGAACCGAGCTTCAATTGAGTTGTCGCCTTCAGTATACGTGTGTTCCGCGAAGTTGACTCCAGGGAGATTAAAGTCCCCTAGAATCAGGATGTGTTTGAAACCGAGACGAGTAGAGCGGGATAGTCCTTCCAGCACACGACTATCGTACTCGATGTCGACAGTTGGCTTCCTGTAAATGACTCCAACTAGACACCTCGAAGTACTAGACAATCTTACAGAGCACCATATAGATTCCTCAAGACTGTTAAACTCGAGGTTGTGAACTTGGTGCACCTCCAAGCAAGAACGTATGTAAACAGCTACTCCGCCCCCAATTCCTGATTTTCTGTCATTGCGGAACAAAGACACCCCAGGTAATGCTAACTCATGGTCCGAGAACTGAGAAGATATCCAGGTTTCAGATATTCCTATTAGCACTGCTAAGTCCACGTAGTTCATCCAATTTGTTTGGTAGACTCGCGGCGTTCATATATAAGCAGTTTATGCTTTCAATTTGGAACGCATGAGCTTCTTCCTGTTTGTCTGTATGAGCCTTACGTGAATGGACAGGTAGCCCACCTATATGAGGTTTGCCGAGGTGGTAGGCCCTGTCCTTTACACGTTTTTTATCGTCTAGACAGTCCACAAGTGGAATGATCAGCTCCAACTTGCCTTTGTGTTTGGTCCTAGCTTCATACGGCCTATCCGGGTGCATGTGGATTCCAGGTGGCAGTCGACGTCTGTTGGCACGAAATGCTTCCAGAGTTGCAGCCGCCATATGGGAAGATGGGAAGGTTATCTTCATTAGACGGGGTCTAGAATCACCATCCTTCTTGGCTAGTCTCGTCACATGCTGAGTCAGCATGTTTTTGAGCCTCAAGGACTGTTTGATGAATTTCCATTCCCTAATGTCAGTCTTTGATTAAGTAGGGTCCGTATTTTCCGGTATACCTTGCACGATTATATTCCTCCCGCGGAAAAACTGATCGCGAGTTTCTTTGGGGATGTTCCGGATGATATTGCGCTCAGAATACGGTATGTCAGGCAGTATTCTTACATTCCCATCTGATTTCAGTAAATGACTCGCTAGTAAGACATCCTCTACGTCGGTAGCATTCTTAAGTGTTACTCGAAGAAGCCTCGGGTGATTTTGATGCTTAGATTCCTTTCCCCGAGTGAGCCGTGTGACTGTCAAAGGCTCTATTCTTGGAAGTCCAAGTTTCTTGTTCAATTTTCCCCAGAGCATCCTATCATTTTTGTCCTGCAGACTGAGAGGAAGGTCAGGGTTGTCTTTGAAGTTCATGACTATGAGAGAGTCATCACGAACCGTTATTGTCGTCCCAGGTTTTCCGGTGCGTTCAGGTTTAGCACCTTGTTGTTTGGGGTCGAAGCACGTTTATTAATCCTTGGCTCTTTGATGACCGGACGGACAATCTTGGGGGTAGACTGTGCGACCAGATCACCAGTCGACTTCTGTTCAACAGCTGGGATGTTCAACTTAGACTGTGACACCTGGCCCTTTTTAGCTCTTTTGACATGGGTCCAATCACCTACAGAGTTTTTGGGAACCACTGTCGCGTTCAAGGACCTTGAGCTGTGAGACCCGAGTTTGCTGAGGGAGTCGAGTACCGTCGTCGTAATCATGGTGCTGAGTTTCAGCGTGCCATCATTAATGCTGTTGCATGCTCCGTCGTTGGTAGACCTGTCGACATCCCTGTTCTCGTTTTTAATGCACTCTCTTGTTTTCTACCCATTTTTTGACTGTCTTTTCCCAGGTTTGCAGAAAACGTGCTCTGCAGACCTGTCAGTAGGACAATGATATTACCCAGCAAGACTGCAGCATCCATGCTGCACGTAACACATTCCCACTTATGATCCGACTTGCCGAGTCTGTTATAAGCAGTTGCTGTGAGATCTGTGCACGCTTCGTGGAACTAACCTTTGCGGTTGTCGCATTGCATGCCAGATGTAACAGAAAAACGGCATCGAGGTCGTTTGCATGAATTTTTCATGACTGTGTTGACGTAAACTGTGTTGTAGATGCTAGCAAAAGCCTAAGACCGTAAAAAATACACTAAAAAAAACACTGAAAACGGACAAAAATGGATAAAACGGATGAGATAAACTGAACTAGTCATTACGTGAAAAAGTGAAAAAAAACCGAATAGTAAGCTGAGGCAAAACCACAGTTAACTATTAAATTGGATGAAACTCAAAAAAAGTAATCTACCGAACGTTTAGCTCAGGATAGATTCTTTTGGACAGAAATGGTACTTTTGTTGCGTAAGAACACAGCAAAAGTTTGATAAATGCAAATCACGTTAGGACTAAACTTCCCGTTCGAAAATCGCGGTCATGGTATGCATCAACAATCTAAAGTGAATTGCCTGGTTTAAGAATATCAAATAAAAGAGAACGAGAACGGGGAACAAATGATGTGGGATTGAAAAAAAGAAGTCTGAGACCACTGACTGACATTTTGTAAATTAAGTATTTACTGCATTATTTCCAGATTTTACTAAGACGTTCTGTAATTCTGTATTCAAATACATCCAAATGTCCCCACTTATGTTCTCGTTTATTACGTCTGATAATCAATAAGGATATCACAACAGGATGGAATCAGAAATCCACCCACCGGTATTTAAACAACAGCTCACAGAAGAAATTCAAAGGTCCACAGCCATCGACTAGACCATGCCATAACCTTGATTCCAGTCAGAGATCAAATTATTTTAGTGGCTAAGTAACGTGCAACAACAGAATTATCAATGAAAGTTGTGATAGATCCCAGTGAAAAAACTTACTAAATATGTAACAAAACGAACAGTTACTAATGATATATCAAAAAAGGATTAACACTACAAGCTGAAGTGTCTGTTCATGCGTAAAGCAAAACGGTAACAAACGACACAACAAAATTGTTTATTAAGTAGCAGAATAATAATTGTTATAGAATGAATGTTACTTGTGAGCTCCCTCTGAAATAACAACCAAAAACGAATCCACTTGATTAACAAAGGTCCCTCTGTACGTGTGGCGCCAACGCTTGTTGGGAAATATAGGTCTGTTAGTATTACTCAGTAGAAATCCGGGCAAAAGCTCCAATGTAATGTAAAATGGCCTAACAGTATCTTAAAACACCATCATAATCTTCAATCACACGTCGGTGCCAATAAAGTAGAACAGACGATAAAGAAAGAATTTATTTCTAGTCAGCGGTAGTGTGTATTAGTGCAACGAAACAATTGTATCCATCTTTACAATTGATACAGAGGAACAATAGACATTCAGTAGTAACCCAGTACCATACCAAGTTCCAAAAATAAAGAAAAAGTGTGATCTTTGTTTTTTTGTCACGAAATTTAATGAATATACGTGTCACCATAAGGCATACCCGCAACCAAAATCCGACAACAAAAGTCCAGACAAAAAAGAGTGAAGGAAATAAAACGTGATTACAAAAGCCCTGAGTAAAAGTTGAAATGCAAGACAGGGGAAAAGAATGAAGAAATAAATATACTGTTAAATGAAACACTTTTGGGAAATTTTTAGCATATTCTTTCTGTTACATATGCTATTTCGCTTGCCTTCCTAATACACACGGTGTCTTCTTGCTGTAAGGTAGCCACTACATGCATGGTTCATCCATGCAGAACTGAGGATTAACTCTTAAATTTATTTTGGTTACATTATTCTGCCACCAGCTCAAATTAGTTATTCTAAGGTTCCCATAAAACAGTTGTCTTCAGTGTATGGTGGGTCAGGATAGAGAGTAATGTGGCTTCAGCGTAAGACAATACAAATTAGGCAGCCACAACATTGAAGATGCCACAGGTATTTGGAGTTTGACAACGCTTTAACCAGTAACACGCAATATGAATCGTACACAACATGTGAAATCAAAAGACAGAAGCGAGGGTGTTCGAAGATATATTTCAAAGGCTACCAATATATCGAGGATCGTCTGATCTAATCTGGCTAGCGACTGCGGGAGATGTTGAGCATGGAGTTCCCACTGGTGATCTGGTGCGGATGCATGAACGAGCCCTAGCGAGTCCATTAAAACTAATGTGGTCAGCATCTGATGTCGAAGACTTATAAAGATATTGATTTTGGGGTTTTATTTACCGCTACAACATGAAAAGTCCTAAATGTCAGATTAAATATATTATTGTGGGCATCGATTTCAAGGTTGGACATGACAATTTTAAATGAACTGAGCAATGAGTAGGAAGTTAATGAGAAGTATATTTTTGGTTACATCCCAATGAGTAGCGAAATCGTATTTCTGATGTTTCGTGACTAAATGTAAGCCACTTTTCAGAGTAAATAAACGACTGAATTAAATGAACACAACGCATAATATTTTTAATACAACCAAAATCATAAGTGGGTAAATCTTTTACTTTAGTGGCGTAGACAGGTGTACTATACTTTCCTCCACCACACTACTGTGGTGCCAGTGCTCGTTACCGACAAAGCTGTTTTTCAACTGCCTATTAACCTTAAACCTGACGAGTCACCGAGCCCTGATGAGTTACATCTACTATTGCTGTCATTCCTCGCGGACTGTATTCCAAAACCATTCACTATGATGGTCAACATCCCTCTCTTTCAAGCTCATCTCTCTATGGATCGGAAAGATATTTTCATTAGGCCTTTACTTAAAAACGGAAAATGACAGATTGTGTCAACAACCGTCAGTCCGACTAGCACAGCAGTTAAGGTATTTTGAAAAACAGTTCGAGAAAGTCACCGAGTCAAGCAGGATCATAAAATTTGAGTGTTAAAATGTTCCAACCTTTGGATTCCTCCAGAACTAGTCATCATCGAGGTGACCGCAGGAAGGCTTGTAGTGTGGCGACGAGTCGCGGTTGACTATAATCACCACTACAAGAAGATTGTGTACCAGAACAGGCTAAACCTCCGAGTAAATCAGAAATCAGAAGGCGGTTGAAGGTCGTAACAAGACATATTTGTTGACGATCTCGTGATATCACACTAATACCGATATCGTGCCACAGGAGTACAAGCGGAACTACTGAGCAAACGTAAGTTCGTGCAAGGTCACAATCAACGGAAGAATGTATGCTTTTAGTAGTTAAACAAACAAGTACAGTAAAATAATCCCTACTACGATTGGTTATAATATTAGTTGTTTCCACTAAACCAATCGCATTTTCTTGATAAAATAGGTCACTACAGGCTCAAGAACCGAGATTAGACGAACTCAGTGATTCCGTTTTTTTCCATTGAGTAGTCAATAACTGGAGCACCATACCGGCCTAGTCAGTCGATTATTTCAGGGAGAAGCCTGGTAACCACTTGAAAACAAACTTCAAGGACTAACATAGGTCGAAAAACGTACTATATTTATTACTGAGGACTGTATGTTGTCCTACCATACATACAGTGTATGAGTTGTTGAATCTCATAAAAAATGGGAAGGATTAGTTCGCGATAAGTGGCCGATAAATAACTTCCAGAAATTAAATAGAACTAGGGTCAAGGATTGTACCTTATGGAGCCACACTCTTCAGAGAACCTCATGTTTATCTAACCAGTTTGTTGTTACTTTCTTCAGATTCAGAAAAAAGACCTATACTATTTCATAATCGAAAACACTTTCCTAACAGCAATATGCGAATCCAAATGAACACATTGTTTGATAATCCCAACTTCCAAAGTTTGAGGTTCGAGTCTTTTGAAGGTCGGTTGGTTGCGGATTTATAGTTATAGCGTTACAATGGAAGTCCTCCAACACCTTCGAGGACCTGTACCTACTACAATGAGAGAAGTCAGTGCCTTGTCCCAACTAAACCTTGATGAAGATGTTCCATCAATTCAGGGAGCTAATTTCCCCATATTGTTGCAGGTAATTATTCGGTTCATTAGACTCATTTCTTGTCAGTCCAACACTGATACGAATTTTAGTGATATAACCGCATTTAAATCCGCTTTTGCGCGTTCTGCTGAAGATGCAAGGGTTTACTCACACCTCAATACTCTGCTTGAACAAGGACAAGAGTACGCGATTATGCTGTACACATGGAGGTCGATATCTAGAGCTCTTCCATTTGTAAGTTCATAGCTCAGATATTATTCTCAGTAGATCCGATCAAGTGACCAGCCAAATAGAATAAAGATATATGAAAAAACGAAGGAGATATTAGAACCGCATTGTCTAAAATTGAAACAGTTCATGTTCTTTCAAGTAGGTTGCCGAAGAGCACTTCATCAAATTTACTAGGATGCAGCTATACGGAGGTTTGTGGAAGAAGTAAAACGTTTGGCTCATAAGGATCAGAAAAACTTCTTCGTAAACCAGGCTTATCTCGTCACACTTGGGAAAATGATAAAAATGTTTGCTCTTCTAGATGAAATGAAGAACATGAAGGCAAGCATGAAAAATGATTATTCTAACTACAAAAGGTGTGTTCATGTTAATTTCTTATCGATAATCAGAGCCGCCCAGTTTCTACAAGTTAACGATCCCGATTCTCACGACGTGAGTATATTCTTGGCGAAGCAAAAAATCATTCGTGATACACTAAAAGAAAGCTTGATTGCAATTGATGGCTATGAGGACCTTTTGATAGAAATCATTCACAACAGCGCTCAAATGTATGAAAACAAGGTTTATATCCTTCCTGAAGAGAAACACACTCATGTTATAGTAAATCTGGGTTTAGTTCTCGTTCACGTCTTTAGGTTATAGCTTTTTCCCTTTATCTTCTCGATTCCGGTCGTATAGTTGATGGTAAGCAAGTAGGTGTTTGCCTGAATAAAATTGCAAAACGTCTAAACATTGGTAAATTAGATCGGATTTTAAAGGTAAGCCAGATTTGTTCCTTAATTTAATTTCTTAGGAATGTGAAGTTGTCAATCTGTTCGGTGATATGAGTGTGGAACCATTTTCATATATTCGTCAAACAGCGTCATTTGATCCATCTAAATGGCCAGAGTGCAATAGTGCTAAAGTTTCTGGTCAGGGAGTGATCTTAACGCACATGGCGAGATTTCAGTAGGTATTACGTGATATTTCTGCTTTTGCTTGGTTTAACTCAAATTGTTTGTTCGTCCCATCACAGCCTAACCAGGCATACATTTTCCCCATATAAACCACCCACTTTCCATCAAGCACCGAGTACTTTAAAAGGTAACTAGGTTTTCTCAAGTTCGACCTCCTCCCTACTATTTCTTCAGACCCATCGATCGCCTCCATTTTCTTTGGTCGTAAGGTTGGCAAACAATATGCAGTTTGTAACCATTCGAACAATTTACGAAAGGGAACACGCAAGCTACTAGATTCTGTGTCCAAAGATTGGATAATGCAGTTATTTTCACCATCCCCAAACACACTTAGCTAGAGCTCGGGATTTGCTGTGTATTGTTACTATGTGAGTACCACTACCCGGGACAATATTCAGCATCCAACCTTTCATATATAGGTTAAATTTGTGGTGGTGGTTGGGTTTGACGTGAATCATTCTGGCTTTCGTTGTATTAAGACTAAGCCCAGCTAGAAAGCCTGAACGAGAGCCTACTAAGCTACTGGAATACATATACCTCTCATCGACTGTACAGTTTCACTATCCTTTTAGATCTCTTCCGCAAAAGCCTGTAACACCACTAGGATGTTAAAATTTTGATCGTTGAAGGATTATTTAAACCGTTGATCTGGTAGAAATTGATGTGTTTAGATCAATGAGCTATAGCTCTATTCGTACTAAGGAGTTTCAAGACATTTCAATAAGTTTTGAATAGTTAATATAATTAGATGGAGTGGAGATAATAACCTTACAAATAGGTGCCTTCAGGTTTCTCAGCGTTTTTGATTGATTTTAATAAAATAGAAGAAACCACTGGAAGTATGAAACACGGGTAGTATCTCGGTTGTTCACGTATGATCATACTAAAAATCTGACAAAACCCTGAAGTAGCAAATGATTAGCGGGTGTGACGATATCCTTTTCTTATCCATGTCTGTGCTCCTATCAAAATAGTCAGATAAAGTATATGAGTTGTATCATATTAATAACTTGGTCACGTTTTGTCGAAATCAGTTGTAGTGTCACTTTGAAATTAATAATGATAGCTATATTCGACACTATGTTTGGTACAATGAAGAATTTTGAATATGAAATATTAAAGTGAATTTATTAAATATTCAAAGATAAATATGTATGGGTAGCCCTTAAGAGTTTTACTAGTCATGGGATGAGTTACATTCATGTTGCTAGTTTGTATCACTAGTTTAAGTTAATTTTCAACCTAATTCGTACCAGATATTGTGTTGGCCACTGTCATTCCTTATCATTTAAGGAGAAAATATACCGTAACCATTTAATGGATACGTGATTAGTCGTAATTTAGTGGTTAAAAGACTTGGCTTCCAAGTATAAGGTCTTTGGTCCGAAACTAGCTCCATTTCAGTTTGGACCGCTGGATAAGTTCATTATCCGTCCTACATAAAAAGTTGGTGCAAAACCGAATCCATAAATTTGTACGTGATAAACCAGTTGCCATTTTAGTAGTGATATACTCGTGTACAGGACAATCAGTGAGTATATTTTTAAATTGCGATTTTATCTTTGTCATTCACTATGCTTCTAAACACTCAAATTTATTGTACACCACAAACTAGCTCATAATATCAATACTATTTCCACTTTATTGCACAGAACGGTACCCGTAAAAACTTCATTAACGTTAAAAGTCACATAAAACATCTCACATCATGATCCCTTTATATCTATCTATCTATTTGTCTTAAATGCTTTTTGATAATGAAAATTCTGATTTCAGAGAGGAATATACTTCATTGACATCCGATTTAGCTTGGCATACAAATACAACGTCGATTCGTTTAAATGAACGTTCTGCCAAAGAAAACCAAGAACTTTATGATCTTGCACTTCGAGGTCTTCAATATTTATCTGGTTGGTCTGTACAAGTGTTAGACACATTTTCATGGAAGCTTGCTCACTGTGCCAGCGGTTTCACAAACCATGAGTGCCCAAAAGATGCTGAGAATTATGAAAAAGTATGCTTTGACTATATTCTCGTGAATATGAGGTTCTTTTGAATAATGATACTATTTTGAGCTTTTTTAATACCTAACTAAATTGAAAAAAACTACTAAGTCTGGTGCGCTAATAATTCCTGCCAAATTAACACATTATTTGCAAAGTGACAAAAAAGGTGCTGAGTAAAGCAAATTCATTCAGTACTCCTAAGATTTGCCACTAAAGTTTCACACTATTTTCAGTGTTATTCACCTATAGTCATGAATTTTCATCACGTATGATTTGGTTCGCGGTATATTCCTCCCTGTTTGTACCTTTTCTGTCGAAAATGCTACTCTTTCTCAACGGTCACTCCATAAAATGACATTTGAGTTGTAAAATACAAAGAATAGGCGTTAAACGTTGTTCATAGGTGTCACATTGATTTATGATTTATTTTGATACTATTTTCCAGCGACTGCGATCGGGGTCCAGGACACTCATCTTACCTCATTAAAAGTGAGAACGGGATTATCTCCCAGTTACTCTTGCCTTCCGAATTGGGACTTATACCTGAGACACACCAACTACCAAAGCACCTTGTTCGGAAAGCTACTAGTGTCTGAACCACGGGCCCTGTATTTGGTATATAATCTGCCAGTTTACATTTTTCAGTCACAAGATTTTAACCGTGATATCTCTTCGTTTCTTGATAGTAATCTAATTTTGTTAATAACAACACGGTGTGATCATTAAACTAAGCTATTTAATGTTTTGATGCAAACAGCCAGTAAGTGTTTGTTAGTACTCCTAGGCAAACATCTTACCAATTATGTGGCTCTAATATGTTCAAGTTGTAGCTTAATCGTGACCCTATCCTTCTCAGCGGTTGTAGATACTTCTATCTGTTAGGTAGTAGTTAGGGAAATTGTAACTCAGTTCGTCTAATTGCTAAAAGATAACATTTTAATGAGCTTTTCACAGTTATGAGAGATGTGCATTTAACAGTCCATCTACTCCTGTGGAGCAAGACATATAGTCCGCAGACAGCATTCAGTCTAGCAAGTATGAGGGAAAAAATGCCAACCTGGTTCCATAAGGGCATGAGTTAGGCGGTTCGAAGTCCAGTCTTTGAAGATTTATTTGACTGTGATCACTCAACTAACATACATGTTAATCTTTAAGTTGTTTAAAAAATCCGTCCAAATATACCAAATATCACCTTTCTGAACTCATTTCCATCATCCAGAATATATTCATTTGTTTTCTCGTTTCCTTCAGGCCACTCGTTATAATTACAATTCAGAAGAAAGATTTGCTATGATTGAAATAATCAGTATGATTAAATCTGTTCAAACACAACTTTTACGATTGGAAGCTTGTTATTCAGAAGCGATTGGTCGTTCTGTTTATCGAGAACTACAGGCGATTGTTGTCGGCCAATTAAGTGCTCCATTGCTTAAAGCACAAAAGAAAAAAGAACGAATCATGCTGGCACGTTTAATACTTGCGATTCAAGCGACATGTGCTGATCAAGTATGCATAGTATAATATCGTAACTGTTTTATCGGTGAAGAATGATACTAAAATAATAAAATGTAAACCAATTTTTAAGGGTGTTTAGAATTATATTTAGGAAGTATTATTACGTTGATGTCGAAAAGCTATTCTGATTTTTTTCTTTCAACTAGTTGTAGTTACATGTTATTTCTGTTCAACACGGGAAAGTGATTTTCAGTGGCATTTAAAATTAAGTCGTGATATATATTAGAGGTGACTAAAGTTTAAAATACCAATTGTTTGAGTAATGTTTTATGGCTTTTATGTTTAACATAAGTAGTATTGGTTGACTTGAATTTGACCGAACAAAGACCATGGATAGTGTGTTTCAAACTCATATTGTAAACTTTAAAGAGATAAAGTATTGCCTATGGACTTTTATTTAAATCTTCTCATAGGTATCTTATTAGAGGTAAAGTTCATCGTCTCGTTTTGATTTCTTACTTTGAGACTAACTAAATCCAAGCTTATAGATAACATAATCCTGTGTATTAAGATTCTTAAGAAAAACGTAGTCCTTTGCATGTCTTGAGTGACAGTGCAATATTTTTTGGGATAGATCTACCCGTTCCTTATGTGTGAGATGTTGCTTCATGAGTGATCTACAATAATTCATAGTATGACTATAGAAAGGGAAATAACTGAAGGCCTTGTTCGGTTCGCTTATTTTGAAAGTCTCATCAACCCTAGTGGATTAGTGACTAGCAAAATCTTGTTACGTTTTCAAAAAGCTGCCAACTTTCGTCAACTTGTACAATCTGTTGCTCAGGAGAGATGTTCATCTGTCTATTAAGGTGTGAGTATACTACCCATCAGCTTGGTCTATATGAAAAACAATATTTAGAGGTAAAAGACACGTGTAGATTTCAAGTGTTTGATCTTATGTTCTCGAACCATTGTTTATATATGGCGGAATCACCAAATCAGACTTGCTAAGGTTAGATCAAGTAGAAGCCTGGAGTTTCTATCAGTAACTTGCTAGCTACTGCTTTTCCAAGATTCCTTAGCTTTCCAGTAGCCCGTCATTTTAACGAGGACTCCGTGCTGATGGTATTTTCCAAAAAAAAACAATGGGAGCTTCACAATTAAATCATCCAATTTAGAGAACATAATACCTCCAACAAGTACATTGTCATCCGTAACTTTGTCATTAAACTCTACTTTTTATCATTATTTTTTAATAAATCAGTCCTTGAAAATATGACTTCCATTTAGTATATGTTCTAAAGAATAAATCTAACAATAGAAAGGTTAAAAACTTGTGAGGCACATTAAGTCGATGTCTTTTACAGTATTTAAATTCTTTGCTAACTAGAAACAAGTGAAAGTCTATTTAAACCCACATTTACCGAACAGCTATGACTTGAGAATGTAGCACAACCAAATACTCCCATACTGTATATTGTAAGCCCTTGTAATGTGTAAACAGGTTATGTTCATCAGTGGATCTGTATCGTTCAACCCATGTTTATCTCGTTAGTTGGCTCACAGTCATTAACACCGATAATTATTATGCAAATTTTAGTGTCATCATTACTAGTACCAAACACATCAAACTTTCCCACCTAAATATATTTTTATTCTACCAAAAACATGATAGCATTTCACCAATAAACATTCTTTAGTTTTGTATTAGTCGTTTTCTGGGATACAGATTCTCTCAACAACTTTTATTCTCATCACAAGATTAAGTCAGAACGACTCAATCCCGATCCCTTACTTTTTTCCTCTCAGATATCCGACACAATGGATTTGGATATGATGATGCACACTAGTAGCAGTAGTGGTGGTGGTACAACAGGATCCAAATCATGGGGTAAAGCTGCTTCTTCAAAACTATCGAATTCAAGCAATAATAATAATCATAATAATAGTATGACTACAGGGTCGAATTCTACGATGGCTACTGTCGCTGCTTCACTAGCCAATAATAATGACAGTCCAACAGGCTCGATTAGTACAAGTAGTATATTTGATTCAAATAAACGTCGAGTTGGTCCATCATCTAGTCAATTGTATTTAGTACGAACTATGTTAGAATTAATGGTTGAACAAGTTTCATCAACCAAACAAATGATACGAAAAGAATTGGACACTGCAACATTATCAGCGATAGATACATTTCTTAAGCATAGTTTTTATTGGCCATATCTTCTGAATTTCAGTGGTAATGTGAAAGTATTTATCAATTTTATCCATCTTTAATTTTATTTATACAAGTGTAATTTGTAGTTGTTCATGCAAATCTGTTTATGTATAATTAATCACTAATTTTAAGTGTAGGTGACTTTCTACTGGATAAGTAAATAAATGTAAGCTGACTTCCTAACTTTAGGAATGTGTGTTACGTATGTCCAACCACTGCCGACCTCGACATGCGATGTTCGCCTAATAATAGGAATAGGTTGTAAAAAAACTAGGGGCGGCTAATCAAAAACTTAGAATCAGTTCGTGAACTCATTGGCCGTTAGGGTGGGTCGTGCTGATAGGCACAGATTATTCGTGATTATCCTAATCATTAGTTGTAAAGTCAGTCAGTAACAACGTAGAACTTCGTACGTATGTTCATCAGTTCGAGTTGCCACACCACATTAGCATAGAGATGCAGTGGTCGATTCAAATCCCGTAGTGGTAGAGGTAGGAAGAGTATAAGCAGTAATCGGAACACATTAGGGTTTGAAGATGTTATTCAAGGAGTATAATACAGTGAAATAAATTTGGAAAGGAAATGAAAGACATGAAGAATTCAGAAGATTAGAATTTGGGAGAACACAAAGAGTGGATGCACCTGCGCCATTGCAAACGATTTTGAGCCATGTCATTCAGGTCTCTAACCATCGGTTGCTATCATCTCGCGGTCCCCAACCAGCTAGTCTACACCTACCAACATGGCTCAGTCCACTTGTCAGTGACTTCATGAATTTGTACCATGTTTTGGTCTGGCAGCCCCTAGCTTTCTTCCAACCTACTACTGCACCACTGAACATCGCACGTGGAGGCAGTCGGTGGTTGGGCATACGTAACACGTGTCCAAGCCATCTCAACTGATGAAGTTTCACTATTTCACCAATGGATTTGCCATCCTTACCTAGTACCCGTTTCCCAACAACTGCATTAATTACTCGGTGGTCCCACGATATACGAGCAATGTTTCGAAGACACCTATGATCAAATACTAGTAACCTACGAATATCCTCTACTCTTACCGGCCATGTTTCACTGCCATAAAGTAGGACGGAACGAACTGCTGCGCAGTAAACCCATCCTTTGGTTGATAGACGGATATCTCGCCTATGCCATAAATGACACAAGTTGACGAAAGTTAGTCGAGCCTTCTGTATCCGTGCTGAGATTTCGTCACACACCAGACCACAAGGGCTGATGAGACTTCCAAGATAAGTAAAGCGGTCGACACGCTCAACTACTTCACTCTCTATCATTAGTTCGGGTGTCGATGCAACCCAATCCTGAAGCAACATTTTGCATTTCGAGGGAGAGAATCGCATGCCGAACATGCTTGCATTGTTGCTTAGTGGTCAGAAGACTCTGCATTTTGTCAGCGTCTTCACTAAATAGAACTATGTCATCGGCATATTTTAGGTCAGAAAGTGAATCTCCCGGTAGAAGTTCAACCCCTGGAAATTTATTTATTTATTTATTTGAACACATGAATATTGGTACAAGAGAGCGCCAATATATATGCGCCACACAAAACAATGAGAATTCGAAGAGAAATAGAAAAGAAAAAAAAACTAAGGAGCGCAAAAGAAAAAGAGAACAATAACGAAGAGATTGGTGTAAGGTAGTGTGGTAGTAACGAGAGAACGGAAAGGTACAATCAGAAGAAATCTTTCAGGTAAAGGAGACACAACCACTTTTTATGAAGAAAGTAAAAGAAGGTTACAGCAGGATCGCCACTGGCTTCTATTCTGAGCCATATCTGATAACGTCTCTAGCCACTGTGTAGCACCATCTCTCAGACCCCAACCAGGGAGTCGTGAAGGACCAACACAAGCCAGTCCTTTGCAGCTTTCTTTCATGCCACGACACCATGTCATGCACTGACCACCTCTCCGCTTCTTCCAACCAGTCCCAGAGTCGGCAAATAATGCACGACGTGGAATTCTCTGGGACGACATTCGGAGAACATGTCCAAGCCACCGAAGTCGGTGTTTCAAGATGGTGACACCAATTGAATTATCATCTCTGTGCCCGAACACACGATGCCGAACCTCTGCATTACTGACATGGTGTTGCCACTGAATGTCAGCAATCCTTCGGAGACAGCGATGATCGAACACAGAGAGTCGTCTAACGTCCTCAACTCGGAGAGGCCAGGTTTCACAAGCATAGAGCAAAACTGCTCTCACCGACGCGTTGTAGATCCGACCTTTTACAGCCAGACTAACATCACGAAGGCGCCAAAGGTGGCCCAGATTGGCATAAGCCGCTCTGGCTTTCACTATTCGTGCATTGATCTCATCACTCACACCCCCACCAGCACTTATGCAGCTACCCAGATACACGAACTTCTCGACTACGTCTATCTGCTCACCATCCAGGGTGAGTACAGGATTAGAATCCTGCCAGTCTTGTAGAAGTACTTTGCACTTCGAAGGTGCAAAGCACATACCATACCTACGGACACTGATTGCCAACTGATTAAGTGCGGATTGCATGCCTTGGGCATTATCGCACAGTAAGACAATATCGTCCGCATACTCAAGGTCGAGAAGTCTTTCTCCAGGCAACAGATCCACACCACCATTACTTACATTCATCAGAGCTGTTTCCAGAATGTCATCGATGGCAAAGTTGAAGAGGAATGGTGAGATTGGGCAACCCTGCCTAACCCCACTGCTCGAATGGAACAATGGAGAGAGGTGGTTGTATGCCCTCACTCTGCCTGAGGTGTTTTTATATAGGGCTTTTAGGATGTTAATAAACTTCTCAGGCACACCCTTCTTCAATAGACAATCCCAGAGAACAGTCCTGTCCAACGAATCGAAGGCAGCCCTGATGTCAAGAAACACTACGATTGTTGGCCTTTGATAAGTATGGCGGTGTTCTAACATTTGGCGGAGGGTGAAGATATGATCAATACATCCTCGACCAGAACGAAACCCAGCCTGCTCCTCGCGAGTCAATCTTTCTCGGGTTTTGAACAACCTACGAAGTATGACGGAAGCCAATAGCTTGGACGCAATCGGAAGTAGACTTATCCCCCGATAGTTGTTACAGGAACGACGTGAACCCTTTTTAAAGATAGGGACAACTATCGACTCATTCCATGACGTTGGTACACTCTCTAGTTCCCAAACCTTTGTAAACAACGTCGTCAATTCCTTAGTCAAAAAGTCACCACCATCTTTAAAAAGAGCCGGAGGTAAGTCATCTGGGCCAGGTGATTTGTAACGCTTCAAGAGTTGGAGTTCCTTGCGGACTTCCTCCTCGTTTGGTGGATCAGTCGTCACCGGCCATGGAGGGCAGGACAGTCTGACCGATGTTGCCGGAGCAGCAGGCCAGTTGAACTGCCCTTCGAAAAATTCTGCCCATCGTCCAAGACGTCGATGGATGTTAGTGATTGGCATCCCATCATCCTCGCAGATTGTTTCACTCACACCAGACTTCTTGCTGCCAGTGGCTCGGATGAGCTGGAAGAGCTTCCGGTAGTTACCAGATGCAGCTGCTGCTTCCAGCTCATTAGCACGCTTCGACCACCAGGCTTCTCGGTCCTTACGCAAGCTTTGCCCAATTTCCTTACGTAACATCCTTCGTTTATGGTCAAACTCACGGTCACCCGGAGTAGACCGACGGGCTTCAATGAGTTGTAAGGAACCAGAAGAAACCCAGTGCTTAAAAGCGGGACGTTTCGCAAACCCACAACTGACTGTTCCCGCCATTTTCATGGCGTCATGCAATTGCAACCAATGCTCATCTATACTTTTCGGTGGAGTGGTAGCTAGCCTAGAGGCTAGCTCGGTTCGATACTTACTTGCAACAGAAGTTGCAACCAGCTTGCTAACATCAATCCGTTGGTGGTGGTCACTTCGTTGTCCACTGAAAAGTAAGGCAAGATTGGCGCAGACCAAGGCATGGTCAGAGTCCAGATAGGTACTCCAAAAGGAGCGGCAGTCTTTTACACAACCACGCCAGCGGTAGCTGATCGCGATGTGATCAATCTGAGTCCAGGCTTGAGATGCAGAGGGAGGACGCCAGGTGGCACATCGGCGATGACTGTGCCGAAAGTTAGTGCTAGCCAGAAACAGGTTGTGGTCTGTGCAAGTTGCAGTAGACGGTCCCCGTTATCTGACCTGCGACCAACAAGTCCCCATCGGCCACCTAAACGACTCTCTTCTGTGCCTAGACGCCCGACCTGAGCATTCAAGTCTCCGGCTAGTACTACAATATCTGTCGAACGCACTTTCTGGAGAAGAACAGATAACTGGTGGTAAAACTCATCCTTGATTGCATCCGGGCTGCAATCTGTCGGGGCATAGGCGGAGATGACGAAAAGACATCGTTTCTCACGCCGATTTCTTCTCACTTTGATGGAACTTTCTAATCTAACAGCACATAACCGACTGTTAATGGGGATCCAATCGACTAGTGCTGCCTCAGCTCTAGCGCTTAGTGCGACACCAACGCCAGCAAGACCAGACGAAGATGCCACAGGGTCCCCGGATAAGCGCACGTAAAACAAGCTTTTCGAAGCGACAGATGGAGATCGAATTTGTAGTACTTCGCCAGAGTCTTGAATACGGGTCTCGGATAGACAACAAACATCAATATTAAGACTTTCCAAAGACATAGCCAGCCCTATCTGTTGTCCGACCTGCATAAATGTGCGAACGTTGAAGGCAGCCAGTTTGAATGGTGCACGTGGTTTCAGAAAAACTGCTTCAGTCTTCGTATTCGGTGGTAACATACAATTTTCAACCGGACAGTGACTCGAGAACGTTTAGATACAGTCGAATTTCCACCATAGACGATCTGATGTATAATTCGGTAAATAAGTATAAACAGAGTGGGAATAAAAGTGGGTGAATAATGACGTAAATAATAATAATAATAATAATAATAATAATAATAATAATAATAATAACAATAATGCGAGTCACTTGATTGTTATTTGGGGCGAGAGGAATATTTTTCATAAGTAGATAGTTTATCATGCTTGTGTGTGCGAGCTGAGATACTGCCCGGGTGCCCAAACCGAAGCAGATGGTTTTCTTAGGGGACCACACCCCGAGCCTTTGACCTGAAGGTCTAACCCACAAGGCAGTGGAGCATCGTGAGGAGATGCATTCCCATGGTAGCCGGTGACCAAGGATTTGGTTCATACGCCATTTGTTCCTTCAGGATACTGGAGCCCATGTGCACCATTGGTTTGGGATCCGGTTAAAGCGCCGGACATTCGCTTTTTGTCCTCTCATTTTTGTAAACAACACCCCCGTCGCGAGAAGGCAGTGGGTAGAACTTCCCCGGCAGAGGCTGTATACTCGTGGCCGTGTGAAAGTATTTCGAGAGGGAGGGCGAACCCACCCCGCTCGCGGCCATACCAGGGCATTTGAGGGCATGACTGAGTTACTATAAAAAATGCACTATTATGTTGAAATCAATCCTTTATTTAAGATAGGTCCTGTATCACTTTTCAGTACTAGAATTTTTTCTCTGAACTACATATAAAGAAACGAAAATATGGGTTTAACATTTCATTAGTTAAATGTAGATAACAAACTAGTGTGTGTACAGTAAAGGTGAGTTTAAAATTGACGAGCGCTGAAATCTCATGTTAGATAATCTTGTTTGTCTATTCGCTGGTAAATAGTATTCAGTATAAAGCATTAATCATTGTGGATCGATTTTGTAATGATACATCTTTTTAAAAAAATGTTACAGAATAAGAAAGACAGTTGAGAGTGAGGAGGAAAAAAGGGAAAATTATATGTGAAATATTGATTTATGTTAAAATGATCCGGTTAGGTCGACACGTACCAAACAAGTGACCTTATCAAAACTAAAGAGTATGGGTAGTGTTACTGGGTGTAGATATCGATTTCAAGACGATGAATTCCCTATAACGCGTCAACGATGTATGATAAATTATTTCCTGTTGGTACAATAAAACTCTGTAACTTATTTTGATCAAACAACCTGCTCTAGGTATTCAAAAATATTCTCTGTGTTCTGAGATAGAGTTGTTTTGATAATCATACTTTGTTTGATTTACCATGTTAGTTACGCTTCAAGAACAAGCCTTTTAGATTAGAAGTTGTATACAATAAATGTATATTACTTCACTGAGATAAGTACGGTTGTAGATTATCTCTTGTTTTCATTTTTATTTACCTTCTTCCATCCATTATCCTTTTCCATCTATTTTTTCTCACTAGAAACTTTAATCAAGTGTTGTGACCTATCTCAACTATGGTATCGTGAATTCTTCCTAGAAATGACTAATGGTGCTTGTATACAATTTCCAATTGAAATGAGTTTACCATGGATATTCACCGATCATATTCTAGAAAGTGAACATCCTGGTTATACGGAATATCTACTCTATATGCTTGATCTTTACAATGATGCTGCTGATTGTGCATTAAATCGATTTCGAAGACGATTTCTGTATGAAGAAATCGAGGCTGAAGCGAATTTAGTCTTTGACCAACTTGTTTATAAACTAAGTGATAAAATATTTCGACACTATAAACGCTATGCATCATCAATTTTATTAGACAAACGATTTCGAGCTGAAGCCCAACGTACTGCTTCATGGCGTGAACCTTATCCACCGCCTAATCGTTATACTGCAGCTTTGCTTCGACAAAGAAATATTCAATTGCTTGGTCGTTCTGTCGATATAAACCGATTAATTTGTCAGAGGATGACTAAAGCAATATACAAATCAATTGAAGTTGCTATTTCACGTTTCCATAGTTCAGATATAACAGGAATAATTGTAAGTTTGACGTTTATTATTATCATTGTTATTGCTTTTTGTAATACAGTACTATTACACTTGATCATGAACTAATATCGTTTAGAGTAAAAGAATATAACTTGAAGAATTCTTACTCCCTACCATTAACAATAGACTGTCGACCAAACTCATCAAATGTAAAAGTCATATACAGACTAGCAAGTTTATATGAACACCCAACTGGTCATGAACTGTACGTCTTATCACTGATAAATCATTTATCAGGTTTGAATTTATGCACCTGACTTTGAGTCACATTTTATACGTGTGAGCTAGTGATGCTACCCCGGTTGCCCAGACCAAAGCCGGTGGAGCAAAGTTTGAACCTGGGACCTTAGCATTCGAAGGTCGAACGCCTAAATCATTAAACAGTCGCTCTTTCTTACCATTTAAAGAGAATAATGGATCTTTAATATGATTTATTTACAGTAAGTAGAGAATCAATATATCGCTTCATATCTTTCTTTCTACGAACTAATTCTTTCTTCCCGTACTATGTCCTTATACGCAATCTTTCTTTTCTATATTGGCACCCTTGATTTAACTACTCTTATGAATCCGGTGTCCATCTTTTTGTGTTAATGAGGTATGGCAACTTGGACGATGCATATATATGCCTCGTTCTACGTTGTAGCTGACTGACTGACTTAATATTTTCATAGTTTTGTTATTGTAAATAAGTAAAACAATCTAATTCATCTCATTACACACATCTATCCAAAATATATTATTCAATGAAAATAAATTTTACAACCTCATAAACTAGAACATGTATCTGAAATGAGACTAACCATGCACTGTTATTTATTGAATAGATTTGGACGCTTGTGATATACTTTAAAATGAACATTTTGGAATAGTTATGGATGTTAGCTTTCTACGCACTGAAATTAAAACATCTATCCGATTGATGGTTGAAAGTTAAAGAAAGAAACTAATGATTCATAATTGTACTAGATGTATGTAGTGATCATCATATAAAGATTTAGTTGCACCAATAATTACATCAGGCTCTTATTTATTCTACTTTTGGGCTAGTTGTTCTATTTTGGAATCCCATCTGACTGGTCTCAATCACTGATTGTGCCAGTCTATAAGAAATAAAAAAAGTCCTCTTGTGACAATCACAGAGGAAGCAGTTTGACTAATACAGTGTCTAAAATATTAACTTCAATAATACTTCGACGCCTAACTAAAGCTCGTGAAGAGCAGGCTAGAGAAAACCAGGCTGGTTTTCGACCTGGACGTGGTTGTATAGACCAGATGTTCACATTTCGTCAGGTTCTAGAACACAGACACAAGTTCAGACGCCCCACAATGGTAGTATTTCTCGACCTTAATGCAGCATTCGACTCTGTTGATCGTGAGGCTCTATGGCAGTGTTTGTCATTGAAAGGAGTACCAAAGAAGTACATTAACCTTATAAAGGCTCTCTACTCGAACACAACTGAACTGGTAGAGTGAGAGCTTATGGCGAACTGTCATCAGAATTGATTACCTCAAGTGGTGTTCGTCAGGGCTGTCTACTCTCTCCATTCTTGTTCAACTTTGTCGTTGAAGTGCTTTCAGAGATAACACTTTCCTCATCTAAATTTTTGGGGGTTGAACTTCTGCCGGGAGACTCACTTCTTGACCTAGAATATGCCGATGACATAGTTCTATTTGGTGAAGACGCTGACAAAATGCAGTCTTCTGATCACTCTAAGCAACAATGCAAGCATGTTCGGGATGCGATTCTCCCCTCGAAATGCAAAATGTTGCTTCAGGATTGGGTTGCATCGACACCCGAACTAATGATAGAGAGTGAAGTAGTTGAGCGTGTCGACCGCTTTACTTATCTTGGAAGTCTCATCAGCCCTTGTGGTCTGGTGTGTGACGAAATCTCAGCAGGGATACAGAAGGCTCGACTAACTTTCGTCAACTTGTGTCATTTATGGCATAGGCGAGATATCCGTCTATCAACCAAAGGATGGGTTTACTGCGCAGCAGTTCGTTCCGTCCTACTTTATGGCAGTGAAACATGGCCGGTAAGAGAAGAGGATATTTGTAGGTTACTAGTATTCGATCATAGATGTCTTTGAAACATTGCTCGTATATCCTGGGACCATCGAGTAAGTGACGCAGTTGTTAGGAAACTGGTACTAGGTAAGGATGGCAAATCCATTGATGAAGTAGTGAAACTTCATCAGTTGAAATGACTGGGACACGTGTTACGTATGCCCAACCACCGACTGCCTCGACGTGCTATGTTCTTTGGTATAGGAGTAGGTTGTAAGAAAGCTAGGGGCGACCAGACCAAAATATGGCACAAGTCCATGAAGTCACTGACAAGTGAACTGAGCCATGTTGGTAGGTGTAGACTACCTGGTTGGGGACCGCGAGATGATAGCAACCGATGGTTAGAGACCTTGAATGAAATAGATCAAAATCGTTTGCAATGGAGCAGGTGCATCCACTCTTTGTGTTCTCCCAAATTCTAATCTTCTGAATTCTTCATGTCCACCATTTTCTTTCCAAATTTATTTCACTGGATTATACTCTTTGAATAACATCTTCAAACCCTAATGTGTTCCGATTACTGCTTATACTCTTACTACCTCTACCACTACGGAATTTGAGTTGACAACTGCATCTCTATGCTAATGTGGTGTGAAAACTCGAACTGATTTACGTACGTACGAAGTTCTACTTTGTTGCTGATTGACTGACTGATTTTTGATTCCATTATACATGTAGTTTAGTTTAAAAACTTTACAAAATTTATCTATCATTCATATATATACACTGAACAGGATGTTAAATGTGATGAAATTCTGGAAATATACTTAATATATACGCATAGTGTATGTGTATGTGTATCCATTCTTTCCAATCAATTAACCATAGAATACTTGATTAATTATACAGTCGATTGTTTATACGTTTCAATAGATGGATCATTTATAGGATGATGGATTCATTTATTTTATTTTATTTTTTCTTAAAGTCTTGTTCATTATTGATTAATTTGTGATCAATTGATATATTTCGACGGTTGCTTACGCCTGTTACTCCTCATGAAGGAGCATAGGCCACTCACCATCATTCTCCATCCAACCCTGTCCTGGACAATCCTTTCCAGCCCTTTCCAGTTTTTATTCACCCTTTTCATATCTGCTTCTATTTCCCGACGTAATGTGTTCTTTGGCCTTCCTCTTTTTCGTTTCCCTTCAGGATTCCGAGTTAGGGCTTACCTGTAGTTCTTCTTGACTTCCTGCAGGTCTCAAGCCCAGGTAAAGAAGTAGGGTTGGGCATGAGGTCGGCAATCCCATCCCGTAGAAAAAATCTTGCTAAAAAACGCCAACTAGATTGAAACTTTTCTTTACACATTGCACAAAGTACCTGTCGGCTAATGAAGGAGTAGGCTGGAGGAAAGAAAGGATTAACTAATTCATTGATAATTGGTTTGAGTTATGTTGGTAGACGTTCGGTACACTTCATTAAGTTCCTCGCCATAATTATAGTCATTAGTTAGAGGTGTTGATTAACTTAACTCAGAATCAATCACAACGACTCATACCCATGTACTCTTTTTGTTCCTTTAGATTTGCAGTTTCAGAACTGTTTTGTAACCTTTATTCTGCAAATTCATTCTTCTTGAATCATATTGTCTGTGGTTAATGCTTCCTATTATCACCGATTCTTCTGCTACTTTGGTATTGATTCTGATCATTTTATCTCATTGTGGTGTAACAACTTAAATCGATGCACATATATGCTAAGTTCTACGTTCCTTATGATTGACTGATGTTTGTAATCCTGCCAGCTGCATGAAAAATGGTATACAGTATTAACCTACTTTTAATCAGTCAGCCGAATAGAATCTAATAACCATGAATATTTAGGTTGTGATTTAAACTAGTATAGCTGAAACGTAACCAATCACTAAATTACATTATTGCATATAATAATGAGCAAATAGTTTATATTCATCTACATTATATAAATCACAATTATGTCAATTATTATAGTTGTATATTTAATAATGTTAAATAAATCTTGTTTTTGTATATATATACTATAATGACTATACCTTTATATTTATAGGAATTGGAAGCAGCTATTGAATGTAATCGACTTTGTCATAGAATGTTGAGTGAACAATTGGAATTAGATGATTTTGATGCATTATTACGTGAAGCGGATAATTTAGTCACTTCTAGATTAGGAAAAATTACTGTTCATGTATTTTGGGAATTAACATATGATCTTGTTAAAAATTACTGTTATAATGATGCTACTAACAGGTTAGAAAGAGTTTTGTTTTAATTTTATGATTAAGTATTAAGTTTTCTACAATATTTTAACCGTTTTAAAAATACTCATTCTATTAAAATACTGATATATGTATGAAGAATATTCTTTTCAATTGATGCTCATCAAATGGACATCCAAGTTTTGAGCGAATTACATAATTATTTATTTAAACGCATAAACATTCGTACAAGGAGGTATCAAATAGATACACACCACATAAATCATTCGATTCATGTGACGGCTGGGATCCTGCTCGGGTGCCCAAACCGAAGCAGGTGGTTATCTTAGGGATTATACTCGGAGTCTTTGACCTACAGGTCTAATCCACAAGACAGTGGAGCAACGTAAGGAGATGCAGTCCGATGGTAGCCGGTGACCAACGACAGGTTTATACGCCATGTGTTCCTTCAAGATACTGGGGCCCATGTGAACCATTGGTTTGGAATCAGGGTTTTACAACTCCCCTAAGTGGACTTTCCGTGTCCAGTAATCCGGTTAAAGTGCCGAACATTCGCTTTTCGTCCTCTCAAATTTTGTAAACAACACCGGTGGTGCGAGAAGGCAATGAGTAGGACTTCCCTGCTGGTGGTTGTATGCACGTGGCCATGTGAGGACATTTGGAGAGGGAGAGCTGACTCTCCCCACTCTCAGCCGTACTAGGGCATTTGGGGGCCAGTTTGTTCCCTACAAATTGATTTGTTAAGTTAAAGTATATCAATAGTGAAGTTGTGACAAAAAAACAGTCGCTTTAATAAACCACGTGCAATAAACGAACGCGTAGATCATTCCGTAAAGTAGATAAATCTAGACGCTTTATGTAAGTAAGCGAAAAATCCGGAGTCAACCGAAAGACAAGTATAAAATACGTATTCACCAGTATATATATGTTTATCACTCTGATTTATTCTACATTTAATATTCTTAAAAACCAGATAATTATTTAAATTTTTAAAATCTGCAAATAGATTTGTACCAACAAATTTTACATTAACTGAAGTGTTAGAACGTGAGAAACCGCCAACAGTTGAGGCTCAATACGTTTGGGGTAGTCGTTCGTTAAATACATGCTTTGAAACTATATTTAAATTATATCGTGGTTTTGTTGGTGCACCTCACTTTTCTGCCATTTGTCGTTTATTGGGTTATCGAGGTCTGTTTGTTGTTACGGCTGAAGTAATGAAAGTTGCTCAATCATTGGTACGTTTAATTTGTTTGACTTGATTCTTTATTTTGAATAGTGATTTCTTTTTGTGTATTAGTTTAATGGTTTATAAAGTTATTTTATTATTTATATGTCTTCGGAATATTCATGTGTCGCTTGACTGACTGTGAAAAGTAACATCAGTCTCATTTCTTATACAACATTTTTGTTTCATAATGAAGTTTGTCGTTTATCTTGTTCTGAATAGCTGACTATTTGCTTCCATTTGTTATACACCAGTAGTTTTTTGATTGTTAGCATAAATGAATAGATGATATACCAGAGACCGAGCTCATGATTTGAGCCGTCAATTAAGCTGATATAAAAAAAAAGACAAGACATGCGTGATGGGATAAATGTCTGATGAAATAACATACTTGTAAACAAAATGTGGAACACAAAACTAAACACGATTATACACCAAATGTGATTAAGATATACAGATTTCATAGGTCGTTTAAATGCTAGGGAAATTAAAATATGAGTGTTAGATTTCATTCTTTCGCTGTCATATTACTGTTATCGATTTGAATTCGGATGATATGAATAGTCTGCGCAACCAATCTACTTGTTCTTCAAAAGGATCCACCTATTTATAGTGCCTTTCTCGTAAGGTCGTTAATGTCTTATCATTGGTGTCTTCAAAGCATTGTTTGTGTTTATTGAAACAATTGGGTGAGGATTTTTGGTGCTATATATAGAGTAAATTGACGAAGTCAGTTGACTGACTCATGTGGCTGTAAAACTTGATAAAAATGACTGAGGGATCTATTTAGAAGTGCTGCATGCTTGTTTTAATGATAGTTTATGAGTAGATTAAAAACTCTCAGGTCAAGATGTAAAATCATCTCACGAGGTTATTCAATACTAATTGAGTTGTTTTTGGAGATATGAACTTCTTGGTTGGAATCTACAGAAGTACAGACGCATTCTTTGTGCTCCCCCCCTCAACTCTTGCGAAATCTATTATTATTGAATAAAAATCCTTTCTTAGGTTTATAAAATTATTTGTCACGAACTTCAGTAAAAGAGATTCCCATCAAAATGTTCGATGGACGAAGATAATTTTCAGACCAAAAAATATGGGTACATTCAGATGTTAGTGAATGCTCATGTGTTACAGGATCAGAATCTATCGAATAGTGAACATTTGATTGATTGTCCAAAGCTTAACTCGTTTTCTCAAGTTTGCTGTTCGCTATCTCCAGTTAATTTCGAAATGAGTATTGAAAGTAAGATTTTTGAAATCATATCATTCAACTTATTCTCCGGTTACTACAAAATAAAAACGCCATTTTATGTTATAGTTCATCAATCTGTCATACTCAATTGCATACAGTATTATAACCTTTTTGTCGGCTAGTCCCCTAATCATTTAGTAATTTCTTCCTATATTTATTGTTGGAAGTTATTCCGACTTATATCATTGTAAATTTATCATCAAGATTTCTTAAAATGTTTTTTTTTCTATCATATCAGCTAAATCAAACATTACGCGATTATGTTTGCCGATTAGTGCTTCTTATGCCTCAATCATTGATACTTCCATCAGAGAAAGCTGAATCTGATGCTGTATTCTCGGCTTTATACACTCAATTACATCAAATCTATAAATATACAGATTTAAGAACTAATGTATTTCAAAATTTTCGTGAATTTGGAAATATTCTTATCTGTTGCTTACAGTTAGAAAAGAATTTAGTAAGTTTATCCAAATAACAAGTGTGAATTTTCAAAGAAATGAAAATAAGTTTCACTTTTATGAAATACTACGAACACATTGGTTGTTAGTATTCCCTGTCCGAGTTATGATTATCAAGCAAAATGATCTAGCTACAAGTGAATGGAATAGTCTTTTACTAACGATAACTAAAATTAAAGTCAATTATACGAGGAGAGGTTTGACTTCACTCTTGTAAAATGTAAATATGCAATTGCGATTTGATTCAGTATTAAAACAGTGGCTCAATAGTTAAGGCGTCCGGCTTTTAGTCACTAAATTACAAGTTCGAACCCGTCACACTTTCGATTTGGTTCTAGGTCAAGTACGCAAATAACCTGGTAGATGATTTATTACTGATAATAAGTATGGTCTGAATTTATTCCTGATATTATAGAATATTAGAGAATTATGTCTTTTTTAAGTGAATGCCATTGGTATAAATTTATTCCTCACGTTTATATCCAGCTGGTTAGAACTGATTGGTCGTTAAAATAATCTTGTTGATCTCTTCGACTAAATCTAGCTACTCGGTTGAAGAAAATAACTCCATTCAGCTGATTACGTGAATTTTTCAATACCATGTGAAATAGAAGATTGAGATGATAGAGAAGATTTGTAGCTCAGGTGGATGATTTTGATGGAGTTTTGTGCTCTGAACTGGATGGTTTAGTCGTAAAGCTTTCATCGTTCTTCTGAACTACATCATCAGCACAAACTTCAGGTAGAATTGAAGTTTTCGAATTTCTCCACATGTGGAGGAGATTCGCCGGTGTATGTTGCGATAAACAGAGTAAAAAAAATCGTTAGAACGTATACTAGGATGTTGTTAAAATTGCCGGTCTTTAGTTAATATGAACAAGTGTAAATCTTAAACACAATTTTAAGATTTTATAGGAAAAGAAGAGGTAGATGAAGACATGCCATAAAAATGCTATACAGCAGTACTACTCTGACTGTTTGTAAGGTTAAAACTGAATTCATCTGTTTCGCTGGAGTGATGGATGATGACTCATGTTTGTAAAATAAAGACTAATGAAATATGGGAATTAGTCCTTTTGATGTTTATTAACGTACACATAGGGAGGAGAAATCGTGATCTGCAGGTAAGTGGTTGAACACATACCAAAATGGCTAAGGAAACAAATAAACTCCGATGATCTTCCGCAATCGAGAAATATTCGGTTGAGACGGATCATAGGGTCGATATCAATCAGCCTCTATAGTGCTATAAAAAGAGTTTTCAGCGTCGTATACTAAGATCTATTGAAGTCTTGTCTATGAAAAAACTGGATTGGCTTTTGTGTTCAGAAACATTTCGTCCTTACTCTTAGCCTACTTTAATTTGTTACCAAAGTGATGAGTTTCAGATTGTGTACTTTTTATTAATTTTGTTTCTGTATACATTCTTTCTTTTTTATTTTTCATACATAATGTCTTAACAAGTATAAGTGTAATCAGATTGTTCGAAACATAATTCTGATAATCTTTGTCTTCTCATTGTATCGCTCTAATGAAATATGATTAACTGCCTTGTAAAGTTTACCGATATACATAATATATATATGACAGAAAATCTGCAAGGTTGAACCTGCTTCTCTATGATGAATACTAATGAATGGTTATCAAAGGAGACCTCCTTAATCAATTTTTGTTTGTTTGTTTAAGTAATAATTAATTTTATGTTCTTACTATTCTGAGCTATTTTACATTCTAGTCAATTGAAGATTCATGTGATCTTCGTCATGCAGGGCCTTTTATTGGACAAATGCCAAGACAGTTCTTCCCTCCTATTCCATCTCATGAGGGTAAGTTGTTCATAATCCTTATATTTAATTATATAAATTTCAAGTTTTTATTTACTTCTCAATTTATCTGTCTAAAAAAATTGACAATGTTTTCCTAATAAACACAATTATGTTTTTAGGGCTATAGGATAAATGGTAAGAGTTCCTAAAATTTGAACTTATCATAATTATATAAATTCATACTATTTCTCTACTGTCGTTGTTTTTGGTATATTCAAATATTTCAATGGTTGTGATCATGAGTCATTTGAAGCTAGACCACCATGGAAAGCCTGGAATCGTTGAACGACCGTTGTGGGCACTTGTCAGTAGTGCGCATCCACGGTGTCTCGCTCAATTTCGTGGATTGGTTGAAGTTAGACATTAACACCGTTGAATTGCCAGCCTGGTTAGTGATTAAGCGATCGCAAGGTGGGATCGTGGATGTGCACTGCTGAGGAGTCTCACAGTAGGACGAAACGACCGTTCAGTGCTTCCAAGTTTTCTCATGGTGGTCTAGTTCCAATCGACTCATGATCTCAACCATTGAAATTACTATAATATCCACAAAAACGCTTCTGATATTCAAATATAACATTTTAGTTCATTTCCAAAATTTAAAATCATCAATATTTCTTTCATCTTATCATGAAACCAAGGTACTTAGGAAAAACAAACAATACCGAATTCCCTAAACGGATTCTCTCTAATAATCAATATTCTATTTATTTCAAATTATTTAATCATTGCTTACTTTACTCATTACTTAGATTTCTTTATCAGCTTTAAAAAGTAGTTTATTACTTATCAACTCAAGAAATTCTATACATTCCCCATATTTATTCAAAATTTTTTTACTCAATGAAAAAAAGACAGAAGCGAAACTGAACATTTGTCACTTAAATTGTATATAATCGATTTCGTAGAGTTATCTTGTTAGTGGCCTCCGAATTCCCTGGTTCGGCTGAGAATGGGGAGAGTCAGCTCTCCCTCTCTAAATACTTTTACATGACCACGTGCATACAACCACCAACAGGAAAGTCCTACTAACTACCTTCTCGCAACACGGGTGTTATTTACAAAATTGAGAGGACAAAAAGCGAATGTTCGGCAGTTTAACCGGATTACGGGACACGGAGAGTCCACTCAGGGGAGTTAGAAAACCCTGATTCCAAATCATTGGTGCACATAGGCTTGAGGATCCTAAGGGAACAGATGGCGTATAAGCCTGTTGTTGGTCACCGGTTACCATCGGACTGCATCTCCCAACGTTGCTCCACTGTCTTGTGGGTCAAACCTTAAGGTCAAAAACTCCGAGTATGATCCCCTAAGATAACCACCTGCTTCGGTTTGGGCACCCGAGCAAGATCCAAGCCGTCACATGAATCGAATGATTTATGTGGTGTATATCTATTTTGGTGCTTCCTTGTATGAATGTTTATGTGTTTAAATAAATCTTGTTAATGAGTTAGAAAAATTCTTGATTCAATGGTGTAGAGTTTTGTAAATATTTATTGATTTTAGTCACTAGTTACTATGCAATTGAAAAAATGTATCATTTAATTAATTTTTCTTTTCTTTTCTATTGATTTTTTTTTTCATTATTTAAACTTTAATTTAAAAAAACTCAATGAACAATTTCCTAAATCAATCAATCAATCACCCTTATTTGTTTTTAGTCAAAAAAAAACAAACAATGATCGAAAACTTAACATGAATTCTGATAAAAACCCCACTAATAACAGATATCAGCATCATGAAGTATGTCATAGAAGAATGAAAGAAACCTGTGAAATCCCATTTCTTTTTTCATGGTGTTGATATTTTCGACAGTTTCATTGGACTGTTTTTTGTTGTTGTTGCTGTTGTTGATACATAGACTTTGTATATTGATAAGGACTAGAATAGAAATATAGATCATATAGACATATGTAATATTCTTTTCTAAAGAAGTTTTACTTTCTTCATGATGATTAGTGTCTGACAAATACAAAGGATACACCTGAAGAATTGGGCAAATCCTGACTTGTGTGTATGATGCATTTCTTGATATTCTGTTATATCAAAATTGTTTCTATATAATAATAATAATAATAATAATAATAATAATAATAATAATAATATAATAATAATAATAATGAGATATATGTATTGTACAACTAGTTCACTTATTATTGCTGATATTGTTCCTTCTTATTCTCTATTACTCATTATAGAAGGATTAAAAGGTAAATCAATTAATGAATTAAGACGTGAACGTGAAATTCAATACAAAGAATTACAAAAGAAACAAGAATCAATGAATATTGTATTAGTTGTATCACGTATTGGTACTGAAGATGTAAGTTAATAAAATCTTATATACAAATCTACGTGATCTCTATATGTATTTATCATTCTCTAATCTTGTATTATATATTTTTTAAAATAGCGTTTCCTTTTTGTTCATTTTCTTAGTCGTTTCATTGTTTATATTGATTTAATTGTGCGAACTAATCTGTAGAGTATTATACTAGATTAATGCCCTGGTATGGCCGAGAGGGGTGGGCCCGCCCTCCCTCTCGAAATGCCCTCACATGGCCACGCGTATGCAGCCTCTGCCAGGGAAGTTCTACCCACTGCCTTCTCGTGACGGGGGTGTTGTTTACGAAAATGAGAGGACGAAAAGCGAATGTGCGGCGCTTTAACCGGATTCCAAACCAATGGTACACATCGGCTCCAGTATCCTGCGGGAACAAATGGCGTATGAACCAATCGTTGGTCACCGGCTACCATGGGACTGCATCTCTTCACTATGCTCCACTGCCTTGTGGGTCAAACCTTAAGGTCAAAAGCTCGGGGTGTGGTCCCCTAAGAAAACCACCTGGTTCGGTTTGGGCACCCGGGCACTATCACAGTCCTCACACAAATCGAATGATTTATGTGGCGCATATGTATTTGGTGCCTCCTTGTACCAATATCTGTGTTAAAATAAATAAATAAATAATGATAACTAGATTAATTTATAACTGAATTTGAGATAGATGAAATCTTGTAATAATCAGTCATCATCTTAAGGTCTACCTACTAATATGTATCAATTTAAATTGTCCAATTTTATATCAGCATAGAAATACAGTGAAAACGGACAAAGTATGGAACAAAGGTGAGGTACTAATTCAATCTACAAAGGAAAGTGAAACAGATGGTATATATATATCAAGATTTTTCTTTTTAAATGCCTCCTATTTAGTAGTGGGTAACCAGTATTACTATTATTTCTTCATTAAACTCCATGCTGTCACATATTCCACTTAAAATGTTTCAATCGGTTAACGAAAAAAACTATACATTTTTCTTCCATTGAATAGTAAATAAACTAATTTGTCTAAAAGCGATATCTTATATACTAAAATATAACTGTACTGCATAACAGTACAATCTTCTATAGTTTATAACTGTGAAATGTGGTTTTTAAAATTAGATGGCATACGTATTTTACTATTACTTGATCTTAAATGTAGTGTTATCAAGTAAAGATATCAAGTTGGATGACGAAACTAAATTTCTCATAACTAAGTGGTTGACATATATATTACGTAATCCCAACCACTGCCAACCTCGACACATGATGCTGGTTGAAGTAGTTGTAGTTTAGAAGAAACCCAGGAGCAACCGAAACTACCGGTAGCATCAATTCATATTGCTTATTGAATGTCAGTCTGAGTCATGTTAGTAGGTGCAGACTGCCTAGCTAGAGTCATCATGATAATCGGAATCACTGGTTAAAGATGCCCTGTCACACAGCTTAAAGTCAATCGCAATGGACCATGCGCATTTACTGGAAAATGTATCATCGATGCTATCTGGATAATCGTAGCTCAATATATCGGATATTGTGCAAAGTTTAAAATGTAAAGGATTGAGTCTGTATTTAAATTCCCTGAAGTAATGTAGTTACTCTCCTACGGCTACTGTCAGTCTTAAACCCGGGTAAAGGAAGAGTGTTGACATGGGATCAATAACCCTATCCCGTAGAATACAACCTTGCTAAAAAACACTAACCATAATAAACAAATTAAACTATTTTAACTCGTCGCTGACACTTGAAGGATCTTCATTCACAGGAATTATCATGCCTCAGGGCGAAACCCGAGATTATTCGGAAGTCAGAAGGCCGATGCCCCTTCTTACAACCGGAACAACAGTTTTTATAGGTATATAGAATGTTCATACAATGTGGGAGACCGGGAGGACCAGTCAAATGGCAACAGAAACGAGAAGATACAATTTGACAGTGCTCGAAATAAATGAAACCCATTGGACACATGCTCGACCGAAAAGGATATATTCGGGAGAGATGCTACTGTACTCTGGTCACGAAGAGGAAAATGCTCTATACACTCAGGGAGTTGCTCTGATGCTATGCAAAGAAGCACGTTAAGAACTTATAGGATGGGAATCTCATGGACCCAGAATAATCAAATCATCCTTCAAAATAAAGAAGAAGGGAATCACAATGAATGCTATCCAATGTTGTGCACCCATCAATGATAGCAATGATGACAATAGACGCACCACACTACGATCGGTACCAGGACTTTGCAGACGACGTAATTCTTCTATTACAAAGACACGAACAAATGCGAGTCCAGACAAACAGTGTAGCAGCAGCCTCTGCATCAGTAGGACCCTACATACACAAGGGAAAAGCAAGATCCTCAAATACAACACGGAGAACACTAACCCGGTCGCATTAAATGAAGAAGCTCTAGAACAAGTGGAGTCTTTCACGTACCTGGGAAGCATCATCGATGAGAAAGAAGGTTTTGGTGAAGACGTAAAGGCAAGGATCGGCAAAGTAAGGGGAGCATTCCTACAGTCGAAGAACATACGGAATCCAAAACAACTGTCAACCAATATCAAAGTCAGAATCTTCAATACGAACATCGAGACAGTTCTACTGTGCAGAGCTGAAACTTGGAGAACTATCACAACCATAATGAAGAATTTACAAGTATATATAAACAACTATTTACTCAAGATACTCAATGTTTTTTGTCCGGATACCATCAGCAACAGCCTACTGTGGTAAAGAACAAACCAGCTTCCAGCTGAAGGGGAAATTAGGAAAAGATAATGGAAGTGAATGGGGCATACATTTGGGAAATCGTCAAACTGCATCACGAGACAAGCGCTAACTTGGAATCCTGAAGGGAAACGAAAAAGAGGTAGGTTAAAGAACATACTGCGTCGAAAACTGAAAACAGACATGAAAAAAGATGAATGGCAACTGGAATGAATTGTCCATGGCAGAGTTGGATGGAGAATGTTAGTGAGCGGCCTATGCTCCTCAAAGAGGAGGCATAAATTTGCGCATAAATTTGCGCGTAAGTGTAGTTACTGCAAAACCTGGATGTTAGGAGTGCAATTTCCCATAGAGCCACTCTTGAGCACCACTGAAGTAGTTCCAACCTAAAATAAAACAGATACCTCTATTTCAGTGATTCTTCGACAGGTATTAGCCCGTGATAAAAACCATCTACAAACTAGACAAAACTCCATAAAACACACAACTATACAATTTTTAGTGTTAAAAAAACAAAGATGACAAGAAATGAATTCAAACACATGATCTACTGGTCGAAATAGTAGTTGAAGGTAGTTGTCAGGAGATCCTGAACGTAGGTTACGTGCTGTATGGCACTCATTAGCAAGGTGTACCTGTAATCGTGAGGGAACCGATGCTCCCTGACGGATTCAATGTCGTGTCAACCAGTTTCACGGGTAATTCAACTTACCAAGTGAAACCTTGAGTTATTTTCATGTTGAATTTACTCCTTTTAATTATAATCTCTCTCTCTTTTCTTCTATTCACACAGCAATTGTCCTTAGCTAAAGAGAATGAAATATTAACGAAAGAGAGACTTTGTTCTGGTTTAACACTATTCGAATTTGTAAGTTATGATTCTTCTAATCGTAACAACAGAGATGATTTTCAAACATAATTTCCGGCCGTATAATGAATTGTTTGTCATTGAATGCTTCAATTTATAAAACATATTTCAGTGGATGGCTCCGTAATATAGGACATACAAGCATAGTATACCGAAATCTATGGTGTACGTAGTTGCTTTGCCCCTTGGGCTACTTAATAACTAATTAGGACGTGTGTAAAACAGTTACATATTTGAGATGTTTGTAGGAGTGCTAAAAATTTATGTATACCAGATGCAATAATTGTACGGAAGGACACTAGTTGTTTCAGCAAGCTACAACGTAGAACCAGACAAATATATGCATCGGTCCAAGTTGCCATACCTCATTAGCACAATAAGATGAACACCAAATTCATAGAAGTAGTTACTTCAGTGACAGTAGCTGTCTACCTTACTTCGATTTCTCTACAGATTGCGAATTCATAATTAGAAATTCACATTTTTTATTGTTTTAATTTCTCCCGATTTTTTTTTCATTTTCTACTTCGCATGAATAGGTCCTTAATAAAATTAAAAATTTTCTTCATGAAGAAGATTCTGATGGAAATACTTGGGATCGTCTTTCCAATATTGCCAAACGTAGTTCTATATGTAATGGAACTACAACACATTATAATAATGATATACTCGGCTTAGAAAGTTATACACACTTTCATCGTCTATGGTCTGCTATTCAATTAGTATTCTGTACACCATTTGGGCAAAATGAATATACAGTTGAAGAAATGTTTGGTGAAGGATTAAATTGGGCTGGATGTGCAATCATTTTGTTATTAGGTCAACAACGTCATTTTGAAGCACTTGATTTTGGTAGTCTTATTTTACGACTACAACGAATCGATAAAAAAGATGCAACACCAATGGGAGTTGTACGTTTTATTATTATTTAAATAATAAGTTATATCTATGAATATGTTATTATATCTGTACGTTTTAATTTGACATTTTAATTGTTACTCTGGTAAATTATTCCACTGTTTTGATAGTTTAATTACTAAGTAATTTACAGAGAGTAAATTTAAATTGAAACGATTCCAATTTTAGTAAAGAGCTTTGAGTGCTTGATGGAATTTTGTTCACTGAGCTGGATGGTTTGCTCGTGAAGCTCTCATCGTTTTCCTGAATGACATCATCAGCACAGACTTCAGGTAGAAGTGAAGTGTTGGAATTTCTCCATATGTGGTTCATAGCTTGTCCTGTAGACCTCGATGTTGATTGGTTCTTATTGACCTTAAATTTGTCATTGTTTACTTCTTTGTTTTGGTTGTATCTCCCATTGGTTTGGTTTTTGTTCCTATGCACAATTTTCCTGATTGATTGATAAATTGAATCGATTTCAATGTGCTTGTTGATTGCTGATTGACCTGAGTGCCAAGCTTCTAAACATTCTCTGTTGTTTTTTTACTTACCTCTATAAGTACTGTTACTTGGTGACTCAACATACTAGAGTTCATCAGTCGATGTTAAAGTTATTTTATTTATTTTAAATTAATAGTTTCCCTCATTTTTTTTTACCATTTAGTCTTTGGAACGAATGGCGGCTCGTTTAAGTCGTTTCTCAGTACTCAATCGTCAAATATTTTCGACATTAAATATATATCTTCATCCTGTCGATCGACTGGATGAGACGAGTGTTCGTGTTCGACAGTTTCCTATACCTACCTGGTCCAAATCATAAACCATTATCGTTTTTTAAACCATGTAATTTGTTCCCCTTTCCAATTTTTTTTTTGGTATAACGCTTATTGTACTATAAACCACCTCAATTAATGGCATTTTATAGAGTTCCTTTGGTCTTTTTTTATATTTTGATCATACCGGTAATTTGTTTTGGTTGATTTACTGCTTTCCTGGTGTTTTTTGCTTTCTTATCTGTTTTTTTTCACCTCTTTTTCTAGAGAAATATGTATAAATAAATTCATAAGGAAAATAAAGTTAATTTATGGTGTTATATGATTAATGATAATAATGCTTTGTTAGTAAAATTACTTTTATGCGGATTAACATTCTTTTGTCGTGAAAATCCTGTTGTATTCGATGCGGCCTTGCTGAAATGATGTGTTCATACGCGGAGTTACTTTAGTCATCTTGAATAAAGCATTAAGATAGGTTTAAGTAAAATAACATAAATTCATTTTGTTTAGTTGTTTCTGACAGCTGCTTACAACCTATAATATGTAAAAATCATATTCACGAAATGGGTCTAAATTACTTACAAAAACGTGTTTAATTGTAACTTGCTTTGAAAATATCTCAGTACCATATAACAAGAATGTAGATAAATTTCAATCACCGAGTAGAGTAATACTAAACGTTCGATGAACTTGATTGCAGAAATGACCTAAAACCTAGTGGTGGCTTTGTAATGAACATACGAATAAAGTGAGTGAAGGTCAGGTAGAGAAATTATTTATCCAGAATAGTCGGAGAACCGTTTGTTTTTTACAACTATTTTCTAAACATGTCAGCTTTTTGACGTCCGGAATCAGTGGCTTTAAAAGGTTGGGGATCACCATGAACGATTTCACGACACCTACCAGATATGCTTTGTCGAAGGTTTACTGTGGGTTAGATCATTAGAAGTATTTCTATTTTATTTAAGTTCCTTAGCACACGTTCTATAATTCCAGGATATGCTCTGTTTTCGTTCTGTTAATGCAGTTGTTTGACAGACACATGTGAATTTATAGACGATTTGCAGTAACATGAAGTGAGACAGGAATAACTTATTCTGGAACCGTGCTGCTTCTCCGAAAGGATAAGATTTTCATCGAGATACTTAAACAGCTTCTTCCGAATAATCCTTTCTAAGATCTTAACAACCACACTGGTTAGGCTAAGGAGTCGGTAATTCTCAGGTTTATGTTTCCTACCTGTTTTGAAGACAGGACTTACTATGGCGTTTTTCCAGTCTTTTGGTAAACGACCCTGCGTAACGGATAGGTTAAAGCATGTACTTAAAGGGCTTGCAACGAAGTTAGATAATTCCTTCAGTAGCCTAGGATGCAATTCATCGGGATCCGTGGATTTATATGTCAAGCTTATTTAGCAGACCGGAGACAGTGAGTTTTTTAATTCTCACGCTACCCAGTGTATGTGTGGGGGTATTTGTATACGCTGACGGGAAGGGTGCTTCTATGGCATATACCTTGTTAAATTAGTTTCAGAACACGAGCCTTACCAAAGTCGTCCTCCACTAATGATGAGGCAGTACTGTCTGCCCATAGTGCAGGAATATTTCCCCTTCATTTTGTCCTTCGGTTTATATAAGAATACAAGCGTTTTAGACATTTTGTGGATTGATAATTTTCTCTTAGTATAACCTAGATTTACAGAGTGTCGGGACACAGGTATTACGAATTTTTCTATGCCCAGGTTTTGTTTCATCAGTCTCCAGTGACCCGAATGTATCCCACATTTTTCTTCTCTTACGGAGAAGGATGCGAACCTTCCTGCAGAACAATGATGGTGAGTTCCTTGGCCCCCTTGTTGTGGTCCAAGGAATTTGGGGTGCAGTACTTTTTAAGTATAAATTTTGAAGTACATCGCAAGCTGCTTCATTTGGAGACCGTGGCTCTACTGACGCTGTTGAATGTACAATATCCTGCATATTTGCTTTTCAGACATTGGGTTCGAATTGAGTTCACGAGCGCAGTTTATTGACAATTTTACGAAGTCAAAAATGGGACTGCATAATCACTTTTACCTAGGGGTGGCATGTAATCAAGGTTCGTAATGTCCCCGTCATAATGGGTCAATATAAGATCTAGTAAGGATGATTAGATTCCGGGTCGTACCTAGTCGCTTCCTTCACATATGTAATAACCCTATCAACTAGTTCCTACTCGAAGGAACTAGCTGATAATTCAGTTCTTAGACTTTTTCAGTCTATCTTGGGTGCATCAAAGTCTCCTACGATAAGATAGTTACCAATTTGTGACGAAGTATTGAGACAGTTTAGCAAGACCTCATTTACCTCACAGCTTGGACTGCAGCAGACCAAAACAATCAGCTGCACTTATCCTTTGTATTCCAAGCGGTAACTATTTAAAAAGGACAGTTGTATTTTTTCTCGCTGATTAAATTTGTTTGTTTTGATCGTTTATTACGTATCAAGACTACTGTTTTCACTTTAATTGAATTTATTTCAGTTAAAGTATTCGACTAAAGTATCGTTTTTACTGTTCTTTTTGTCGTTGGTACTCTTGAGTACCTCTTTTTCAACTGTATCTGTTAGTACTTTTGGTCCTAGCAATCTACAGCTCTTCACTTTTTTGGTCATTGATAATTTTTTTTGTTTCTGAGTATCATCGCATCTTGAAAAAGAACCCCTCCTAAATGACCGGACAGTGTAAAAAAAGCAGTTGCCAACGTCCGGGTTGTCGTTATCCTGTTGAAAGCGGCATGCAGTGCGACGAGTGCAAAGGCTGGTACCACGAAGTTTGCACGAACTTAACGCCTGCTGCTTTCAAACGGTTCAGTAAGAAGGGTTGTGTGTGGCTTTGTCAACAGTGCTGCTCGGATGCAAACAGCTTGTTAACCGAGGCCATCTCACTGGTTGATGCTGCAAAGAAGTGTTTTAGCAAGCATAGTCGGAACGCGTCAAACAGCACTCGATCTGTCGACACGCAAATCAACGTGAAGGAAACTAAGGTTAGTCCGGTGATAGATGACTCACGCCCGTCAAAGAAGGAAAAGCAGTCTCCAAAGAGGCCTGCCTTAAACAAAAGCTCAAGAAAAGTAGGGTCTTCTGTTCCCCGTCTTCCAGATGGGATCCAACAGGAAACACCTAGAAGCCGCAATCGCAAGGCTCGATCGGTTTCAAACGGTAAACATAACACGACCTCTCAGGTCGTCGACAACCCCCCAAAACCCAACACTAGGTTTGACGCAACTATTATTGCTTCTACCAGCAGCGTTGACGAATGGGTAAAGGTTGTAAGGAAGAAAAGTAGGGATATAAAAGGGAAACCTGCCCCCGTAAAAGTGGTTGAAAAATCGAAAGCTGATCATAGCGACAGATCAGCTATTTTTCATAGAATCAAGGAGAGCGATAGCTCTGAACCTAAAGCTCGTTTTGAGCATGACATTGTACTGATTAGGCAGCTGCTTAATCAACTCATGCCTCAAAATATGACCGGGGTCACCTTGCTAAAGGTGTACAGACTAGGGAGTCTAACGGACTCGAAACCAAATCATTCCAGACTGCTTAAAGTAGTATTCGGCTCTTCGAACGAACGTGACCTAATTTTACAAAATGGACACAAATTAAAGGGTTCAGGAGTCTTTATCCGAAAGGACCTACCGTTGGCAGACCGTGTTAAAAGACGGGAAGCCGAGAAAGAACTACAACATAGGTTAGACGCTGGCGAAAAGGACCTGAAAATTGTAAATTTTCGGGTTGTAAGACTTCGACAGAGAATGATGCCGAAGCCACTCTGGGTGAAGCACGAAGGCACTTAAACAGGCTTCGGATCTGTTACACCAATGCACGAAGCTTACTTAATAAGCGATCGGAACTAGGTGTACAGATTGACTCTACAAAGCCAGATATAATCGCAGTAACAGAAACCTGGCTGACACAGGCTATAGATAGTATAGAACTTGATTTCGAGGGCTTTACGTTAGTAAGGGCCGACAGAACACAAAAGCGCAAAGGAGGGGGAGTAGCTCTATTCATTAGGAATGCTATCCCATTTACCATTATCGATAGTGTATCCCATGAGAGTGGGACGTGTGAATTAGTTAGTCTTCGCTTAAAATGCAAGGGACAAGAGCTGCTGATTGGTTTGGTCTATCGCAGTCCAAGCTGTGAGGCAAATGAGATCCTGTTAAGCAGTCTCAATACTTGGTCCCAAAGTGGTCGATGTCTAATCCTAGGGGACTTTAATGCACCTATGGTAGACTGGGAAAATCTGCGAACTGAATCGTCAGAAAATTCCTTCGAGCAGGAACTAGTTGATGCGGTTATCACATGTGCTCTAGTGCAACATGTGAAAGAAGCGACAAGGTACGATCCGGACACTGAATCATCCTTATTAGATCTTATACTGACTCACTATGAGGATGATGTTGCGAACCTCCACCATATGCCACCCTTAGGTAAAAGTGACCACGCAGTTTTAACTTTCGACTTCCATATAACTGCCAGTCATGAGGACGCGTCAGTCCAGTCCAGACCCAACGTCTGGAAAGCAAACATACCAGACATCATGCACTCAGCATCGTTAATAGATTGGACAATAGACCCAGAGTCCTCCATTGAAACGGCCTGGGACGCATTTCGAAATTCATACTTAAAAGTTACCACACCTCACATCCCTTGGACTATACCAAAGGGGCCGAAAAACTCACCACCATGGTTCAGTAGGGAGGTCCGTATCCTTCTCCGTAAGAAAAGGAAAATGTGGGATAGATTTAGGTTACTGGGGACTGATGAGTCAAAATCTCAGTATCGAAAGGCTCGGAACACTTGTGCCTCGACCCTCCGTAAGTCTAGAAAATTGTACGAAGAAAAACTTGTTAAGGAATCCATAGAATGTCCTAAACGCTTGTATTCCTATATAAACCAAAGGACAAGGAGAAAAGGAAATATTCCTGCTCTATGGGGAGACAGTACTGCTTCATCATTAGTGGAGGACGACTTTGGTAAGGCTCAAGCGTTCTCGAACTACTTTAGCAACGTGTATACCATAGAAGCACCCTTCTCGTCAGCGTATACAGATCCCCCCATACATACACTGGATAGCGTGACCATTAAAGAACTCGATGTCTTTGGTCTGCTAAATAAGCTTGACATAGGTAAATCCACGGGGCCCGATGAATTACATCCTAGGCTACTGAAGGAATTATCTAACTTCGTTGCAAGCCCTTTAAGTACATGCTTTAACCTATCCGTTACGCAGGGTCGCTTACCGAAAGATTGGAAAAACGCCATAGTAAGTCCTGTCTTCAAAACAGGTACGAAACACAAACCTGAGAACTACCGCCCCGTTAGCCTAACTAGTGTGGTTGTTAAAATCTTAGAAAAGATTATTCGGAAGGAGCTGTTTAAGTATCTCGATAAAAACCGGATCCTCTCGGAGAAGCAGCACGGCTTCAGAATAGGTTATTCTTGTCTCACTAACTTATTAGTGGCTCGTGAAAGCTGGTGCGCTCTTAAGGACCAAAAGCTACCTGTAGACGTCGCCTTCATTGATTTCAGTAAAGCTTTTGATAAAGTTCCGCACAACCGGCTGTTATATAAGTTAAGAAATGTCGGGATTGGAGGCAATTTATTGATGTGGATAAAAGACTTCTTAGTTGGGCGTCAACAAAGAGTAAGGGTGAACTCAAAGTTATCTAGCTGGGAAACTGTGCTTAGTGGAGTGCCCCAGGGTACAGTTTTGGGGCCAGTGCTATTCCTCTTGTATGTAAATGACCTTCCTTGTCTCCTATCATCATCGGTCTTGCTATATGCTGACGATGTCAAGATATGGAGAACGATACGATGTAAGAGTGATAGCTTAGAACTTCAAAATGACCTGAAGAAGTTATCTGAATGGTCTCAAACATGGCAGTTGCCGATAAATACTTCCAAGTGTGTTGTGATGCATATCGGTCATCAAGGCACAGATACATACACGATGAATAACACTGAGCTACCTGTCGTCCAGACATATAATGACTTAGGAGTTATCGTTAGTCAAGACTTAAAGACTACTGCACACTGCCGTGCAATAGCCGCCAAAGGTTTTAGAACGTTATGGTCAATACGTAGGGCTTTTAGTCATGTCGAGGCCAAAACGTTTTTGACTTTGTATACAGTGTTCGTTCGTCCTAAACTTGAGTACTGCATACAAGCGGCTAGCCCCTGCTTAAAAAAAGACAGTGAGCTTCTGGAAAAGGTTCAGAGAACGGCGACTAAGCTGATTCCCGGAATAGCGAAGCTTCCGTATGAATCTCGACTGGCCAAGCCGAACCTTTACCCGTTGTCTTATCGCAGAACTAGAGGCGACTTGATTACAGTTTTCAAACGTAAAACCCTCACAATCAAGTTCCGTACTATCTATCAGATCCTGCAAAATTCTATGTTCAGTTTCCACAAATAATTAAAAATATTACTAAATGCGAATTTCTCCGTGGTTTAAATTGGACGATATGGGATGAACTTTATTGTACAATTGTTGTTTGTTTTGTTTTATTTTTGTAGTGTATAATTACAAACCATTTTTCTTGCGCAACAACTTATCGCGACTTCAGAGTGCTCTCCAGGTATTTTCATTTTAACCTTTTATTTTTTGCGTGATAAGAAATTTATGATAGTTTCATGGAGAGAGATTCTGAAACGATTGTCTATTGTGCTTTCTTACAACTCAGCAATTCTCAAGCGAAAAATATGTTACATCGAATCCTATGGTTCGATAGAAATAGTCGACCAATATGAATTTCGAAGTTTGCCACTCTCCATACCTTTTTGTTGAACATAGAGTTGGTGTTCTTCGCCTAAAGGCTTAGTAACACCAGGAGTCAGATAGAATTAGTGTTTATAATTGTTGTAATTTTGTGTGTGTTCAGATATAAGCCAATTTTTTTTACATTTTTCGTCTGATTTTGGGAAATCCTTTTTAAACTAGGTTCTTTTTAAACCTCAAACAGTTTGTGTTCATATTCATTTTGATTATAAAAGCGACATGGTTCGCTTTTAAATATTGTATATATATATATATATATATATATATATATATATATATATATATATATATATACCTCACAATTACTATTAATATTATAAAGTAGCCGGTGTATTGGTAAGCCCAAAGTTTTCACTTATTTTGGGCTCACTGTACATATACATCTCAAGTTATTCTATTATACGTAAATAACTTCACAAGTGCATGTATATATTCATGTTTATCACCCTCCCAGAATGATAATTTGTCGTAAATAAAGTTTTATGGGTTTCTAACTGTTTTGATTTTTTAATGGTCATTAAATCAATAAAACTACGAGTGCAAAGTATTGTGCGTATTGAAACTGAATTACCAAGCATTGATCCGGATATCAGTCATTTACTTATTGATAAAGAAATAAATATTTGCGTTCTAGATCGTACAATATTAATCAAACCAGGTTTAGGTTCTTTGGTTTTCGAATATGTATGGCTCTAGAGTTGACATCCTGTAAGTGATACAGAGACAGTGTGAGTTAATAATTTGTCAAATGCTTGTTTTCTGGACTGCTAAAGATTAAACTTTCATTATACAATCCCAAGTTACTATTAATAATCCTTGCATGCATTCGGCAACGAGGCTTTATGTCATGACACACCATAATGATCGTCTTAATTAAACAAAAGCTTTGTTTTCTCAATACTTAAAATGATAAATGTCACGTAACGGTGCCGAAATAACTGAATAGAAACATTTGTAGTATAATAGTAGTAACTTAAGATTGAGGAACTATGACTCTTTAGATGGCTTTAGCACTAATAAAATGACCTATGTTGAAATTTATTTGTTAAATCAAAGTGAAAAAGCCTCTCGTAACATTGGTATAGGGTAATAATATTCACTAAAAGAAATGTCAGCGGCCAACCCATCGAAAGTATAGGTTTGTCGACCATTGTCTTTTAGTTGTCAATTGCCTTCAAGTAGTGATTCCTTCCAAACTCTCAAACTTCTGCACGTTGAAACGTAGAAGCATGGAATAAATTATTTATCCACTGCTTTCTTATTCATTTTTGTTGATGTAATTTTGCTAATGGTTAGATTGAGTGTAGCAACGGAAATCAATTATGTTTGATGAGAGTGCCTGTATTATAATTTTTAATCTAGGACATGATGAGAAAAGCCACTAACGAAGCTCTCTAATCGCATCACTTGCATATACCAGACATCACTTAAGAATATGTAACTTTTTAAGGTTTCAAAGCCCTTGTGTTGATGAAAATGAGGATACTTAAAGCGGGAAGATTTTTGTCGCTGAAGATAGTTACAGTAAGAGTCTCGTTATGTAAGTGACTTTTTGTATAGCTGATCTTGAGTTATATTTGGTCAATAACATTGCAACAGATCCAATCGCAAATATATTCCTTTAGTTGGTGACCCAGTCTGTTACATTTTTATATGCAAGACCACGAATGGGCTTTAATTTTTTAATAGTGTCCTACTTATTGGTAGTTGCCGCTCACTTTTGGTTGCATAGAACACCATTATTAGTTGCATGGGGCTTTAAAGGATTCCATCCACTTTTTTAGCTCACCAAACAATATACGAATAAATCACAGTCCAAAAAAGCAAATTAAAATGCATCGAAAAAAGGGGTATACCAGCTTGTTTGGAAAACGTGGCTATGTGAAACGTGAGTTTAGATTGTGGTTAATTTGGTCAAAACGCTAACCTTTAAGTAAAAATCGCTGTTCAGTTATGCCTTCTGATAAATTATAACAGATGAACGTTGGTCTACCGATTCAATAAGTTTTCTCTTAAAATTTAATTGCCGCTTGCAAAAATTACTTTGGACACTAGCAAGCATGCTTTTTGTGACGCACTTATTAACGAAAATAAACCTTTTTCCAATTATAACAGCATAAGCAGAAAAGCTAAGGTACAGCCACTAGGAAGTGATCGAATGCGCTAACTGTTTATAAATGTCGTGTAAACATAATCTATAAGGCAAACAGGTGTCATCTACAGACTATTTTAATCTCTTAAATGTAAGATTGCTCAGCGAATCGTTGATTTGCGTCCATATCTACAGTATACGTCTTCAGTTCACTTCATGGTGAGAAAAAAGTATCAGTACGTGATCAGTGCTTTTATACCTGGATTGAAAGCTCTTATTGGCGTTCTTGCAAAAAATTTGTCTTTACATTTATCGGCACAACTGCTCTTTGCTTTTCTCAGATTCTTAAAAGCGTTTTTGAATGTTATCGCACTAAAATTTTTAATATGTTTAATATAATTCATATGAGGCATCTCATCTACCAATCATTTTCATTGCATTGGACCCTGTTTTAAACTTTTCTTTATATCACTTATTTAAGGAGCAATATGTATTTTGCTAGCACAGTCAGGTTTAAAGTTCCCATTCCGGTTAAGCTATCAGAATTCCTTAAGTCAAACATGTTTTCTTTTCTTTTCGTCACCTTTTGTTTACTATTTCTTGATATTTTCTATCACCTGAGACTGTCTTTTTCAATGATGAGTCATAAGATATTTCTATGTTGTTCCTGGTGTGTATAAAATCCTTAAAATACCAGTTTGTTGAGACCGAGGCCAGTTAAAAAATTTCTACGTCTATTACCCCTCCTTAAGAAGCATAGGCCGCTCACTCACTAACATTCTCCATCCAACTCTGTCATGGATAATTTATCCCACTTCTTTCCGGCTGATATTTATCGATGGAGTGTATTCTTTAGCCTTCATCTTTTCCGCTTCTCCTCAGAGTTCCAAGTTAGCGCTTGTCTCGTGATGCAGTTTGACGATTTTCTCAATGTATGTCCTATCCACTTCCAACGTCCTTTCCTAATTTCTTCTTTACTTGAAAGCTAGTTTGCTTTCTTTCACAGCAGGCTGTCGCTGATGGTATCCGCGAAAGTACATTGCCTAGACTTAACTGACAATCCAGGAAACCCTGAAAATAATTATGGTATATGTTAGGACTAATAAAGTAGATTTTTAAAGAATGATGGAATTAACCTTCTAAATCGTCATGATGCTCCATTTTAGGTGGTATTTTTTAGATGCGTTTTTATTAAAGGACTTAACTTATGGGCTACTCTTTGGTGGGTGATTAAATAGTGTCCATCCAAAGAATTTCTTCAAGCATATCTTCATTTTTTTATAAACTGAGTAACATTCCATTAAGACACATTTTGGAATTCGCACATTTGCATGGTTTTTCTATCAGTTTTACAGCATACTGGTTGTCGTGTAGTCAATAATCATGCCAGGTTTTTTTCGATGTACATTATTTCTCTTATTCCTTTCCAATTGTCCTTCAACGTAGTTTCTTCTTCTTTGAGTAAATATTGTAAGGCTTAGAATCTGTTGTTGAGAATTATATTGAATCCGTTGAGTTTGACAGTATGTCGAAAAAAGGCTGTAATGTTGTTTGTCCAGTGTTTCTTTAACTTCAATTTCATCTTGGAAACCACCAGTTAGTGGTGATCTAAACCTATGTCAGCACCTATCACAGTCCTCACGTCTTCCATTGACCTTCTCAATTTTTTTTATTGATGCAAATACCATCGATCTGGTTCTTCGTGGTGTGACATGAAGAGACACATGTTACATTGTGTATGCGTTTGTGTGGGGATATTGTACCACATATAGCCATTTTGTTGAAGGCACAAAGATTTGCAAGTCTGTCACCATTCTCGTTGCTTTCTCCCATTCAGTCCGTATCATCCCATGATATCTTCATACCCGATGTTGTCCATTCCGAGTTCGGCGTTTAGATCTGCCATCAGGTGGACAGGTCCTTTGCTGGGCACTTCACTGTGATCGATTGCAGCCTCGAGTATAACTGATCTTTATTGTCATCATTGTTATCATTGATGTGTGCACAACATTGGATAACATTCATTGTGATTCCCTTCTTTATTTTGAAGGATGATTTGATTCTGGGTCTATGAAATTCTCATCCTATAAGTTCTTAACTTGCTTCTTTGTATAGCATCAGAGCAACTCTCTGAGTGTATAGAGCATTTTCCTCTTCGTGACCAGAGTACAGTGACATTTCTCCTGAATCTATCCTTTTCTGTCCACCTTGTGTTTAATAGGTTTCACTTATTTCGAGCACCATCAATTCGTATCTTCTCATCTGCGCAACGATTTGGTTGGTCTACACGGTCTTTCACATTGTCCGGACATTCCATGTATCTATACTGATTGTTACTCTGGTTGTAAGAAGGGGCATCGGCTTTGTGACTTCCGAATAATTCCGGCTTTCACCGTGAGGCCTGGTAATTCTTCTGAATGAAGATCCTTCAACTCGATGGGGGACAGATTTCGAGTGGTTTAAATTGATTTTTCTAGTTAGGTTTTTTAGCAAGCTTGTTTTCTACGGGATAGCATCGCTGACCCCATGCCCAACCCTCTTCCTTTACCTGGCTCGGACCGGCAGCAGCTCTATGTTAGCTACAGGTTGAGTCATGTGCTTTGAGGTGTACATATGGATTGGTAAGTGCATTTGGAGGTACTGAGAAAAAAGAACCTGACCGTTTTTGTTTATTCGGGTGAGCAATTCCTTTCACATAACTTCGTCAGTCTTGCTGATAGATAAGCAACCTCCGACGCTACATTTATCCTGTGGTTAATTACTTTAGTGTTTTCATCTCCTTTGAAGTACAAATATAAGACGCATGTTTTTTATCCACAGTATCGTATTTAATCTGTGAATTCGTTTTGGGATACTTCTCTATAAATTCCGTTGGATATGGACATAGTCTGTTTAACGTCTAATGTCATGATTATTTGTTGTTGACTTTAGATCTAATCTATGCGTACGTAAAATATATATTTCACAATAGTGCTTAGTTCACTTATTTAAGCGTAATTTAAGGGTGAATAAATGTTGATGGAAAAAGACGTTTTATTTCATATGTTTTCTTTTTGATAGTACTGTTTTATTTTTTATCCAGCCATTATGATGGAAGAAGTTCATGAACTTGACAAAATGAACAATGGACGTGATCATATACCGGTTGTACAGCTGAAGAAAACTATTGGACTTGCAAGTAGTATAACGATCATAGTTGGTTCTATGATTGGGTCTGGAATATTCGTTAGTCCAACTGGAATTATGGAGAATGTTCGTAGTATTGGAGCAAGTCTAATTATATGGGTTGCTTGTGGACTTTTCAGTATGTTAGGAGCATACTGTTATGCTGAACTAGGAACCATGATTCATCGATCTGGAGGAGATTATATATACGTTTACGAGGCTTTTGGCCCATTTCTTGGTTTTCTTCGACTATGGTCAGAAGTAGTTGTTGCTAGACCTGCATCTGTTGCAATAATGTCCATGACATTTGCAAAATATATTGCACAACCAATTTTCCCTGACTGTGATCAACCTGAAGTTGCAGTGCGTCTTTTGGCGGCAGTGTGTATTAGTAAGTTACCTCCTTAATTTATTTAGCTTTAAGCACAAAACTGTATTTGTATAAATATATGTTTAGTTTCTGTAGCCTGTCAGTTTAGTAATAGAATATGGATGCTGAGAAGTTCATTATACATTCAATGAGCATAAAAATCTAAGATTGAATTATAATTGAATGACAACATATGGTCCATATTAGATGTTAAATATGTTCATATTAAAACTACAATTTGGTTTAGTTTTTTCTCATAGGACGTAACAAAATACATTTTCAGTGATAATAAATCATTCAGTGTTTTTAATTGTTAAGCTTTCATTATAGTTACTAATTAATTCATATTCAATAAGTGTTAATGATTCCTTTAATTGGATTTTACTGAACCAATCAAAATTTGTTTGTTTACTGAAAATGATGAACTTTATTTCTTCTATTAGAAATTATTCATTATCCTCTTCATTGTTTATAATCAGTTAGGTTTAATTATTTACTATAATTTAAGGGTATTTTTCAACATTATCAAATTATTGAGAATATTTAAAGAGGTAATGAAAAGAAGCAATTCAATCACAATTGACGGAGAAGATTTGGAAGATGTAAAAACCTTTACGTATTCAGGCAGCATCATTGATGAACATGGTGGGTCTGATGCAGATGTGGAAGCAAGAGCAGCATATTTACAATTAAAGAACATCTGGAACTCAAAGCAATTGTCAACCAACACCAAGGTCAGAATTTTCAATACAAATGTCAAGACAGTTCTACTGTATGGGGCGGAAACTTGCAGAACTACTAAAGCCATCATTCAGAAAATACAGGTGTTTATTAACAGTTGGCTACGCAAAATACTTCGGATCCGTTGGCCGGACACTATCAGCAGCAACCAACTGTGGGAGAGAACAAATCAGATCCCAGCAAAGGAAGAAACTAGGAATAAGCGCTGGAAGTGGATAGAACACACCTTGAGGAAAGCACCCAATCGCGTCACAAGACAAGCCCTCACATGGAATCCTCAAGGCCAAAGGAAAAGAGGAAGATCAAAGAACACATTACGCCGGGAAATGGAGATAGACATGAGAAGAATGAACAAGAATTGAACAGAATTAGAAAAGAAGGCCGAGGACAGAGTGGGTTGGAGAATGCTGGTCGGCGGCCTATACTTCATTGGGAGTAACAGGCGTAAGTAAGTAGGTAAGCAATGAAAAGAAGTGGATTGAATTTTCAAATTATCATTAGTATACAAATATCTATTTTTTTTCATGGAAATGGAACAGGCATGAAACAATAAGGGAGATCCAAATCATAATTTAATCAACTACAAGAAATATGAGCAAATTATTCATAAAAAGTATAGACTAGATGATAAAGTTCACTGATTACAAACATTAATTCTAGTTATCATGAAAATAGTAAACATACTGAAAATACTTGGATAATTACTTAATGGGTAGTTAAACACTTTATTGATTCATGATTAGAATAATAAGATTAAGTATCATATTAAATAAGTCAGTAAATTAACGAAGGTTGACTACTTTATGTTTTTAAACTAATAGAGTTACTTTACTTCTCAGAATTGTTCATAATAATTTTTTTTAGATGAGTACTCGTCAAGATTAGAACGAATACATAATTACACCTGTTACTCTCAATGGAGCATAGACCACCAACCAGCATTCTCCAACCCACTCTATCCTAGGCCTTTCTTTCTAGTTCTAATCAATTATTGTTCATTCTTTTCATATCTGCCCCCATTTCTCGGCGTAATTTGTACTTTGGTCTTCTTCTTCTTCTTTGGCCTTGAGGATTTCAAGTGAGGGCTTGTCTTGTGACGCAGTTGAGTACCTTCCTGAATATGTGTCCTACCCACCTCCAGCGCTTTTTGCTGATTAATAATGGTTGCTCTGGTTGTCATAAGGGGCGTCAGCCTCGTGACTTCCTAAGGAACTCGGCTTTCACCATGAGGCATCATAACTCTTCTAATTGAAGACCTTCTAACTTCTAGGGCAGAGTTTAAATGGTTTGAATTATTTTTTTCTGGTTGGCGTTATTTTAGAGAGTTAGTTCTTAACGGGGTGGGGTCGCTAACTCCATGACCAACCCTCTTTTATCCGACCTTGAAACCGGCAGTAGCTCAAGAGGGGCGGGCTCCAGGCGGACTAGTTCGACAAAAATTGGGTGCCGAGTATAGCGAAGTCACTGTATGTGAAAATTATATTTGAAATAATCTCAGCGAATGAAATTTAAAAATAATTCCGTTTCGTTCAGCTAAATTGTTTGGACTTCTTCAGGGTAATAACCAAAATCATGGAAGAAATATATAGCGTTTTAACAATCAAATCAGATCAAATCATATTCAGATGTTGACTTAAGCAAGTAGGACAACATGAGTCAGTTGAATGGGAATCATGTGAAAAGTTCACGATGTGGAAATAAATGACTGAAACGACTTATCTGTGTATGTATGTATGTTTGTGTAAGATTGAGTTATTAATGAATGATATTAGGTGTTAATATGTTTTTATATGAAGGAAAAATAAAAGTGCAAGTTGAAGGTTGGATCATTGAAGTGCAAGTAAAAATGAGAATCATCTAAATGCTAAAAATAACTCACATCAATTCCAGTCAAAATAACGATGCATGTGAAATAAATAGGTTGAATAAACAATGGATCCAATTACTTGTTAACGAATACTTGCCTAGTAGTTGCTAGCTGAATACCATCCTTTCTGTTTAGGCCGTTCTTATTCGCCCATACGTACAGCGCTTCTGCTGTCAATCATCCTTTATGAGTGGTAAAACATTTCTGAACCATTTTTGTCCCTTAAAAATTTATCTTGAGTCCTATTTCCAATTCATGTAACTCTATCGCAGACTTCTTCACAAGTTTTATTAGGTCAACCGAGGATTCGGGAACATTTTCAAACACTGTTTGTGTTCCTTCAGCCTTACATTCAATTGTCTGGATGCTTCTCCTACATAACTTACTTACTTACGCCTGTTAATCCTAATGGAGCATAGGCTTCCGACCAGCATTATCCAACCCACTCTGTCCTGGGCTCTCCTACATAAGCTGTATTACAATCATGACAATTGATCTCATAGACAATATTTTTTTGTTCTTCCTTTGGGAACCTATCCTTAACTTTCACTAATGACAATCTTATGGTGTCACGCTCCCGAAAATACACTCTTACATCGTGCTTGTTTAGAATCCGCTTGATTTCTCCCGATGTTACACTATGGTATGGGATGACCACCGTGGACTTCTGATCTTTCAGTATACATTCTAGTTTAATTTTTCTCTCATTTCAAATAATCTTCCTTAAAAACTCTTTTAGGTAGTTGTTATCCCCAAGTATGGACAAAATTCAATTCAGTCCAACTTGTTGGTCTTCCTTATCTATAACAAGCTTAATACATTTGTTAATTAAATTTTTTTTACAATAGTGACTTTGTACAGAGCACATGAGATGAATCATAATCTAAGTATCTCTCAAAATTTGTTGATTTCTTGAATATATTTTTTTTCAATTTATTATTATTATTATTATGCCTTCGTTCAACCAAACAATGAAGAAACGCTAGTGTGTGGTCAATGAGTTCTGTTTCCTTCGTTAGCTTAATGCTTTCCGAAATGTTGTTTACATTTTCGAACAAATCTTCTAAACCATTCAATTTAATGGTAATAAAAATGTCGTCAACTTACAGTTACCGGACCCTCGATTGACATACAATTCACGTGATTGCACTGGTTTCTAGAGAATGCATGAATAAATTCGCTGCAATAGGAGAAACTGGTGGACCCATTGTTATACCTTCTTTTTGTAGGTAAAGGTCTCCTCGAAATATGAATAAGGTGGATCCTAAACATAATTTCGAGCATATATATATATATATATATATTCTTTGATGATCTTGATTTTGATTATTACCCTGGAGAAGTTCAGACAAGTTAGTTGGACGAAACGTTGGAATTATTCTTAGATTTCAATCGCTGAAAGTATTTCAAATATAATTTTCACAAATAATAACAAGAATTTTTTTGTTTCACGTATTTTACTTGCACATTTTCATGTATTTTTTCTTTTGTTTTACAACTAAAATATATTTAATACAGTAGGCAAAGATGGGTAGTGGCTGGCAATGGAATCGAGGACACGCTTTTCATCCTATTTGGGAGTGGTCAACTGGGTGTACCTGCATCCCAGAGTTGATGCTCACTCCAAGACTCGAACCCAATACTGTCTGCTTCAAACGCCATCGCGTTTTCTACTTAACTATTGAGTGCTGATAGCCACTTGCTTATACAATGGAGTGAAGTTTAAATTCACTTGATGTTGTTTAACTTGTACCTTCCCACTGTTATTTAGAACTGCAAGTGATCAGTCTCATGTTGGCGTATGTGCATCCTGTGCGGATTGCCTCAATATAGCCTCAAATCGCAAGCTTTTTAAGCAAAGATGGATAGTGACTAACCAAAAAAAACATGTTTTTTTATTTTCTATCGTTTAAATTAATCATTGTTACAGTAATATTATACATGGGTCATGTATATTCCATTAATTAAATTATTATCTTTCTATATATTTTTATTTTAGTTTTATTAAGTTTTATCAATGCCTTCTCTGTACGAATGTCTACATTTGTTCAAGATATATTTACTTATGCAAAAGTAGCCGCTTTAATTATGATCATTATTACTGGATTTGTACAAATTGGTTTTGGTAAGCTCTTTTTTTTTTCTCTTTTCTTTAAAAATCATTAAATGTGTTGTCTCATACATATAATTCCCTTTATCATCATTGTTCTTGCTCTTTTCAAAAGTGTTGTCATTGATATAACATTAGTGTATAAGATTGTTTTAACTATTTATAAAATTCATATCAGAAGGGTTTTGTGGATATTATAGTAACTTGAATGGTTGTGATCATAAGTCAATTGAATCTAGACCACTATGGAAAACCTGAAAGCATTGGACTGCTGTTTCGTCCTATTGTGGGACTCCTCAGCAGTGCACATCCACGATGATGCCTAGGGAGACTGATAGTTCCTGGGTTCGAATCTCGTGAGGCGGGATCGTGGATGGACCTGCTGAGGAGTTTCATACTACGGCGAAATGGCCGTTCAGTGCTTCCAGGTTTTCTATGGTGATCTAGCTTCAATTGACTCATGATCTCAAGCAATGAAATATTTATAAAATCTTTTTTATTTCTCGTTGTTAAAATTATACTGTATTAAATATTGAATAAAAACACATGAATAATATTCTATGGGACTAAATGTGAAGTCAATGAGAATCATGTTGTTCATAGATTCAAGCTTTTAAATCTAGGACTAGTTATTGGTAAGAAGTAATAATATTTGTTTTTTTAACATTTTGTGGTTAACCTTTGCTGATAGATACCAGTTTCTTGTTCATTACTCCCATCCATCCAATATGTTTTTTTTCTTTAAAAATTAATTTGATCAATCTTAATCAATTCTTCTGTTTTTATCTCCATCGTTACTAAATCTAAAATTTACTCTAATATCTAGTAAATTATTTTATAATCTGGGAAAGCACGTTTATTAAAATCGATTAGATAATGTGCACATATTTTCCTACTTGATTTCTTTTCCAGAGTATATAAAAAAAAGATCTTTCGATTAAAGTGAGTTATGTTGTTTATTTCTATGTAAAGAAATAAATCCAATTCAGTTATTACTAAAGTGAATCCGTTATTAGTATCTTGTCGAGATAGACAGGAATTGAATTCAATTCGAAATAATTTGGATTATCCCATGGTTAATGTTTTGACTGAAGTTTGATCAGTCTTGATTAGCATATGTGCATTCTCTGAACATGACCTTGAAATGGCCATTATGACACAAGTTAATGCAGAATAGATGGAATGTGGTTAGTAAAAATACCAAGAATATACATTTCATCCTATTATGGAAGCATCAGCTGACTGTACTGCATCCGAATTGATGTTCACTTTTGGACTCGTACCCAGTATCGTTCGCCTCAAACGTCGACTCATTACCCACCTAGTTACTGAGTCCAGATAACCATTCACTTATGAAGTGGGTGGATAACACGATGAAACTCGCATTCTAGATCCGAATGCTAATCATATGCCATCTAATCTAAATAGACAGAAATTACTTTTAGATAAACGACGAATTAGTCGTTCGAAAAAAAGCAAAAGTTGTCAGTTATGATCAATATAGAGCCTTGTTCAAATGTCTTTCGGTTCAACTTATCATATCATGTCACCACAACGAGGTGATATTAACAATACGAATAACAAAGAAGTCGAATCAATTATAATAATTTTTGTAATAGAAACGATAGGGCGAAAGATTAATCATACAGAGTTTGGTTTGAGAAGACAGAATAAAAGGGAATGTTTGAAGGAATACTGGAACTGATGAATTAAAGGAAGAGAATGAGTGAATGGATTAATCTATTGTGACTGACTCCAACCAATTTCACCTAGTCTCAGTAATCACACTGACAATTTGAACCAAACAATTTAAATATGCTGATGTATAAATAATTTTTAGTAAATCATAGTTAAGAAGTTGACTTGAGGTAGTAAAAATCAGGGAAATTCACGTTTTTTAAATCGTAAAGTAAAATTTTATCAATACTGTTGAATATAAATTGACTTAAGGAATGCGCTCAATAAGATCGTCTAGTCATTCCTAACGAATATTTTGCCTAATACTTCTATCAATCTTAACAGGAACTGAGGCCTGTAAACTGGTTATCAGTCGTTGATGAATTTTTTTAAACTTTTATCTATACCATTCTAAACACATCACTAATACAAACTGTATTCAATAGATAGTAGATTTGAACTTTCAACCAACAAGACAGATATTACATTGAAATCAAAAAGTGTATATTAGAATGTTCGCATTTAAATGAACCCTACATATTTTGATGACTTTTGATTAGTTACGAATAATGGTTATTTGAAGAAACATTTCTTCAATGAACAACTGAAATATATAAATAAATGGTCTTGTCAATATCGAGGTATGATGTAACATCATTACTGAAAATTGCTTTCTTTAAACAGTATATTACATATGGACATTATAGGAACATTCTGAGAACCAGTTTTTTTTTAATAAATAGTTACCACTAAGTAGAATGTTATTATTTTGTTTTGCTACCTAATAAACTGATTGTAAAAGCGATTAATTAAAATGATTTTGATTGAGGTCAATTAATGTCAGATCACCATTGAAAACCTGGAAGTATTGAATGGCTGAGGAGTCCCACAATAGAACGAAAAGGCCGTCCAGTGCTTTCAGGTTTGCGATGGTGTTCTAACATTAATCGGTTCATGATCTCAATCAAAAACTTAATAATCTATACAACCTCATACTGATAATTAAAATGTATGAATAAAGTAATCAGTTCCTTGAAATAATCAACTAACTTATCAATGAAAAACTTTAGAATATTGAATGATATTTCCTGGAGTACATTTTTATCTGCATTTTAATGAAATGAATTGATGTAGTTTAACTTATAATCACAGGTTTGATTTCTGATTGTGTAGATATTTACGTGAAGTTAACATTTTTGATTATTTCTGGTTTTGAAGCAAATAGATTAATAAACCTCTAACACTGTGTTTCAATAAAATTGTATTCACTTGATTAAACCATCAGCTGTTGGTATTGATAAGTAATAAAAAGTCTAATAATTTAAAATTGAAAGTGTAAATTCAAAATCATTTTCAACAGTAATTGATAGTTCAATGTTTGAGATCATGAATTGACGATCCCGCCTCGCGAGGTTCGAACCCGGGACCTATCAGTCTTGCGCGCAAGCACTTAACCTCTAGACCACTGAGCCGGCCAGCATCCAACAATGTTAATGTCTAACATCAACCAATCCACGAAATTGATATATATTACATAGTTAACTGAATTCTTCATAAATTATGAAAATATTATCATGGATTATAAAGAACAGTTAGAACAGAATAACTGAATGATAAAAAGAGTAATAATATTTATATTTTTGATTTTAGGCGAAAAATATGTTTACTAAATCACACACACACACACATACGCATTTGTCATTTCCATAATGATAATACTTGTCTGTTCTTCATAGGTTTTGTTTAAGTGGTTCACTTTGTATTTGAAATGGATTTCATTTTTGAGAAATGAAAATTATACACTACTTATTAAATGATTGAATCGTTTCTTTTTCTTATCCTTTTAATTGTTTAAAATTTTATACTTTAATTTTCATGTTTCTCTATTAAAGAATGATAAATAAGTAGTTGAACATATACTGATTTCAAGCATATTATTCTTTGATTTGTTTTAAGACTTATTTCTCGTATCATAAGTCTATAATTGTTCAATAACTCACTGAATAACTCATAACAACTACAGTAAAGGATCGAATAATGTTTGAAATTTCCGGTATGATTGTTATCTGCCAGTTAATGCCAAAAACTCTTCCGAAACACTTACGCTTAAGTTTGAAACTTACTTTTCCTTCATTGGACTTGTTTTGTTTTTGGTTTTAAAGAGTTTCGTCTCCATCATATTCATTTGAATATTGATAATAACTACAAAACAAACTAAAAATAAATCATGTATACATTAGAAACATGTAGTTTAAAAGATTATACCAGGAGATTGATAAGTTACTCTTTTATTGATTTTTTTTTAGAGTTAATAAGATTTTGTATTGATGATGAACAATGGAAACTGGAAAATTTACTCTTTAATTTGTTTCATTTGAAACTTTTAAATTATCATTCATCTTCATAATCTTCAAGATGAACAGTGATATTTTAGATATATGAGAATAAGAAAATAACTCGGAATTCTGATGTGTTTCAGTCACTTTACTTATTCGGGTAGTTTATCAGTTCAAATAATATATTGGGATTCAGTGATAAACCAAAATATTTAAGCTAAGATAGTTGATGACTAGTAGTGGAATCCAAGATGCATGTTTAGTCTCATTTGGGACTCGTCAGCTGGATGTATTTGTATCCTAGGGTTGGTATTTACTCCATCTCTGATTATAATGTTTGTAGTCTAATGGGAATATCAAGGCGATTCGCACAAGAAGAACATACACCAGAAAGAGATTGATCAATTGCAGTCATAACACATCAATGGGAAGACTCAAACAACCAATGGAAATAAAATATTTAGAATAATCTACAATAATTTATAACATTTAAATAAGAAGATATTATTTTACAAGCTTTTACTAAAATAAATCTTTTTGAAACTAACTTCTGAGAGTCTTAAGTATTTGGTTAGTGTACGGTTTTATAATCATGAAGTCTAGTCACTGCTCTTTTCTTAGCTGGGGTGTTGTTTACGAAATTGAGATGACGAGAAGTGGATGTCCGGCGATTTAACTGAGTTGGTAGATATGGAGGATCCACCTAGAGGAATTGAAAAACCCTGATTCCAAACCAATAGTGTACATAAGCTCCAGTATACTGAAGTAACAAATAGCGTACGAAGCAATTATTGATCACCGGCTACTATGGAACAGCATCTGCTGACGTTGCTCCACTGCTTTGCGGATTAGGTCTGTAGGTCAAAGGCTAAAGGTGTGACTCCCTTAGAAAATCACTTGTTTCGGTTTGGGCAACCGGACAATATCCCAGCTCTCCTTGTATCAATCTTTATATGCTTAAATATTATTATTATTATTATTATTAATAGTAATCACAAACTGAAAACAATAATTGAATTTTTCAATAGAATTAATATTTTTCCAATATTTCTTTAATAATTGCCAAAAACTGTTTAAGTAACAGTAGTTATAATTGAATTAGAATCAATTTATAGTAACCTTGACTTATTTATATTATTATTATGATTATGATTATTGATATATCTTCCTTCCCTAAATAATCATTGTTATATTTTCTTATATATTTTAATGTTTATTATTCGGGTATCATAAATATTGATTTATAAAATTGAAAATATAATTAGAGAGGTAGAAACTATTGTTAGTCGTGGTTACTATTATTGATGAGTCATATGTAAATTTTTATTACATTTAGATGTTGGCAAGCTGAAATGTTTTTTTGTTGTGGGTGGTGTTGTTGTTGTTGTAGGAATGTAGACATAATGAACTTTCACCTTTTTCTTATAATAACCTATTGGATAATAATATAATATCATTATCATTATTCGTGATACTTGGTATTTATTTGTCTGATAAAATAGAAAAAAAATTAGAAGTATAAATTTACAGTTTATAGTTCATTATAATCAGATAAGAACTTTCATCTACCAATCTCCACAACCCCATACTGACAATTAACATGTGCTCACTAGTGACTAGCTTCGTGAGGGAATTCTCGGAGTTCTAGTGAGAAGTCGTGACCAGTGGAGCTAATCCGTGTCGGGTAGAGACAGGTATCTGCCTCAGTACAATGGAAGTTGGTCGCGCAATTTCGTGACTTGGTTGATGTTAGACACTAACACCATTGGATGCCGGCTCAGTGGTCTAATGGTTAAGTGCTCAGGCGCGAAGCCAGTAGGTCCTGGGTTCGAATCCCGCGGGGTGCGGGATCGTGGATGCGCACTGCTGAGGAGTCCCATACTAGGACGAAACGGCCGTCCAGTGCTTCCAGGTTTCCAACGGTGGTCTAACATCAATTGATTCATGATCTCAACCAAAAACTTAACAATCTCCACAACCCCCATACTGACACTTTCTTAAATTTGATCGAATAGTTTCACAGTATTTTGGAATGCCCAGTTGATGTAAGATATTAAGAAGGAAGAATATGCATAAGTAAAATCTTAGCGAATGAATTTTGAAGTAAATTCAACGATTTGCCTGACAATCTGGTATCTATTTATATTCGATAATGTTGATGTTTGTGATTCTATTTCGTTAAAAAAGCTTGAACCAGATTGTCAAGTGAAATGTTGGATTTACAAATACAGCATTCTTCCTCTTTAAATGTTTCATTATATTATGTTTCAATGAGATATGATTCTACATATTCTAATCTACTTTTCATATTGATTTATAGAGTTATAGGTTGATGACAATATACCATAAAACTTTTGTTAAATTAAAGAACAATTGAATAAGATTAGTTCTTTAAACCAGTAGATCATTTCAATTAGAAGTGTAGAATAATATGAATTATTGTAGGAAGTAGTTCAAATGAAATAAGAAGTTTTAATGATTCTTATTACCTAAACTTGAGGATTCACTTAAACAAAATGCTGTCATTTCTTTTAATTTAATTCCAACCATTTTTACCATGCTATATAGATAGATCATTACTAACTCAATAAATGAACAGATTTTCTCTAAATGAGAAAAAGAACCCAAACAGATATACATGTTTATAAGAGACAGGTAAACGATGCTTAGTTTGTTTATTTGATGTGAGACTTCACATCAGCTATCTGAGTATTTAGCTAATATGCTCAACATCATTTTATCTGTTTTCACTTTTCCAATATGATGGTTTAATTAGTCCCTAAACATTAAAAGTGTTGGTAAATCATTACGCGTACCTGTACTACTTTTGGAAATTGTGTTCTTATATGCTTGTTTCAAAGAGTTTCATCATACCTAACCGGGTTAATTATCGTTTCAAGTAATACCATCATAGATTTTAAACTAGTCATCATTGATAAATTGTATGAGAAAACTAGTTTGTCTGCATGTGTTCGACCAGACCATGAAGACGCTGATCCCTAGTTGCATTTTGTGAAATGGTTTAATCCTAGTAGTTGGAACCAACAAGATAACTATACTCTATATCTGAAAGCCAAAAGGATATGGTTCAGAAGCATTTTTGTCTAACTGAATGTTTCATCTACCTTCTAGTTTCTTATGGCTGAAATATTTCATTGAGAGTGGTTATAGGGTCGATGTCAAATCAACCTTAGTAGTTTTGTGCAAGTTTTCAAGGGCGTATACTAAAATTTATTGAATTCTTGGCTATACGAAAACTGAATTCACCTTTATGTGTTCAAAAACATTTTCTTACTTTTAACCTACCCTGCCAATACATATTTCTCACCAGAGTGGTGAGTTTCATATTGTGTCATTTACCATTATCTTTGTTTCCTTTCACTTTTTAATTTGTCTAGCAGATTTTATGTTTTTCATATCTAACGTTTTAACAAGTATTAGTGTGATCAGACTATTCGAAATGTAATGGGTAAATATTAACACATTATTATGATCACCTTCGTCTTCTCAATGCATCATCTGAATTTGTTATATTTAAAGTATCGTCAGTAGACCATATTCGATATCTCAACAAGATTTCTCATAAGGATAAAACCAGTCAACAAGCATCTATTTACAGTCACCATGTATTAGACAGTTTATTTTAACATATACCTAAAAAACATTTGGAAAGTTTAAACTTAGGATAATGGATTCGATGGTTATCTTAATAGGGTATTAAGATGGAATTGGTCTAAAAAGCATATGAAGCATATGCACTATATATCTGAACACATTTATACTAAGCTATTGAAGGTCAAGTGACAAATAAAAGGTCAAATAAATATAACATGGTAATTGGAAATGAAGAAGAGAGAAAATGATATAATCTAGGATGAACAAGTGATCATATCATTCTAGACATTAGAATAGATAGAAGATTATCATGACAGACTCAAGGTTTTTTGTAAACACAAAAGTTCAATTTTTCGGAGGTCAAGGCTTTCACGAATTTAAGAATTTGCCATTGGTAATTTATGTAAAAAACCTTTGAAGATGTTTTAACGTCAGTAGAATAGCTTGTTTTGATTGTGTTTCTCTATTTGGAAATATTGTTTTCTGCATCTTGCTTTTGTCGAAGGATTCAACACCAAGTGATTATGAGGTCATTTAGGTAAACGTTCCACTACCATTGATTAGATTACTCGACTACTCATCTCTGTTTGTGTTCACTTATTTTTGAATTGATAAATCCAGTGTGATGTGAAATAACCACTTATACAATGATAATGTCTATTCGAAACCATAAATCTTATCGTCTAGATAACAATCAATTTAGTACCATATATTTCTTTTATAGCTACTTTTAGTTTCCGTTTCACAATTATGCTGTTTACTTCTCCTCTGCATAGTAATATACACCCTTTTCTTCAAAACAGAAGTAAGAAGTGATTTTGATTTTAGCTTCAATAGACATACGTTTAATATCAATATTTTAATCAGCAGTTCTGTATCTTCTTCAATCATGTCTGTTGTACAGAATCACTGAACTCTGTTGAAGAGTCATTTCACTAAGCCTCAATTTTTTAACGGACAAAATCTGTGAATGTTTAGATTTAAACTACTCTAGGTTAACTTCCTATAGACTAATAGTTTTATAGTTTTATCAGCCATCAGACCCAAACGTATATCTAAACAAGACAATTAGTTAATATTTCCCACTCTACGAGTTATATATTATGATATATTGGTTACTGTTTTCGTTATCATACTGATGATAACTAGCAGTTAGATAAATAATGAACTTTCTATCTTGCTTACGACTAGATGATAATGCTAAATTGTCTTAGTTGATGCAACTACAATAAGACTAACAGTCAATACACAGATCTCTTCAAACAGTATCACATAATTCATATGCCTACTGAATATAGTTTTCATAAAAACATATCCGTCTATTCTTATTGTTTAAAACATTTGTTTTTCAGTCAGTCTTCTGCAACGTAGGACCAGGTACATATGTGCATCGGTCGAAGTCACCATGCCTCATTAGAACGACAAGATGAACACCAAGTTCATCGAAGCAATTACTTCAATGATGGAATAAAAAAATTCATATAAGGATATGATACAGGGAGAAAGGATTAGTTAGCAGAAAGAAAGGTATAAAGTAATTTTAATCTCACAGTTTAAGAGAACGCAAGGATTGTATACACCTACGCTATTGTGATAGATTCTGAGGCATGTGACACAGAGTCACCAACCATTGGTTGCGATAGTGACGTGGATCGCACCCAAGTAGTTTGCACTACCAACATGGTTCAGACCAGAAGTTAGTGACTTTATAGATTGATGACACGTTTTGGTTTGGCCGTCTCCAACACTAGTAAGCATTGCAAAGCATTTATTTTTAGACAGAAGTGATAATGAATTATTGGCTATACTAATCATTGGTGAAGTACTGTACATTTATATCTACCATCTGTTAATTATGTATTCTTGAATATTGGCAAACAGTGAAATCAAGAATTCGTATTTCATTCTACTTTAAACTGATCATCTGAATTTACCGGTGTACTCATATGATTAACTTCAATACTGAGTGCTTTAAACTCCATTACGTTATCCATTTAGCTACTTGATCTAAATACTTTCATTATTTTATTAAACAGGTATACAATCATTTATTATTATCAATATTTGTGTTCGTTCAGACAATATGTATTTAGACGTTCACCTAAAGAAGCCTATATACACAAGTATAGACTAATTGTTGATCATTAAATTTAACTTGATCATTAAATTATTTCATATTCATCAGTTGTTTAACCATAATAATGTAATTCAAATATTATGGTTATTAAATACTTGTTATACCATTTAAACTAATGTTCAATACAATAAAATTGTCCTTCAATATTAAAGTGACTAGACGTAATTTAAACAACAACAACAATAAAAAAAGTTTAAAAGTCTCGTTTTTATTTACTAATTAACCGGGATTATTTTTATTTTATTTACTTTGTTTAGTTTTTTTTACATTTCAAATGTATAAGCAAAGATAGATGGTAGCTAGCAGTGGAATCCAGGACACACATTTCGTCCTATTTAAGACTCGTCAGTTGGGTTAGGGTACCTGCATCCCAGAGTTGATGTTCACCCCGGGACTTGAACCCAGTACCAATCGCTTCAAAGATAAGATGAAATGCACGTCATGGATTCTACTGCTAACCACTATCCATCTTTGCTTAGAATGCTTGTGAATTAAGGTAATATTGAGGCAATCCGTACAGTATGCCAATAACAAACTGATCAATTGCAGTCCTAAACATCATTGGGAAGGTTCAAGTAAATAATACCAAGTAAATTTCAAATTTATTTTTAGTTCTGGCTTGAATATAGTGAAATTTAACACCAAGGTTTAATCCCAGTTTAAATGGTACTAATTTGGTAATTTCATTTATTTGATAAGTTTCATCTTATCAGTAATGTAAATAATGTTTGAGTCAAAAAATGATACCAGTATAGTGGTTATTGAACATCAGATAGGATTAAATAACTATTGTTTTAACAATTGAGTTGTTGCTTAGTTCCATACAGATTTAAAAAAACACACCAAGATTTATCTCCTTGCAAGTTATTGTTTCTGGAACCTGTTAATCAACATAATATCATTCCCATCAATGTTTTATCATAGTTGTTCACATACATAGTTGCGTAATATCCATCCTCATCAACGAATTTTTTTATATTCTAGATGTTATACCATATTAGAATAACTTTAAGTAATTAAGTCCTATAGGGAAAGAGATTTGTTGAACCAATTATTAATATACGGTAATCTAGTGTTCTTTTCAGCCTTTTAAAGATTGTCGACTTGTTCAGTTGGTCAATGTTTAAACTTATTCGATTATAACAGAAGGGTTTTCGTGAATATTATAATTTCAATGGTTGAGATCATGAGTCAATTGGTGCTAGATCACCATGGAAAACCTGGAAGCACTGGACGGTCGTTTCATCCTACTGTGAGACTCCTTAGCAGTGCGCATCCACGATCCCGCCTCGCGAGATTCGAACCCAGGACCTATCAGTCCTGAACGCGAGCACTTATCCTTTAGACCACTGAGCCTGCCGGCATCGAACGGTGTTAATGTTCAACTTCAGCTTATTCGATTATGACAGTAATCAGTATACTATGTTTACTTTCACACTTATTTCTTGCTTCAAATATTACAAACAAATAAATGTTATTAAATGCTAAAAAATTGGAATAAAATGAACAATTTAAATCTCCACAAAATCCCTTCTGATAATAATCTTCTGCTCACTAGTGACTGAATTCAAGAAGCATTTCCTGGAGTTCTAGTGAAAAGCCATGACCAGTGGAGTTCAACAAGGTCTGTTGTGAGATGTCAGCTCATTGAAGACAATGGTGTATGGTGGCGCACTTTCGTGGATTAGTTGAAGCTATACATTAACACCGTTGGATGGCGGCAGGCTCAGTGGTCTAGTGGTTAAGCACTTGCGCGCGAAACTGATAGGCCCTGTGTTCAAGTCTCGAGAGGCGGGACCGTGGATGCGCATTGCTGAAGATTCTCATACTAGGAGGAAACAGCCGTCCAGTGCTTCCAGGTTTTCCATAGTGGTATAGATTCAACTGACTCATGATTCCAACTATTAGAATTACTAACATCTCCACAAAATCCCTCTTGATAATTTAACATCTGCCTTTACTATCAATAGTTTAACTAAATCCTCTATGTAAGTACAGATATCTTGATTGAGATCCATATGATAATCTTAATCTTTGATTGTAAACTACTTATTCTTACTTATGTAAATTGTCATGAATTGATATCATTACATATTTGTTATCCATTATTTATAACTGACTATCAATGATAACATACGTAGTAATCTCTATATGATAGAATATTAAGTTGGATTTTAATTCATTCTCTATATGAAGAATAATTGAAATAGATGAATTTTAGAGAGAGAAGATTGTCATAGAACTTATTTATTTATTGTTATTGTTATTTTATTTGTTGTTATTGTATTCATACAAACAGTTATGGTTGTTTATTATAAACTATGAATAAATAAAATCGAGAAAAAATTTTTTTTTGATTTTTTAAAATAAATACTAGTTTATTTGAAAAAAAGGTTTATTTTATTTCTTTAGTTGCTAATGCGCTTTATGTTTGTTTTTTTTTTTTGTTTTCTATCTCGGTTCACCTCAATCTGTCTGAACTTGGATACAATAAAAAAAAATAACCCAGTAACAATAATCATTTTAGATATTTATTTTACAATTGATTCATCGAATAGTTATGTAATACTGTCATCTATCTATCATCAATGTCACTTCTTTATACACATACATGATATATATGTGATATGTGTATATTCATTTCAATGATCAACATTTACATTATTTAAACTTCTTTTTAATTCCTTTTGTTTCTCTCTCTCTCTCTCAGAAATTTTGAGAAAATGATAAATATGAATTGGTTAGTAGATATAATTAACCCTTTCATACAGAAGGGTTGTTTTTTGTGTGGATATTATAGTAATTTCAATGGTTCAGATTAATATGTTTGAATGTTACTATGAGTTCACCTTACTCGGTAAACAGAACGAAAGTCAAAGATACACTAACACGATAGGCTATTCTAATCCGTTGTCCCCGGCCCTGTGAACTAGATCAAGAAGTTTTGATGAGGCATAAAGAACGTATTCTACAAGCACCCAGAAAATACGAGGTCACTAAAGCACACAAATCAAGCTTATTTATATAATGGTAGAAATGCTCTTAGGAGAGCCACGAAATAGCATACTAAAAAAACCGTCAACCAAATGACAGTCAAGGATTTCCACGTGGGAAATGTAAGCTGTAGGTTAACTAAGTGTTTCTTGGCGCGAAAACATATTGAAAATTCCAGAATAATATTACAAAATTAGAACCTTTTCCAAGTGAGTTCTGGGGATCTAACGTCCTCAAAAGAGATCATGAGTTAATTGAAGCTAGATCACCATGGAACACCTGGAATCAGTGGATGGCCGTTTCGTCCTCTTGTGAGATTTCTCAGCAGTACACATCCACGATCCCACCTCGTGAGATGATAATAATAATCGAAGATTTTTAAGAAAAACTCTGTGTAATATGTACTTAATAATAGTGGATTATAAAGGTATGGAATTGAAACATTAGAAATAATGATCTGTAAAGAGTTTATTTTTATAGATCCTGCATATTGCTATTTTTTTTTGCAATTTCAATCATGATATGTTTTATATAAGATGAACTTATTGTATCTCTAAGCATAAAATTTCAATGAATAATCGGTATGAAAACTATAACCACTTTGTTATTTAAGATTCATAATCTCATGTATCTTTCTAGTTTATCTTATGAATTCATTGTACTTACATAATTGGAATCACTTTCTAATAATTAACATTTATAATTCTAGTCACTTTATGATTATTATGCAATTTTCATCTGTTATTGTCAATAATGTCTGTTTTATGTATTTTTAATATGAAATAGTGTTGATGCAATTTGGATTTTTATGCGTTACTGGTGAACGTCAGTAATAGCTATTCTGCATCACTAGGGTAAATGTATTATGTTCAACACAATTAGCGATATGGTACAGTCGTTCTATGTAGTTAATGTCAAATATATGAGAGTTTATCATTTAGCAGACTTATGGAACTGAATTTTAGTACTTGAAAACCTTCATTCTGTTCTTCATCTGTTTATCCAATGATATACAGGAAAGACGTTGTCTCGATCTGGGTAAGACCTTGACACGATAAGCCTACTGGTTTAAACCTGAGACTAGAAGACGTGAGTCCGGATTTAAACTAACGTTCCTGGGTAGACAGATGAAAGCTGTGATATCACCTGATTGTTTGACAATAGGGATAGAGAGAGAAGATGTTTCCAATGGAGCACCACTCGATTTGTTCTCGATTCAGATTAGTGTAAAACGATACATCAATAAGTAGATAACTAACACAACTACAAGGCATAAGCAATCAGAAAAATACACTTGTGTTCAAGCTGGGCATTATACTAGGTGAATAAAGTACAAGAGGTTGTTTAAATCACAATATTTTTGGGACAGAAAAGAGAATATCAGTGAATGATACATCAAACGAAAGCTTATGGTTTATAGAATGAACTGTGGACAAAACTAAATGTTAGTATTTTACAAACTTTGAATTAGGTGAAATAACGACCCTGTATATAGCTTCTGTTGTTTGTCATGAATTTTTTGTTTCTTTGTTCACATCACATTCGTAAGGTAAATCTGTACAGTTTATGAAAATTTTTAATTCGACTATTATTCGCTCTAAGAGTGAAATGGTGACGTCTTTTAATATGTGGTGGTTCTTAATCACAGATATGTCGTTATTGTTTCATAAAATGTTTTCAATTCTTTTGTCCCCGTAATGTAGGCAAAGTCGATGGGCTTGTTGGCGCATTTGATAATTCTGACTGGAGTCCAGGTGCAATAACTAAAGCATTTTATGTTGGATTATTTGCATATTCTGGTTGGAATTATTTAAATTGTATGATTGAAGAAATGAATAATCCTCGCCGTGATTTACCATTGGCTATAATTATTTCTTGTCTTCTCGTAACATTCATATACACCATGGCTAATGTAGCCTATGTGACAGTAGTCTCACCTTATGAAATACTTACTACACCAGCTGTAGCCATTGTAAGTTGTAATCAGGAATGTATTAGATTGTTCATCTATTCTACTTATTTGTTTTCGTAATATTTTATTAACTTTTTACTAACATAAAATGTATTGAATTCACTTGGTATTGTTTGCTTGAATCTTCCCATCGTTGTTAAGCACTGAAATTGATCAATATCTTTTTGGTATATACGCACCCTGTGCGAATTGCCTCGATATTGCCTTAAGTCACATGCATTCTAAACAAACATGAATAGTAGCTAGCAGTGGAATCCAAGACGAATATTTCGTCCCATTTGGGACTCGTCAGCTAGATGTACCTGCATCCCAAAGTTCACTTTCACTCTGGAAAACGAACCTAGTACCGTTCGCTTCAACGATAGGATGAAACGCATGTTAACTAGTCTATTGTTCAAGGCACTTTATTCGTTGTCAATTTTAAAACTCTATTAATTGGACAAGCAATAGGTTAGTGTTTTTTAATGGTTACTTTCAAGTTTATACACAATTGAGTTAAAATAAATGAGATTTAAATGTCTCGGTGTTTTATTTCATTTTCCAAAGCATAATTTCATGAAATATAAATAAGCGTTGAAACCAAAATAAAAATTATTTGCTTATGGAGCCGAATATATTTTCTTTTATCCCATATTTATTTGTTTCCGAGTCAACTGATCACTTGTCTTTTACAGCTAATTAATTACATACATATTAAGTGGGTTTTTCGAAATGATTATCTTCACATTACTGAAATTCCAAGAGAACTTGAAAGAATTACAAAATATAACAAGACAATTTAAAGAAGGAAATCACTGTGGAGTTTTGTCAAATCTTCTATGATCATTAACTTGATAATTTCCTTTTTGTTTTAATATTCATACAAGGGTGCTTGGTACCTGTGTGGTTGCGCCACAGGATTGAGCTGTACTATTCAGATTGTAGCGTTAAAGCCTGTACGGTGTCTGATTCCCCTGCTAAACGGGGTTGAGCTGTACTGTTTGGGTTTTTATGTGAAAGTTCGGATGGTGTCTGGTTCTCCTAAAAACCAATGTAAAATTACCCTGGCCCACAAGGGTATATTATATATAAATAATCCGTTATTTTGATATCATTAATAATCTAATTTGAAAATGTTGATTGAGTCTTATACTTCAATAAATTGTCTTCTTTTTTATACTCAATAGACATTTTCTGTAAGAATTTATGGAGTTATGTGGTGGATTATGCCTATATTTGTAGCATTATCTACATTTGGTGGTGTCAATGGTACAGTAATGACAACATCACGTATGTTTTTTGTTGCAAGTCAAGTGAATCAAATGCCTAAATTATTATGCTTTTTACATATGGATAGATTGACACCAATTTCAGCTGTTGTATTTACAGTAAGTTTATGGTGTTTATAGTGTATTTTACAATAATTTAACAGAAAATTCATTTTCACGCTATTGTTTCATAAGCCACATATTAGTTGTTGGATAGGATTTGATTAACTATATGGATAATCATTAATGTTAATTATTTAAGGTCAGTTGAAGACGTCAACATCTGAGGGAAGCATGGGATACAGTGGACATCTAGGATGCATTTAGACGATCTAGACTTCGCAGATGGTCTGGCTCTTCTATCGCATACGCAACAACAAATTCATAAGGAGACAACCAGTGTAGCAGCAGCCTCAGCAGCAGTAGGTCTCAACATACACGAAGGGAAAAGCAAGATTCTGCGATACGGCACAGCATGCATCAATCCAATCACAACTGACGGAGAAGATTTGGAAGATGTTAAAACCTTTACATATCTGGGCAGCGTTATTGATGAACACGGTGAATCTGATTCAGATATGGGGGCGCGGATCAACAAAGCAAGAGCAGCATATTTACAACTGAAGAGCATATGGAACTCAAAACAACAGTCTGTCAATCAACGCCGAAGTTGGAATTTTCAATACATATATCCAGACAGTTCTACTGTATGGGGCGGAAACTGGCAGAACTACGAAAGCAATCATCCAGAAGTTACAGCCATTTATTAACAATTGGCTACGCAAAATACTTCGGATCCATTGACCAGACATTATCAGAAACAACCTAATTAGGAGAGAACAAACCAGATCCCAACGGAAGAAGAAATCAGGAATAAGCGCTGGAAATGGATAGAACACACCTCGAGGAAAGCACCCAACTGCGTCACAAGACAATCCCTCACATGGAATCCTCAAGGCCAAAGGAGGAGAGGAAAACCAAAGAACACTTTACGCCGGGAAATGGAGATAGACATGAGAAGAATGAACAAGAATTGAACAGAATTAGAAAAGAGGGCCGAGGACAGAGTGGGTTGGAGAATGCTGGTCGGCGGCCTATGCTCCATTGGGAGTAACAGGCGTAAGTACGTAGTTAATTTATGGTCAATTCATTAATTATGGTACTATATTATTTAAACAATTTATATCAGTGATTAAATACCATTTTTTTATCATTTATCGAAACTAATAACTAACGTTTATGGATAATGAAATGAGATGGCGAAAGTTATCAGAATTATGTCATATATTCGCGCAATACATTTCGAACAATATGATCACACATAATGTTCATGTTAAGAACATTTATATATGAAAATTAAAAGGTCAACTAAACAGATTAAAGGTAAGCCGTAACGAAGAAAATCAAGATAAAGTACACAAAAACAATCTGATAACCACTCTGGACAATAAATCAGTATTACCAGGGTAGGTTGAGGGTAAGGACAAATCGATTTTGAACGCAAAAAGGGGGTTTCAGATTCCGTATAGCCATGGCTTCAATAAACCTTAGTGTACGTCCTTGAACACTTTTTTACAATACTACAAACGCTGGCTTAACATCAACCCTTTAACCAGTCTCAACCAAATGTTTCCGAATAGAGGTATGTGTTCCGCCATTCTTTCTTGCAGATCATGATTGTTCCTCCCTATGTACGTGATTCTGCACATACATGTAAATTGATGGACACAATCGCTTACGTTTTTGGTGGAACATAGACCTTTCTTTTCAATAATGACAAGTTGAGCTGCATAAAATGTCCAGTTGATGGCTAATTTAAGTCTCTGCTTCAACATAAGACTATTCGCATCGCCCCTAAATGGCAACATAATATAAACTCCCTTTTGGGTTCCAGAAGTGTCATCGGTTCAATCGTATTGCAACCCTTCCTGTGGTTTATGAACTTCGATGAATAACCACTACTCATTAACGTTTCACTCAAGAATTTCGTTTTTAACTTTTATTTTATGCACGAAATCCAGCACAGTCGTTCTTTGTTTCTCCAAATAACAGATGAATTGACAACTATTAGCAACCACTGTATATTGATTCTATTTGAATTCGCAGCAGGCTGGAAGCTATCAGATTACAGCTAACTATTCATAATAAATCTAAAACAGAGGAATTTATCTTATTAATTATAACATTAGGAATGAAACAGTTTAAAGATTAACCAAAATTCTCTAATTTAGATTGTAAAATTTTGACTAAATGTTAATATCTACTGATAGATAATACTTCCTTCCGTTCTTTTGTAAATCTGAAGTTACTTCAATGTTAAGTGATGTTTTACTCTATTTAGTTTAACAGTAGTACGTTGGGCAGTTTCCTATTTGGTATGGTATCCACTTCTTAGTAATCATTTCAAATGTGAATGTAAATAGCTACAATTCGAGCACAAATTCTTTCAATCACCATCATTATCTTTGTCAATTGTCGAGTTATTTAACAATATCTTACATTATTATCTTAGTAATATCTTACAGTTATCTTTAATAATTCAATTAAGAGAATTTCAATTGGAATACCATCGAATTTATGCCAATACATTTTACTATAATTTGTAAAATTAATTTTCATACACTTTATGTATAACGAAATTGTAGTTTGTAGCGAATTGCCATCACTTATAAACTGACGAGACAACTTGTGGTAATCAGTCAATGAAGGACAACTCTTTCGCATTGCTTTGTGATTCAGCATTATATTTCAAGTACTACAACATTAGGTTTGTATGTCAGAATCTACAAAACCGAAGGAAACAGACCCAGAGTTATAAGTGTGCTTTAGTAGAGTTCGATCAGCACTAAAGACTAACAAATATAAAATTGCTAACCACTCAGTGACCAGTTAGTGTAAATATCTTAATCCTTTGGGTAGACGTTATTGCTCGAACAGTTCAACGGTAGCGCCTGAAATTACGAGACTGGATGATGTAGGTCCGAATCCTACAAATTGCATCAGTTTTCTCAAGATTGAGGTCGCATCTCGATAGCTTGTTATCAGGTTTCATCTCGACTAAATCCAACTATTACTACTACTCAACTCTCAAGCTCGAATGAAATGGTCCTTCAGAACTCATTTATTGTAAATACTTTTTCTGTCGGTTTAAGTTAATGACGTAAACTAACTTTAAACTGAACAATTTTCATAATAAATCTTTTTATTCAAAGAATAGTTCACGAATGTCTAACATCAATCAGTTCATGATCTCAATCAAAAACTAAATAATCTTCACAACCCCTATACTAGTAATTAACATGTGCTCACTAGTGACTAACTTCGTAAGGGAATTCTCGGAGTTCTAGTGAGAAGCCGTGACCAGTGGAGCTAATCCATGTCGGGTAGAGACAAGTATCTACCTCTTACTTACTTACTTACTTACTTACTTACGCCTGTTACTCCTCGTGAAGGAGCATAGGCCACTCACCAGCATTCTCCATCCAACCCTGTCCTGGGCAATCCTTTCTAGCTCCGTCCAGTTGTAATTCATCCTTTTCATATCTGCTTCTATAATCCGACGCAATGTGTTCTTTGGCCTTCCTCTTTTTCGCCTCCCTTCAGGGTTCCAAGTTAGGGCTTGCCTCGTGATGCAGTTTGACGATTTGCGTAATGTATGTCCTATCCATTTCCATCGTCTTTTCCTAATTTCTTCTTCAGCTGGAAGTTGGTTTGTTCTCTCCCACAGAAGGCTATTGCTGATGGTATCCGGCCAGTGGATGTTGAGTATCTTGCGTAGGCAGCTATTTATAAATACTTGTACTTTCTTGATGGTGGTTGTTGTAGTTCTCCAAGTTTCAGCTCCATACAGTAGAACTGCCTTGACGTTCGTATTGAAGATTCTCACTTTGATATTGGTTGAAAGTTGTTTTGAGTTCCATATGTTCTTCAATTGTAGGAATGCGACCCTTGCTTTGCCGATCCTCGCCTTTACGTCTGCATCTGAACCTCCTTGTTCATCGATGATGCTTCCTAGGTATGTGAAGGACTCTACATCTTCCAGAGTTTCGCCATCAAGAGTGATTGGATTGCTGTTCTGCGTGTTGAATTTGAGGACCTTGGTTTTCCCTTTGTGTATGCTGAGGCCTACTGATGCAGAGACTGCTGCTACACTGGCTGTCTTCATCTGCATCTGTTCGTGTGTACGTGATAGGAGGGCTAGGTCGTCTGCGAAGTCCAAATCGTCTAATTGATTCTGAGTTGTCCATTGTATTCCGTGTTTTCCTTCAGATGTTGAGGTCTTCATAATCCAGTCGACCACCAGAAGAAAGAGGAAGGGAGAGAGTAAACAGCCTTGTCTGACTCCAGTCCTTACTTGGAATGCATCTGTCAGCTGTCCTCCATGCACTACTTTGCACTGTAGTCCGTCGTATGAGTTCCGGATAATGTTGACAATCTTCTCAGGAACTCCGTAGTGTCGAAGAAGTTTCCATAATGTCCTCCTATCTACACTGTCGAATGCCTTTTCATAATCAATGAAGTTGATGTATAGTGATGAGTTCCACTCCACTGATTGTTCGACGATGATCCGTAGTGTTGCAATTTGGTCTGTGCACGACCGATCCTTACGGAATCCAGCTTGTTGATCTCGAAGTTGGGCGTCTACTGCATCCTTCATCCGGTTCAGCAACACTCTGTTGAAGACTTTCCCTGGTATTGACAGTAGTGTAATGCCTCTGTAGTTTTCACATTTGCTCAGATCTCCTTTCTTTGGAATCTTGACGAGGTGTCCTTCTTTCCAGTCCATTGGCACTTGTTCCTCCTCCCAAATCTTTTTGAATAGAAGGTACAGCATGCTTGTGGTTGCTTCGATGTCTGATTTCAGTGCTTCAGCTGGTATGTTGTCGGGTCCTGCTGCTTTCCCGTTCTTGATTTGTCTGACGGCCATTCTAATTTCTTCCGTCGTTGGTGGGTTGACATCTATAGGAAGATCTATGTGTGCTGCTTCGATGTCCGGTGGATTCATTGGAGCCGGCCTATTCAGGAGTTCCTCGAAGTATTCCACCCATCTGTTACGCTGATGTTGAATTTCGGTGATTGGCTTGCCTTCTTTGTCTTTGACCGGCCTCTCTGGTTTACTGTATTTCCCTGCTAGTTTCTTCGTTGTATCGTAAAGCTGTTTCATATTTCCTTCTCTAGCAGCTTTTTCTGCCGTCGTTGCTAGTTCTTCCACGTATTTCTTCTTGTCGGCTCTAATGCACCTCTTCACTTGTTTGTTTGCTTCTATGTATTCAGCTTGTGCTTGAACTTTCTCTGCTCGTGTTCGGCTGTTGTTAATTGCTGCCTTCTTGTTCTTCCTTTCTTTGATCTTGTCCAGTGTTTCTATAGAGATCCATTCCTTATGATGGTGTTTCTTTAGGCCCAGAACCTCTTGACACGTTGAAGTTAATGCTTCCTTGATGCCTTTCCAGTTGTCCTCCATACTAGTTTCTTCTTCTTTCAGTAGATCTTGTAAGGCTTGGAACCTGTTGTTGAGAGCTATCTTGAATTCATTGAGTTTGTCAGTATCTCGAAGGAAGGCTGTATTGAACCTTTGTAGTGCTGTTGGTCCACTTGTCCAGTTCTTTTTTAGCTTCAGTTTTAAATTGGCTACAACTAGGTGGTGATCTGAAGCTACGTCAGCACCTCTCCTGGTTCTTACATCTTCCATTGTCCTTCGGAATTTTTTGTTGATGCAAATATGATCTATTTGGTTCTCTGTAGTGTGGTCCGGTGAGATCCATGTAGCCTTGTGTATACGCTTGTGTGGAAATATTGTGCCTCCTATGACCAATTTGTTGAATGCACATAGATTTGCAAATCTTTCTCCATTTTCGTTTCTCTGTCCCAGTCCATGTCGTCCCATGATATCTTCATATCCGGTGTTGTCTATTCCGACTTTGGCATTTAGATCTCCCATCAGAATAGTTAGGTCCTTTCTTGGCATTTCTCAATGATTGACTGTAGCCGCTCGTAGAACTGATCTTTAATGTCGTCGTTGCTATCATTGGTGGGTGCATAACATTGGATAATATTCATTAAGATCCCCTCCTTCTTTGTTTTGAATGATGCTTTGATGATTCTGGATCCGTGAGACTCCCATCCTACAAGTGCATTTCGTGCTACTTTGGACAGCATAAGAGCGACTCCCTGAGTGTGTGGAGCATTGTCCTCCTCGTGACCGGAGTATAGCAGCATCTCTCCCGTAGCTAGCCTTTTCTGTCCAGCTTGGGTCCAGTGGGTTTCGCTGATTCCCAGTACTGCTAAGTTGTATCTCCTCATTTCCATTGCTATTTGACTGGTCTTCCCGGTTTCCCACATTGTTCGAACGTTCCATGTACCTATAAAAATTTTTGCTCTGGTTGTTAGAAGGGGCATCGGCCTCGTGGCTTCCGAAGGAACTCGGCTTTCACCATGAAGCGTCATAATTCTTCTAACTGAAGACCTTCTAACTCCCAGGGCAGAGTTTAAATGGTTTGAATAATTTTTTCTGGTAAGCGTTTTTTTAGCGAGTTAGTTTTCTACGGGATGGGGACGCTAACCCCATGCCCAACCCTCCTCCTTTACCCGGGCTTGGGACCGGCAGTAACCCTATTAGAGCTACAGGCGGAGTTAAGTATCTACCTCAGTACAATGGAAAATGATCGCACGATTTCGTGAATTGGTTGATGTTAGACGCTATTACCATTGGATGCCGGCTCAGTGGTCTAGTAGGTTAAGCGTTTGCGTGCGAGACCGAAGGCCCTGGTTTCGAATCCGACGAGGTGGGATCGTGGATGCGCACTGCTGAGGAGTACCACAACAGGACGAAACGGCCGTCAAGTGCTTCCAGGTTTCCAATGGTGGTCTAACATCAATCGTTTCATGATCTCAATTATATACGACTTTATTGATTGTTGTTTATCAAAACTATATATCTTTACGAAACTTTCTACTTTCTTCTTTCTTCTTTTTCTTTTAAATCTCTATCATTAATTTAGTGTATAACATCATTATGTTATCTACTTGTCGGTGATATTTATTCATTAATAACATATCTTGGCTTTGTACAATGGCTTGCAATTGGTTCATGTGTATTCATTGTTATTGTATTTCGAATAACTAGACGACATCATCCACGTCCTGTGAAAGTACGTTATACTTTTTATTTTAATACTTAATTTCTCATCTATTTTGAACAATTCCCCTATAGCTGAAACATTTAGAATCAAATTTTATTCAGGATACTAATACAATGAACTTTGAAAAGTATCAACAGAAGGGTGTCTTGTGAAAAAATTCGATTTCCTGCATATTGATGCTGGAAGCCTACCTTTACATATTTATGTTTCAATGTTGGTTTATGAAACTTTTGACAGCATTATCTCATATAATCAGCTTTTAACCATACAAATAAATAGACCATAATTTTTAGAATATATGATATAACAATATGATATTATCATTGTTCTGTGTTATTACCGTTGTTTATTAAGCGATTAGTTTGTATGATTCTTAGATTAAGTTAGCTAAATTACTCTATTTTGAGTTTATAGACCCTAAGTAAATAACGTTTAATGAATGTAGAGTGGTAGTTTATTGATTAAGGCGTTCGACTTTTAGGCATTGAGTCCCACGTTCAAAACGCATTCCACCTTCTTCGATATAGGCAACCAGGTATTATCATTAGCCCTCAGAAGTAAAGTGTGGCACATAGCTAAGTTAAATAGTTAGAATCATGAGTCAATTGAAGCTAGACCACCATGGAGATCCTGGAAGCACTGGACAGCCGTTTTGTCCTTGTATGGGACTCTTCAGAAGTGCGCATCCACGATCCCACGCCTCGCGAGATTGGAACCCAGTACCTATCAATCTCGAGAGCGAGCGCTTATCCTTTAGACCACTGATCTGGCATTGAACGGTCTCAAACTAGGACGAAACGGTCGTCCAGTGCTTCGAGGTTTTCCATGGTAGTCTAGTTTCAATTGGCTCATGATTTTAACTATTAGAATGATTAAAATCTCCACAAAACCCCTTCTAGACATACCTAAGTACCTGTTAAATGGGTTGATTTAAATGTTATTTTTTTTTAAAATTTTAAGTAGTTTCAAAGTGAAAACTAAGCTGGATTTTCATGACATAAGATGATTATCTTATGGCATCTGACAATTGAAATTATTAAATCATAATAATTTGACTTATTTCTTTTTCATCTCTATGTAATCTAATTATTTTGTTTATTTGTGTTTATATTTGAATGAATATCTAGTGGTACCCACATGAATAGAATAAGACCTATTTTTTGGAATATCATAGGACTATCAAAAAAGAAGATTTAATGATAAACCAGACACTTCTGGAAAAAAAATATCATCAACAGTTCAACTAATTGTCAAGATTATTATACAAACTCTTTTATGATAGTTTCCTCATTTAATTACAATTATAAAAGAAGAATTAATCATAAACAATCTGATAGATGGAATCATTTAATGTTGTTTTATTTGTATCTTCCCATTTGATGATTAAGACTGTCATTGATCAGTCTCTTATTGGTATATGTACATCCTATGCGAATTGCTTCAATATAACCTTAAGTCACTGCTAGCCACTATCCATCTTTCCTTAAAAATCCGATAAATGATTTTGCATAACTCAACTTGATTTTATTCTGTTTTGTTGAACAATAATATTAGAATAAATACGTTAATTGAATATTATTATTATTATTTTTGTTTTATAATTTAGGCACCAATTTTATTTGCAATCATTTATGTTCTCATAACTTTATTCTTGGTGATATTTGCATTTGTTGCTGCCCCAACTGAATCATGTAAGGAAAAAAAAAACAAATAAATTTTTTTTTCATTTTTTTAAAATGAGAAAGTATTATTTTTGAAAAAAATGTTTTATCATATTGTTCACTTAGCAACAATAAATTTTTATATGGTAACGTATTTTAGTGAACGAGAAGACTAGTAAGGACAATCGAATGTATTATAGAACATCTTAATAAATTCTAAGAACCATACAGTAAATAATTCATTTACAAAATATCCATCAATTATCTCAAACTTGATTGTTCTTTTTTCTCTACATCAGTCATTCACTATCCTCATTCTCTTCTCATTGATCTTTTTACCTTTCTGTCTTCGAGCAGTTCACTTTCAATTGATGATATAAACTACTTATATTTCTGTCAATATCAGTAGTATACACCACATTATATTCCCTTGAATAAACATTTCATAAAATTACTAACCTACTAAAATGATTACTAACCCTATGGGTGATTTGACTTATATTATCCTATTTAATCTTCAATGGTGATAGAATTATGTAGTTTGAGTCTATAAGAATGCAATGTTGGAGATATGAATGATTGAATGATTGTCATATCACCAAAGTTTAATAAACATATTCAAATCTGACGATTTTCAACAGGTAAGCACAATGAATCATAATTGTGCAAATAACATGAAGGAAAGATTATAGAAGTAGTTAGACAATTTTTTGAAAAAATAACCTTAAAAATTGTTTATCAATAATTATTTTTCTTTACTTTTTTACTTTCTTCCTATTTTTGTTGTTGTTGTTGTTATCGTTTAGTGCTCGGTGTAGCCATCATTTGTACTGGGATACCAGTTTATATAATTGGTTGTGTATGGAAGAATAAACCGAAATCATTTCAAAGAAAATTTGGTAAATAATTAATATTATATGTTATAATTCTCTTTAAATTATATATATATATATATATATATATATATATATATATATATATATATATATATATATATATAATGAGAAGCCGTGAGCCTATACTGATAATTGCCATGTGCTCACTAGTGACTAGCTTCGTAAGGGAATTCTCGGAGTTCTAGTGAGAAGCCGTGACCAGTGGAGCTAATCCATGTCGGGTAGAGACAGGTATCTACCTCAGTACAATGGAAGGTAGTCGCACCATTTCGTGAGTTCGTTGAGGTTAGACAATAACCCTGTTGGATGCTGGCCTGCTCAGTGGTCTGGAGGTTAAGCGTTCGTGCGTGAGATCGAAGGCCCTGGTTTCGAATCCGAAGACGTGGGGTCGTGGACGCTCACTGTTGAAGAGTCCCACAATAGGACGAAACGGCCGTCGAATGCTTCCAGGTTTTCCATCGTGGTCTAACATCAATTGATTTGTGATCTCAATCAATAAATTAATATTATGTTTTAATTCTCTTTAAATTATATAGTTACTGAATTAGTGTTTAATTTTGGTTAGTTTTGTTTTATTTTTTCATTTTTGATCTTCATTGAAATTATCTGTAGTAAATCGAGAAAGATCTTTAAACTTTTTCTATTATGAAGGAAATTTGATTTGATTATCGAAAGTTTGACATGAATACATTTCATCATAACCTTTATTGACGTAGCAACAACCTTGGAAAGTTTTTTCAACAAATATTCAAACCATTATTAAAGATTTTCCTCATTTTACTACAAACAATCATTGTTTATCATAGTTTTGTATGATAAAGATATCTGTCTACCTTCTGACAGTAATACTTGACTTTCACTATATTTGACATTGGAATTATGTGTTGGTTAACCGTATTGTCTAATCCTCAGCGTCATTTGAGCATCATGGTGCAATTTGTATAATATTATGATTGATTAGAAATAGCCTGAAACCCTAAATGTAAAAGTGTTGTTACAGAAAGCATGAATGACTATCCCTGTGGCGCTAAATTTATGAGAGGCAAATCAGTTCTTTCAAGATTTCGAATGTATCTTATTGACAAGTAAGAACTGATTTTGACAGAGCACATAACTCATTAATTATTGTCCAGAATTTCTGATGTAACATTTATACTAAAAATCTTAATGTGTATCATTGAAAACATTTAATAATATGTAAATAGTCTTTTTTTTGTTTACTATTTTTCTTTCAGAATCATTTACTATTGGAGTACAGAAATTATTTAAAGTTGTACCGTCGAATTAATTGATGAACTGAATTCATTTATTGATGTTTCTATTTTTGTTTTCTTATCCACTACTACTAATACAATCAGTTTTAGCCATGTTAGTAGTGTCACGACTAACAGAAAAAAAGGTTGTGGTAGTAGTAATAGTAGCATGGTATCATTCCGTTAAAGCAAACTCTTTCTACAAGAGTTATAGTAGTAGCAATAGAATAAGTAGTATAATTCAAATTGTAGTGAACCAATAGATCATATAGCATCATCATCGTCATCATTGTTGTCAAGATATGTGTATGTATGTTCAGAATTTTAACTTTTTTTTTATACCCTTTCTGATGTTTTCTCATTGTTATTACATCATGTTTTAACGGTTCATAGAATGACTCCTGATAATGAGTAGAAATTGAATTATCTCCTCTCTCTCTCTCTCTCTCTCTATATATATATATATATATATATATATATATATATATATATATATATAAATCACAAAATGCTTCCACTTTCCTTGATTAGACTTCTCTTTTTTTTCATTGAACATATAGTTACTTTAACATATACAATCAGCATAACCTTCTCATATTATTTTAGTTTTATATACCCTGTGTTTCATTCTTTTTTTTTTTCTTTAAAAAAAAGTATCTAGGATCCAAATAAAAGTAATTGATTTTTATAAATGTGTGTTGGTTTTTTATTGATTCTGTTTTTCTTGTTTTCCTGTTTACAAAATTATTGATTTGTTTTCTTGTTGTATGTGTATTCAATTCATGAAAGTGAATGATTCATTCAATTTATAGTGTCTTTCACAACAATCATTCGATAATTCGGTACGATAGGATACAAGAAAAAGTAACCTTTTGTTAACTATTAGTTACATTTTTTTAATTTTAATAGTTTACTCTTTACTTAGTTTCATTTTCTAGACAAAAAAAGGCATCATAACTAATAACTGATGACCAAGTGTAGTATTTTTTAAAAAATTTGAACAATAGGTTGATAGTTATGAGAATTAAGTTTATTAAATTGTGTGCAATGATTGTTAATAACAGATAAAACTGGGATGAACTATTGACTAAAGTAAGAATAGGTTGAGAGGAAACCAATTACAGTCAAACCAACACGTGGTATCAGTTTACGAAATTCATTAACTCTTAATTCAAGTCACATTGATAGGTTCAATGTACCTGGTTGGAGTTACTATGGTAATCTTGACCAATGATTAGAAATGTTGGCTCAGAAACGATTATAGTGGAACAGACACATCTATTCTTTGTCTCTCCCAAAATTCTAAATTTCAGTATTTTTTCATTTCTTCTCTTCGAGTCATAAATACTACTATTCTCTCGAGTTATTTATTATACACTTAAGTTACTTCATTTTACTAAGATACTGAGGTATGATAAATTGAGGTAAATCGCGTTTGTACCCAACTTTATGTTGGTTATGACTAACTCACTATATTGAACAATATCAATCGAAAATAAATAAAACTGCTCATTCTAGCACCTTTATTTTAACTAATACACATGAGTAATCAAAAACAAAACTTGTTTGGGGACTGCAGTGAATTATTGGTACTTATTACAAACTCTTCCTTTTACATACGTTTATAACTAACCTGAAATTTCGAAGGAAAACGTTTTGACTAACTTACGTATAATGATCCACTAATAGAACAAATTCTGTTTTAGAATTGCTCGGATCGCGTTGAGTATTGAATCCAGTTTTAATGTAAAGAAATATTTATTATATCTTTTGACAGTTTAGAATGTTCATTTCTGACTTAGCTAGACAGTTTAAAAAAAATACTAAGATCTACTAAAAAGCTTTATTTGATATAGAATGAACTATCACGGAGTCATGCTCAGAATATTTAGTTTTTCTCATAGTAGAATATTTTCACAATGTAGTTTAATTATTGAACACTATCCTCAGCGAATTTACCACAGCTTCGGTGAAGTCGACAAACAAATGATTAAACTTCAATGAGATATTTCAATGGTAACTGAGTTACAACAATTCAATATGATTTAAGACTCCAGGTCAAATTTTCCTTGTGATTAACACGTCAGCGCGTTGTATGTTCAATTGTTCACAACCAAATAAATTGCATCAAGATCTATGCGAGAGAACAAACTAGCTTCCAGTTGAAAGGGAATTAGGAAAAGATGATGGAAATGGATAAGACATTACTGAAATTGTCAAACTGAATCGCGAGGCAAGCGCTAATTTGGAATCCTGATGGAAAACGGAAAACAGCAAGAAGAAAGAACATACTGCGTCGAGAATTGGAAGCAGATATTAAAAGGATGAATAGTAACTTGAGAAAAACTTGAATAGATTGTCCACGACAGAGTTTGTTATAGAATCCTTATCGGTGGCCTATGTCCCTCCTCGAAGGGGTATAAGTAAGTGAGATCTTCATCCACTTAGTTGGGCCACTATATGGTAGACTATGAAAATATGAATTACCTAACTGTGATGCATTTAAGAATTCTAAGATCCACAAGACAATGGTGATAGGGCTTCATGATATCTAATTCAAAAGATTATAAACTCTATGTACCAAGGAGAATATTAGTGTCAATTGTAGTAAAACAAGCAAAGAAAAATCGGTTTAAATTGAATATGTGAAATGGAATAAATAACTGTTACAAAATAAGATTTCATCATAAAGCAGAAAAATGAAATATGCGCTATTGAGATATATATTTTAGCCGTGTCAACTAAGACACCTAACTATTGATTGTGCAATTGGGTAGACTGAATCGAGTGATATGGCTAAAAATCAAAAGTTAGTGACTTTTTAAACTAATGAAACATTTTTATTTTGAATTTACATGGAAAATGTTGCTTGCGTTGTTACTCAAGAGGATGAAGTTGATCAATGTATTTACTCTATAGAACGATATGATTTACGTATTTGAATTTGGCAATTGAATATTCTGATGTTTTATACACATAGTTCTCTTTATGATTTTGAAAAGAGCAAAAACAAAGATTCTAACAGAGTAGCATGAATTCATTTTATTTCGTCTGGTTCTCATCAACTGCTTACAATCTGTAATATTTAAAGTCATAATTACATAATGGGTTTAAATTACTTACCTGAAAGAGTTTGATTGGAAGTTATATTAAAGACAGATTAGTATAGTATAGCAAGGGTGTGAATAAATTTGATAGACTAAATATTGTACTATATGTAAAAGAACATTCTACAACATCAGTTCAAACAACCAGAAACAAGTGATTACATAATGAGCAAACGCTGATAGGAATAAAATGAGTAGGGCTCAGTTGATAAAATAAGATTATTAATTTGCAAAATAGTTGAAATAAAACCCAATGATGTAATAAATGCAAGAAAGAGTTTAAAGTACAACGAAGGAGTATTTATCACCAAGGAAAGGTAAGATTAATAACCATCTCCTTTTGAACATAAAAGTCAGGTTTTTGATACTTGATAGCAACAGCTTCAGAAGACTGAAGTTTAGCTACATACTAATCACTTTGACGAATTGTAAGGTATCGACCTGATGTCCTGTATCTAGATGTTTACTGATTGCACTGTCTAGAGTCTTTCTTTCTCTTGTTCTGAGACTTTTTGCAACATCTGAACGATCTCTAAAAGTTAAACTAATAAAATATTACAATTACAAAATTAATATCAGATGGGTATTTGTGGAGATTGTAGTAATTTCAATGGTTAAGATCATGAGTCAGTTGAAGCTAGACCACCATGGAAAACCTGGAAGCACTGGACGGCCGTTTCGTCCTATTGCGGGACTCCTCAGCAGTGCGCATCCACGACCTCGCCCCCTGCGAGATTCGAACCCAGGACCTACTGGTTTCGCGCCCGAGCACTTAACCACTAGACCACTGAGCCGGCATCCAACGGTGTTAATTTCTGCTGAGGAGTCCCACAATAGGACGAAACGGCCATCCAGTGCTTCCAGGTTTTCCATGGTGGTCTAGCTTCAACTGACTCATGATTTTAATCTGTGATATAGAATTTCTATTTATTATTACCTTACAATTCCTCTTCACTATAATCCAATGTTAGCCAATCATAAGAAAGCTGATGAAATTTTTCCTAAATGAATGATGAAATTGTAATGTCTAACGAAAATCGGTTTTATGCGTAGGTGTCAATTCAATAATGGCATGACCATGATAGTTACTAAACAACAATAAGGTAAGTAAGTAAAAGAAAAGAAAGAAACTTAAGCTAAAGGTAATGAATGTATTTGGATTGTATACATGAAATTATAAACTGTATTCATTGGCTTTAAATCATATTCTGAAAAAGAAAAAAAGCAATAGTCATAATGATGATGATGATGATAAAAGACTATTAATTTAGAAAACATAGGAGAGATATGTAAATGATGCATGTGTTGTGCATGTTTTATCGACTACTTTATTACATCACAAATTGTTTTCCTTAGTATAACTAATATCTATTGGATAGAATAATCAAATACTAATTTAATATTATCAGAATGGATTTTGTGGAGAATTTTAGAAATTTCAAAGGTTGAAATCAGTCAGTTGAAGTCAATTGACCAACATGGAAAACCTGGAAGCACTGGACGGCCGTTTCGTCTTAGTATGGGACTCCTCAACGGTGCGCATCCACGATCACGCACCCCGCGAGATTTGAACCCAGGACCTATCAATCTTGATTGAATTTACTGTAAATCCATCTATTTGATTTAGCAACATCAAATCATATTTGGAAAATTTTAGCAAGATTCGCTAAATTAGAGTAAAAGCTTAGAAAATAAATCCTACATGATTTTATAATTTGTATTATAAATAAGTTATCTTATTATGCTGAGCTATTTTCTCCCAACGATAATTTCCCTACCCATCCTTTGATGAATACTTATGTCATTAACAATCAAACGATTATTAAGCTTTTCTGCATCTCAGCTTTGAAGAGAACAGTACAGGGTTCGAGTCTGGAAGTGAACATCAACTCTTGGATGCAGGTGTATCCAGCTAACGAATTCCAAATGGGACGAACTGAGTGTCAAACTGGATTCCACTACTAGCCATTATCCAGCTTTGCTTATAATATCCTTAATGTTTGATTTATTATCGATTATTTTAAATAAGACATAATTGCCTAAATTCATATGGCAACTAAAATTTTTTATAACGTGTAGTTCTACAGAAAAGTGTCATTGAATGATCGAAGGTTCGTTTGATTTATCAGAGAAAATCTATTCATAGTGATGAATGTAAAGTGTTCTCTATTTATATTTACCTATTCAATCTAATATAAAGCAGTTCAAAATTTCATGTACCTGGGATAAAAGTTCCTTTCTTTGATCTTTTTGTAATCATTATATAAATGATACCTTAATTTATTCTTACAATTTATATTTTGATGTTTGTCGAAACGATTGATTAGTTTAGTAGTTATATATCAATATGAACTTTGGAACTATGCAAGATTAAAATGTTGCATCGATCTAATCTAAATTCTTGTAACAATATATTATATAGTCGACCCATATCTATCAATACATAACAGTCAGTCAGTCATCTACAACCTAGGACTAGGCACATATATACATCGGTTCAAGTTGCCATATCTCATTAACAGAACAAGATGAACACCAAATTCATAGAAGTAGTCACTTCAATGGTAATAATGTATAAAGGAAAGATTGTGTATATGGATAAAATACAGGAAGAAAAAATCAGTTCGTAAAAAATATTCGAAGAGATTTTAATCTCATAGTTTAAAGGAAGACAAAGAGTGTATACACCTACGCCATTGTGATCAATCCTGAGCCATGTCACTAAAGTCTACAACATTGGTTGCGATAGTCGCGTGAACCCCAACCAAGTGGACTGCATCTACCAACATGGCTCAGACCAGAAGTTAGTGACTTCAGGTACTGATGCCACGTTTTGGTTTGGCCGCCCGTATAAATACACGTAACATGTTTCCGATCAAACAACTTGATCTTGATCTCTAACTAGAGTTTTCAGACATTTTTTTAAGAAACAAATCATTAACTATTAATGGTTTACTGTTCATAGAGATAATTTTCAGTAATCTTGATTAATTTAAGTAAAAATCTTTAGTATGCATCAAATTACAATGTAACTCACTTGAGGATGTATGAGCCAGGTGGATTTTGTAAAGAACATTTGAATTGTAACAATCAACAAGGATTTCATTAAGATAATAATGGAATGTACTCAATACAAGGATATAATAAAAGGAGTTATAAATGTTTATCTACGTACTGTTTCAGATGAGTTGTGGAAAAACGACTTTTTAATTCTTAAGCCAGAAAGTAAATATACTTCAAGAATCGATAGTACATAGTGTGGTTTGTATGTGGTGGCGTTTTATCCAGATTGTTTGGTAAAGCCTTTTCTCGTGAGACCTTAGTTGACCGTCTGGAATAGACTCCGTGTTTTTAAGTCTGACAAACCCACCGCCTGGATTTGATTTTGTGGGGAACCGCGGCCGCGAAGGTTTCCACGTGTATTTCGGTATCGTAATAAGGGCAAGTAAAGGATTTGTTGGTTATTACGTACCCTGGATAGGTATATTCTACATACATACTAGGTAACACACGGGCTTTCATTCGCGGCACATGCAGGTATACCTTGTGAGTAAATATAAGTTACATGCACACCACTAAAACACAGGTTATATTCCATGCATCCCATAGAATACATATAGGTACGTTCACACACCTGAGAAGGTAGATGTTTACCACTCCCTTGAAAACGTATTAACTACACTAGACTCCCTCTTACACAATACAGGCATATCATTCACCCCATGGCTACCGCCTCGGTACTTCCTGGCGCATGTATAAGCATAAGCATTCTCTCAGAGGAGGTTGTTGTTCACCTCTCTCTAGTATTTGCTACCATATCTTTTTATTATGTCTTTGACCTGGCAAATTGAGCAGACAATATTTTAGTTAGTGTTTCCTTTGTACGACACTAAACGTACACCCTTTGCATATACCCACATAAATGAACTATAAAGGCCTGAGGACTTCTGCAATTCTTATACATAAGCATACACTCAGGTAGCCCGGTGGAGTTAAGTAAGCTCGAGTAGAACCCAGTTGATAAAAGATACAACAGAGTGGGTGACCAATCAAATCTAAGTTGGCTAGCAAGGTTGTCCCTATTATCCAGTAGCGCCGTAAGGGGGGGCTATAGGTCGGATTTTACTGCCAATAATTTCATAATCTCCTGTATTATTGTACGGCAACTATGAGGTTCTGCTGCCTCAAACTTGTTTTTGTTAAATTATAGTGAGGTATGTCTATGCTGTTATTTTTCTAAGGAACTTAGGCGTCGAATTTCTGAAAACAATTCTAAACTTTGTTCTAATACTACTTACTTTGTCTTTTCTTTCTTGTGAAACTATCCAAAAGTAGTCATGATTCATGACTGCTCAAACTGATTGACAGTTACATGAACTGATCAAACATTCAATTCAGGATCATGTACCGTTACTGTTAAAATGAAGCAAAATAAATAAATTAGTCATTTAGTTTGCGTTATTATTTTAGGCAGTTTGATCGACTTTGGACTTTGATGTCAATTTTGGACCTCTTTCTTCATGTACCAAATTATTTCATTTTAAGGCTTACTAATACAGAAACAAACAGTTAATGAGTCAGTTTCAAAAATTTCTCAATATTGAAGTATCTCTTTCAACATGACATTCTGATCAATCTGAAATCACCAAAACTATCGATATAGATCCGTAAATGTTAGTTAATCACATGATATGATAACAGTTGATCAAGACAGACATTTAGCGCAAAAAGGCAAATAAAAATAACCAAAAACATCAGTCCAAAAATTTACAAACAGCTCTATTAGAGTCTAATGATCTAGCCCTTGTGCAATGACTTAAATGCTCACTTATATTTAAAATAGATGGTGGTTATCTCAATAGGGATTGATAGCTGGCAATGTGCATTGAGAAAAATGAATATTATTCAGATGTCGATTTTCGAAATGCTAATATCTAACTGGTGCTAGTCGGCGGCCTATGCTCCATTAGGAGTAACAGGCGTAAGTAAGTAAGTAATATTTAAGTGGCGACCACTCAAGATTTATCGCAAGGGTCGATCAAGAAATGAGAAACGGAAATTTGTTGAAATACTTTGTGCTGAGAATTCTATATTTTACCAAAAATACACTATTGAATAAAGACACTAATACTGTAGTGAACAGAACACCAGTGGGGACAGTCGAATGTATTTAGCACAAAATTACAGGACTTGTTCATAAAATCTAACAATCATATAGTGAATGCTTAATTTGCAAAATGTCCATCAATTGTTTCATAATGAATCAGACTCCATTGTTCTAGCATTTTCATACAAATTGCATCCTGTTTCCATTTCTTACTATTCGATCCTCTTGTCCCTCTGCTGTCAGAGCTTCTGTTCACGACTAACATCATCTACTACTTATGTCAATATAAGTAGCACACACCACAATACTACTATCATTATTATTATTGTTAATAGTAATAATAATTTCAGCCTCATAAAATCGAACTACTGACAAGTATGACTTTTCTCAAATTAAAAATAATTCTTCACAAAAGGAATTTATTTAATGCTTATCTACTGTTCTAATACATAAAATTAGATGCTTCAATGATGAATCTTGTAATGACTTAGTTAGTAGAGAATCATATTGATGATATAGGGTTACTGATATAAAGTTTTTTTGAAAGCATTTTAGTGGCTTTGCTTTGTTAAACAATCATCTTTGTATCCGTTATTATATAAATCTCAACGATTGTTAAGTCTTGCTGATTGGACGCCAAAGAAAGTACGTAACCATAGACATTAATAAACACCGTACTCGCTTTCGGGAAAGCTGACGCATTATCAAGATTAATAGGCTCCCAATCAAAAACCCCAGAGGAGACTCTTGTAGCAAATATAAAAGCAGAGGAAGAAGTTCATCGCATATTGGATGACGCAATCAATGGACTCCCAGTAACCTTTGAAACTCTCAAGAAGATCACTGAAAGTAATAAGACATTGAGCACAGTTAAATGCTATCTCTCGACCAAATGGCGAGACAACCGCCTTGACGGAGAACGTTTGCAATATTTTCGTCGACGGGACTCACTAATGGTTGTTAGCTCGTGTATTATGTTCGGTGGTCGAATTGTTATTCCGAAGTTGTTACGTTACAAGGTTCTTAGGCAGTTTGACAGTGGCGATCCTGGAATCAATAAAATGGAATCGTTGACTCGTAGTTATGCTTATTGGCCGTCAATAGACAAAGATATCGAGAATGAATGCCGTAACTGTCCATCATGCATTCAAGCCGCTAAAAATCTTTTGAAATGCGAACCTCTGTATTGGCCTACGCCTGCAGGACCCTGGGTAAGACTTCACGCATATTTTGCTGGTCCAATCCAAGGAAAAATCTTCCTAATTATCATAGATACATTTACTAAATGGCCGAAAGTATATACCATGCCAAAATGTACAACATCAGAAACAATCAACAAGTTGTCTACCCTGTTTAGCAGTTTCGGAGTACTAGAGACCTTAGTAACGGATAACGGCCCGCAATTTGCCACAGAATCGTTTAAGCATTTGTGTAGAGCAAACGGAATAAATCATCTTCGTTCTCCACCCTATCATCCGCAATCAAACGGACAAGCAGAACGCTTTGTGGACACCTTTAAACGAGCATTACTGAAAGGGGGAGGCGAAGGGACAACTCGACAGGTAATCACAAAATTTTTAACATCCTACAGATCCACTCTGAACCCGAATGTTCCAGATGGCAAGTCTCCTGCTGGAGCCATGTTCGGAAAGCGTATTCGAACTGTCTTCAACGTCATGTGGCCATCCAAATTAGTGGATGAGCGCAATCACAATCCAAATATCCGGAAATTTAATGTTGACGACAAAGTTTTCATTAAATCATGCATCGGGAAGAACCGATGGGAGCCAGGGGAAGTTGTACAAATGTTGGGAAAAGTTCTGTACAGAGTCCGAGGAACTTTTGGAACATGTATTCGACACAAAAATCAAATCTATAAGGACAAAAGAACGATGCGGTCTAGAAATAACCGGCCGAAGTTTTTGCTAGAGTTCATCTTAGATACACTAATGCTACACATGCCTAAGAACACTGAAAGGACAAGGCAGACGACAAGAATAATGAGATGCCGCCGCAACCCAGTTGTCAAGCTACAAGTAAATCCTAGAAAGAAATCCTATTCGGGGGTGTTGAATCGGCTTTCGGAGAACTTCAACGGAGCATCCAGAGGCTCAGAAGAAGCCGAAGAGTCCTAGCCAATCAGAGCATGATGGAGCATTCTAGAATTCCAACGTGGCGTGCTACTATTGGTCAGTAGCATAATATGTCGTTAACGGATTGGCCGAAATATGATGTTGATTTAACAAACGTTAACATCTAGAAATACCCATGTTTTCTGTACAAAAACGGAAGGTTGGAGTAAAGTGTCTCTCTCATACTTTGCGTCTTCTTTCTGGTGTTTAGGTCGCTGTATAGTTCTAGCGTGGGGGTTATCAGAATAGCTTAAGAACGAATATAGCGTCCAATCAGCAAGACTTAACAACGATGTTTAAAATCAAATGGCAATAAGAAGCGTCAACTACAGTTTATTAGCGGATAGCACAAATCACAAAGCTATAAGCACATCGAGCGAATTTGAAGCAGAGAGGCGAATGTGTGTGTCCATCTTATCTTAATCATCATAAATCTGTAGCCTATTTCTGTCCGACTATAAATATTGATCAAAGCTTAATGAAATCAAGTTGGTTCACATACCTTCTCCATTGAGGTTCATTTCGCTTCTCTCTCTATTCTCTTCGCTGCATTCTTCTGATCACCTGCCCAAATCAATGAGTGTACAAAATATATTTATTCAAAAATCCATTCACATATTTGATTTATTTAATTACCTTATTCACTCAAAACGGATTAATTCAATAATTATATGTACGAGGATTGATGATATGTATCTTCACAATAACAATCATGCAATACGATTCAACTGGATTCATTAGATCTCGGGACCATCAAAGAATCTAATAATAATAGTTACCACTTATGCATTCTGACAAGTACATATATCCCTTTTGAGATATTCATTTAATCTTTTTTCTTATAAATTTATCCCTAAATATCTTGTTTGATCATAAATAATTCAGTAGAATATTATTAAAATGATAAATTCGGTTATGATGTTAACTGTCAATTGAATAGTGTAATGCTTTGAGATTATATCAACTATACCTTTTCTTTAAAAAAGATCTTAATTTCATCTATGTGTGTGTGTGTGTGGCAAATACAGTGAAATGAAATTGGGAACTAATAGAATATTGTACATGACTGTTGTCTAAAAAAAATTTTATGTTCTACATTCATGTAACTTTCTTTGATATTCACTTCCTTTCTAACCGTCTTACATAACAGTGATTGTTTTTTAGTTTGGAATGACATTGGTTTCTATGTCAATCTGTAAGTATTTTAAATGATTCAATTTTATCATGAAATTTCAGTACACAATGTATATAGTTAAAGAGATCAATCTATAATCTGTGAATTGTGAGTTCGAATCCATTCTAAATAAGTCTGTTTAGACAGCCATGTAATTTCACTATATATATTAGAACAACACATATAAGTGAACAATCGTTTTCAATTAGATCGTCAACCCTGATTATAAGCAAACTAGATAAAGGAGGAGGTATAGTTCTCATGAATAAAATGATTACATGGGAAAAATGGAAGCAATGCTTAGTGATCGTAGCCAGATTTCAGAAAGTTATTAGTCATTGTGACATCAATAATAAAGTAGAAAGATAATTGGCTAATTTCCTAAGGATCTAAGAAAAAGGGAATAATTACGACTGAGATTCATGATTCAATTAAGCCGACTGGATCATATACACCACGACTATACGGTTTGCCTAAAGTTCATAAACCGGGTCTTTCTCTACGCTCAGTTCTAGATATGTACAATTCTACGTATCACAAAATTGCAAAGTGGTTAGTGCGAATCCTAAAGCCTTCGCACAAATCAGTTGTTAGAAATAGTGTAAAAGATGTCTTCGATTTCACCTTCAAAGTGGAAAATATTAATGTTAGTATGAAAAATATGATCTCATTGGATGTAAGATCTTTGTTCACCAACGTACCACTTATAGAGACTATTGAGTTTATATGCAAGCAAATATCAGAAAAACAAATCAACATTGGCTTGCCTGACGATAGTCTAAAGGAACTGCTCTTAAGATGCACGCTGAATGTCCATTTTGTTTCCAACAATACCTATCATAGACAAATAGAGGGATAGCCATGGGCTCACCTCTAGGCCCGATTTTAGCTGATCTCTTCCTAGCAAAGCTAGAAAATGGACCTCTTAATGAGACTATTAAGAGGCTTGATTTATATTGCCGCTACATTGACGACACTTTCATTATCGTAGATCAAAACACCAGTAAGAATGAACTCCTAGAACAATTCAGCAGTGTTCACCCAGCGGTCAGTTTCACTGGTGAAAGCCAGTATGACAGAAAGCTGAACTTCCTCGACGTCACACTAAGCAGACAAGGTGATGGTACATTAAGTAGAAGTGTGTATAAAAGAAACCCCTCTGCCTGCCAATATACTCACTTCCGCAGTTTCACACTAGCAGAGCTAAAAAGATCTGCACAGTAGACACTCTAAGTCAGGAGCTTGAATTCCTCTTGTCGAACAGCGACGTCTACGCAAACGAAGGATAAGTTACCTGAGTTGGCCTCCTCAATGTGCATTTACAAATTCAGCTGCTCCTGTGGAGATAGCTATATTGGGCGTACTACCAGGCAACTTAACCAATGAATGAGTGAACATCTACCACCTTGGTTTATAAGGGGCCAGATAAAAACAATTCGCAGTTCTATCTTGGCACATCTCATTGACACATTCTGTAACCTCTTATATAGTCTATGTCTACAGGAAATAATCCAAACTGTTTTGTTTATAGAGGCATAATTAATACAAGTGAACTCTTCTGTTATTTACGGATTATCGTCTTGGAAATTAACCTATTGAGTTGTAAAGTGCTGTTACTTCCAACCCATGTTAGAGTTCATTTTCATTAAAAGAATACATTTTGACAGAAACCAGTAATCATCTACATCATTTATGTACTCTACTTTGATTCCTATCTGTTTGTGTACGAGGTAATATTAATATGTGGTTCTCCAAGACAGAACTGAAGAGGAGCAGGTTAGAACTTGAAACTCTTTGGTTTCGGATTTAGTTTTTTTATGAACTATGAAACTGTAGTTAACGATTATTGATCGTTTATAAACAGTTTACTTACTCGCGCCTATTACCCCTCGGGAAGGAGCATACTCCACCGACAAGGATTCTAAAACAAACATTTTCCTGAGCTTTCCTTTCCAGTTGTTTCCGATTGTTACCCATTCTTTCGATGTTTGTCTCAATGTGTTTTTGGGTCTTTCTCTTTTCATTTTACTATAAGGGTATCAAGTCAGAGATTGCCTAGTGACGCAATTAGTTAATTTCAAAAGTGCAAATCCCATCCACTTCCAATGTCTTTTCCTGATTTCCTCTACAGCTAGATGCAGGTTTGCCCTCTCCCACAGATCTGAAGCATTTGCGTAAAGTGATCTACCCATCTGTTGCTCTATTCTTGAATCGCAATGATTATCTTGCCTTCTTTGTCCTTGACCAATCTCTCTGTTTTACAATATTTCCCTGCTAGTTTCTTCGTTGTATCATATAGTTGTTTCATATTTCTTTCTTTTGTAGCTTGTTCCGCTGTCCTTTCTAGGTATTCCACGTAGTTTTACTTGTCAACTCTAATGCTCTTCCACACTTGCTTGTTTGTAATGCTGGTTCTTCACTTGTCCAGTGCTTCATTAGCTTCAGTCTCATCTTGGCAACCATCAGTTGGTGGTGATCTGAAGCTATGTCAGCTCTTCTCACGGTTCTCATGTATTTCACTGACTAACCTTCTGAATTATTGAGTGATGCAAATATGATCGGTCTGGTTCTACGTGGTGTGATCCGGTGAGACACATGTTACATTGTGTATGCGTTTGTGTGAGGATATTGTGTCACCTATAACCAATTCGTTGAATGCACAAAAATTTTCAAATCTGTCACCATTCTCGTTGCTTTCTCCCATTCGGTCCGTGTCGTCCCATGATATTTTCGTATCCGATGTTGTCCATTCCGACTCCAGCGTCTAGATCTCCCTTCAAGTTGGTCAGGTTTTTTTCTGGACACTCAGCCTCTCATAAAACTGGCCTTTACCGTCGTCTTTGCTGTGATTAGTGTGCGAATAACATTTGATAACATTCATTGTGATTCTTTCTTCTTTGTTTAGAAGAATGCTTTAATCATCCTGGACGCATGAGATGTTCATCCTATAACGATTCTTCTTAATGAAGATCCTTCGACTTCCAGGGCAGCGTTTAAACGGTTTAAATCTTCTTTTCTGGTTAGCGTCTTTTTTTAGCAGGGTTATTTTCTGAAGGATGAGGTTACTGATCCCATGCCTAACCCTCTTCCTTCATCTGTCCTCGGGACTAGAACTAACTACTGTTCAATGTGAGTAAGTATTAATGTTACAACAGTTTTTATTATACAACTAGAATCAACACTTCAAAAAATAATCGAAAATATATACGTAACAGAAATGTTTGGACATAAATGTAAACGTAATTCAATGAATTTGTCTTTTCACATTGTACATAGTTTTCAGCATTGACATGAACTGAGAAGTTTATACATGTTATTATTTGATACAAACTATATATCAGAAGGGGTTTTGTGAATATTATAGTAATTTTAATAGTTGAGATCACGAGTCAATTGAAGCTAGACCACCATGGAAAACCTGGAAGTACTGGACGGCCGTTTCGTCCTATTGTGGGACTCCTCAACAGTGCGTGTCCACGATCTCGTCTTGCGGGATTCAAACGCTAAACAATGTCAACAATCTAACAAGCGTTTCATCCATTAGATAAACTTGTTCAACAATGAGAATGTACTGAACTAAAAAAACATGTTTGATCTGAAGATTTTGACATTTAACCTATCAGAGAAGTGTAGAGATCCATAAAGTCGGTATGTAGGCAGTATTCAGTAGATACGTATCAATCTTGTTTTCTAAAGAAACTTGTGAATATTCAATAAACCTTAATATATTTCTGCCACTATCATATTCTGCTGTTGATTCGAAATAATTAAGGATTTTGTGAATTCCTATGGAAACTTATAGTCACAAGTTAGCAGACTGAAACATCAGGTGAAATTTAACCGGGGTACATATATCAGTGTGCTGTTGTTATTTGTCTGTAACAATGTATATCATGTTCAATAAAAGGAAGTAATACCGTGTGAACTAAAACTCTTTTCTGTTCAGGTCATCACCTTTCAATGATAAGCATACTGAATCAGTTGGTTTGGTTAAGGTTAGTTCCCTCTGACAGATTTGACAAGTTCACAAATACTGATATCATCTAAAAAAAATAAACGGTTTATAGTTTTAGTACATAAATATTCACCAAACCTCTAACTGTAAATATATTTCTAATTTGTTTGCTTGTATCTTCCCGCTGTTGTTAAGGACTGTAATTGATCAGTCTTTTATTGGCGTATATGCATCCTGTGCGTATTGCCTATATATTACCTTAATTCACAAGCATTATATGCAAGGATGTATTGCAGTTAGCAATGGAATCCAAGACACGCCCTCCGTCCTATTCGGGACTCATCAGTTGAATGTACCTGCATCCAAGAGCTGATATTCATTCTGGGACTCGAACTCAGTACCGCTCGCTTGAAACGCCATCGTATTATTCACTTAGCTAGCGAATCCTGATATTGCATCATTAAACATTAAACATAATTTGTGTATAGTTGTTGAAGATTTCAGTAAGATGAATAAATGAGTGTTTGTTTGTTAAAATGATTGAAATAATGTAATTTCGATTAATACATGAGTAATGACTTCTCACAAGTCGGGATGATCAACTCACCTTTGAATGCACTGTTATCAAAGAGAATACCAGCTCAAAGCCAGTTATTTTTCGGTCATTTATCATAGATACTTTACCTACTCACGAGTAGCTTAAGAACTTCTACACAATTTTACAATCAGCATTGGGTTGTGGAGATTATTAGGTTTTTGATTGAGATCGTCAACCGATTAATGTTAGACCACCATGGAAAACCTGGAAACAGTGATCTAGAAGTTAAGCGTTCGCATGTGAGATCGAAGGCCTTGGGTTCAAATCCCGCCTCGAGAGATTGTGGATGTGCACTGTTGAGGTGTCCCACAACAGGAAGAAATCGCCGTTTAGTGCTTCCAAGTTTCCCATAGTAGTCTAACATCGACTGGTTCATGATCTCAATCAAAAACAAATTTATAAATCGTTTGCAAGTATTCATGACTTTACAATCAGATTGGTTACCTACATTACCGAGCATCATCTTTGTAATTCAGAGTTAGATAAAATGGAAATGGTGTATAATAACTGCGAAAAGTATTTTCCGGAAATTATATTCAATACATGACCATATGATATTAAAATAACGAGACAAAAAGCAATTTACAGCTTAGAAATAAATATACTGAACTGCAACTGTGGTGTATGCTACTGATGTCGACTGATATAAGTAGTATGTATCATCAATGGAAAGTAGAATGCCTGGAGGCAGAAGGTTAAGAAGATTAAGGAGAAGAGAAGGAGAATAGAGAATGATTGCTGTGAAAACAAAAGAACAATGAAGTCTGAGTCGATTGATTGAAATTTTGCAAATGAAGTATTTACTTTATGATTCACAGATTTGACTAAGAGATTATCTAATTTTGTTTCCACATACATTCGATTGTCCCCATTTGTGTTCTGGTTGACTACACAAGTACTCATACAGCCTATTAAGTTTATTAAGGCCAATGACTTAGAACCATACCGGCATACATTATTTAAAACTTGAGCAAGTTTCTTACTTATCTTATTGTTGATGAGCATGATTTAATTATAATTAGTCGTTATTCACATATTTGTATATTGTGTTGATTGCCGTTGTAATGTTATTTAAAGTACATATGTCTGATGGACTCCGAGTACGACAAATATGTGTCCTTATACTCATTACTAGTCACAATATATCTATCTTAAATGACAAGTATCTTGACAAAATCATGTATTGATACTCCGTAAACCGATTTTTGTTTTTACTTTGGTACAAGATGATGAAGGACATTTATAGTCCAAGATGAGAAGGTTGGAGTTGTTATGATCTCTATGGTAGATGGATTGTTAATCAAACATTCAATGTTCTTCTCAACAATGGACAACATTATCACACTAAATAATAAAACAATTTATTTCATGAAGAAATCCTTATAGACGAGTTTATCTGTTTTAACACTGCAGAATGTATATATCTATTAAAAAGGTCAATGAATAATACTGGTCCTGTTACTGATTGATTAAAATTTTACACCATAATGCTTTTAAATAGACAAATAGTAATTGAAGAAGAGAATTTATAAAACGTATGAAGTATGTAATGAATGGAGTGAACGCTGGAACCATTCGTATCACTAAGCTGACAGAATGGAGATGCGTGAATGGGGATCAAAACATCTTGATAAACATAATCTTTGATGAAATAATTATAATTATGATTGTTATCAGTAACTAGGTATTCCAGTCTAAGTTAATCCGGTATGATATATTTATATAAACCCAGATCATATTGAATTTATTCATCTTAATTTGCCTACACAATCAATGGTCTAAGGAAATTTTAACGTTCTAAAACCATCATAACATTGCAAAAGACCATGTGAATGATTACAAATACTTTATTATTATTATTATTATGATGCATAACTTTCATGAAATTATACATAGAAAATATCATATCTTAAGGTACCACAATTTCTAAATCTAAAAATGTAAATAACTAACATGCCCGATTACACTATGCTAAACTAATCATCGTCAAAAACAAGACTCTGAAGAAGTGGCTTACATTACGTTACGAAACGTCAGGAATACAATTTTTCTACTTATTGCAGTATAAAAAAGATATGTCTCTTACTATCAACTCTCTATCCAATGCTCAATTTATTTGAAACGAACAAGTCCAAACTTGGCATTGATACCTATTATTGACATACTTATGGAAATCTTATTAGTGAATAGTCGCTAACTTTGGATTACGCGTTGAAAAACTTCACTATAACATTGTTAGTAACTGGTTATGGTGAACGAGTCCACTAGGGTTGGTAATAAACTAAGGTGTTACTTATACTGAAAATGAGAATCAACTAGAAGCAACAATTTGAATATAATTCTCAAACGAATTATTTCACTCGAAGTAGACTGGTAACATTTGTTACTCGTCTAAGCAATACAATTAAATTAATGTGTACCGTGTACGTGACATCACAAGTGTTTCTAGTAACACGCGAGACTAGTAGGTCCTGGGTTTGGATCTCTCAGGGGGCGAATTCGTGGATGCGCACTGGTGAGGAGTCTCACGATAGAGCGAAACGGCCGTCAAGTGCTTCCAGGTTTTCCATGGTTGTCTATCTTCAACTGACTCGTGATCTTAACCATTGAAACTACCATAACATCCACAAAACCCATCTGATACAAAAATATCTGTTGTGATTATGTAGTTACTAATGCCCTTTGTTAGTAGTAGAATTGTATAAATCAATTAGATAGTGAGGAAGAAATGAAAGTATAATCAAGAAGCGATATAGAAAATGGGATGAGTTTAACTGTAGTAAATTTGGGATAAGGCACTGAAATAGTGAAATACAGTAAGTCGTTTATTCTTAGTTTGACAATTAAGAATTATGTTTCATCAAAAATAATCACCTATATGGTAGATTGATGAGCATACAGATGATTTTCCTGATAAGAACACAACATTGTCATTATATATGAAAATTATATTTAAAATAATCTCAGCGATTGAAATCTAAGAATAATTCCAACGTTTCGTCCAGTTAATTTATGTGAACTTCTTCAGGGTAATAATATAATGACTTCTCTATACTGGGCGCCTAATTTCTGTCAAACTATTCATTCTAATCTTGACGAATATTCATATAGACACAACATTGTATTTGTTTAAATCCATAAATGACTATTTAACAATCTCGTGTATAGAGCCTATACGAAAAAAAACTGGAAACTATTTAATGACGCTTTATTTATGTTTCTTTAAAGGTATAACATGTAAATGACATGGAGTGATATATGTATGAATTTTTATACTGTATACATTTTAACTTATTCTGATAATAAAAAGAAACCCATTGTAAACCCGGAAAAATTAGTGAATCATAAGAAAACTGTATTTCACATCACTAAACGAATGCATTTAGTGATAGTTACTAAGTTCAATCAAATATCGGCTTTCTGATTGGTTAAAAATGGAGACAGGGGTTGGCGAATGGGGTCAAAATAATCTAGCTTAGTTAAATTACTCCCAGTCGAATTGTAGTATAATGATATCATTCATTGTATTTTATGCATTTAGTGTTTGTTGTTAACTAACTATTATTCTTGTTAGTAATAGATAACCTAATACTATTCTATTCTGTACGTCTTTTTCCCCAAACACTTTCAAATGAATATGATATTAACATGATCACTTGACTTAACAATCATAAACAGATTATTTTGTATATAGTTTTAGGAATGATGAATGATATGAAGATTAGACTATATATCAAAATAGAAAATGTTTACTTTTTTTTTGGAGGGATTGAACGAGTTGAATATTATTGTGGTAATGAGGTATGACAACTTGGACTGATGCACATATGTGCCTGGTTCAACGTTGTATCTGACTGATATTGTATTTATTATGAAATTGATCTATATTAACACCATTTATGATAATGATTATCATTTATTTCATATGAATAAGATAAGGAGAAAATAATAATAAAGAGATAAAAAGAAACAGATAGATATATGAAGATTATGGTGTAGAAGTAATTTTGGATAATAAGAGACTTACGAAGAAACGAACAAAGTAAACAGATCAATTACATTCATTATAATGACAGATAGAATAGTAAAACAAAACGTAAAAAAAAAGGAGATTAACAACACTAATACACTTGATAATAATGGAGTACAGAAAAGGAGATAATAACGAATCCATAAACAGGAATGTATTTTGTATTCGAATGAGAAACCTTAAATCATCATCATCATCATCAAATTGACTCAATTATCTGAATGTTATGGAAAACCAGTATGTGTGTTTGTTTGCTTGTTTGTTTGTTTATGTGAATACGTTATCAAATAAATAAATAAATAAAGAGATAAATAAATGCAACTTTACTATCAGATACACAGGCATTTTGATATTTTCAGTCCCTTAGTAACATGAATGATTTATGTATAAAATTGTTAATAATAATAATAATAATCATCATCATCATCATCAATTGTTTCAATGGAATACTACAAAGTATAATTCAATGGAACATGAACTTGTTATTTTTCTTATTATTTGTTATTGCTTAAAAAACATGATATAAATTATAAGTGGAACAATCGAAGAAAATTAATCCTTCCTTTATTGTAAATAAACGAAGTTCAATAACAATAATAATAACAATATTTTGTAAATGACCATTGTCATTTGACATTGTGTGTGTGTGTGTGTGCGTATTAGGATATTGAATAAGCACAGTAAAATAGTTAAGTAAAATCAACTTTCAGGTATTAATTGTAAAAGTTTTTGTGAACCCAATGTGAAGTCATCTATAAAAAGAAAATAGAGAAATATAAATAGATGATAAAACATAATTGAAATATTAGAAGGGCTTTGTGGTGATCATCGTAATTTCAATAATTGAAATCATGAGTCAATTGAAGCTAGACCATCATGGAAAACGTGAAAGCACTCGGCAGACGTTTCGTTTTATTGTGGTATCTTGCAGGGGCGAGATCGTGAACGAACACTACTGAGGAGTCCCATAATAGGATGAAATGGCCATCAGGTGTTTTAAGGTTTTCCATGTTGGTCTAGCTATAACTGACTCATGATCTCAACTATTGAGATAATATGATACTTAGTAACTGTGCAAACACCAATAACAGGATGTGAATTAACTAGTCTACAGGTTAAGAGCACGCCTATAGGCTGAAAGGTCTCAAATTCAGTCCATGATAGAGTCACAGATGCGTAGTGTTGATTAGTTCTAAATTAGAATAAAATCGATACCTACTGTTTTCTGACTTTTAATGATTGTCTAACAAAAGTTAATCCATAGAGTGAATTACTACTTATAAGTAATTATCATATTATTCAATAATCTCTGTGCTTCTATTTTATTAGTCAATTAGAAAAGATAATTTTGGTTTTTATATCAACAACGGCATTTTTAATTCATTGAATTACACATTTAAGTCTCAGTCTATGTTCATTGAGAGTAAATTGATAATAATTAAAATTTATTACTTCATTAAATGCAATAAGATTAATAACTACTGGTATCTATTTTTTTGTTGGGGATCTTACATTCCCGGAACTCACTTAAGAAAGGATCTAATTCTGTAATTTTATTTAGAAAATTTGAATTTTTTTGTTTTCACGCTAAAGGCGCTCTTGTCACCTTCATGTCGTATTCCCCACTGGGAAGTATCTTAAATGCTATTGGTTCGTTGCGTCTTTCAGTATGTTATTTGGTAACTCTCCCCAAGGACGCTTTTGTACTGTATATATACGTTTTGAATTGTGTTTGTTGTTATCGTTTGCTTCTGGCTGGTTGCAGAATATACTTCCCCATTCCAAGCTTGGACTTCTCCCTCTAGTTAGTGGGGCTGGGATGTATCAATAGCTAGCTTACTAGTTTTTGTTCACCGAGTCTTGTTTCTCGTTCTCAGATTAAGTGAACTTGTGATAGCTTCAAACTTAGCACTTTCGCTTATTTGAGTTTTATCCATTTTTTTGGCGTGATATTTTATGCAAACAAAAGATCGTTTGGCAAGAATGCCGTAATAAAGAAAGAGAACAAAAAACTCCACCTTGAGTGTAACGAAACTGTTAGTAGGGTTTAAAAAGCCAACAAATAAACAATTAAATGACGTGTATCATCTACATGGAAACCTAAAGGAGAATAAGAACCGTGTGAATCATTTGATTGTATAGATTAACATTACAGAAATCTTGATCATCGATCGTATCTTTTTAAAGTAATGAAAATACTTAACTTACTTTTTCTTTTTACAATAAAATTTGTGTAACCATTTAAAGTGTTTATTGTATCATAGTTGAATGTATTTCATTTATGAATTGATATTATTAAATAGTTAGAAATTATTCAAACGTTACTCACTGTATTATATTTTAACTCATTTGATATTGTTTAACTTGAATCATTTCATTAATATTTAGGACTGTAATTGATTATCAGTCTCTTATTGGCATATATATACATCCTGTAAGGACTGTCTCGATATTGTCTTAATTTACAAGCATTATAAGCAAAGATGGATAGTGGTTAGCATTGAGATTCCAGACACACGTTTCGTCTTATTAGTGACTCTTCAGTTGGATGTAACTGCATCTCAAAGTTGATGTTCACTCTGAGACTTGAACCTAGTACCATTCGCCGCAAACGTAATCGCGTTATCCACTTAGCTACTAAGTCTTGATATTATATTTTCCTTTATTTAACAAACGAATATTTTATCATAAAGCTGAATAATTTAAACAATGATTTAACTCATAAAAAACGAATAATTAACTTCAGCATATAATTTATGGTATTGAATCTATTGAATGCTGGTCGACGACATATGCTCCATTGGGAGTAACAGGCGTAAGTAAGCAAGTAAGTAAGTAAGTAGGTAACTAAGTAAGCAAGTAAGTAAGTATTGAATCTATTCAATGATTTAAACTAGGATAAGATATAAATGTAATTGAAACATTCCATCTAACATGAACTCAGATTATTATTATACTTCCAAGAGTTGAAGTTAAGCAGAATTAGGCAGAATTTTGATCAATGAGTTTTTCTTTTCACTAACTAGTTCTGCATAGACTATTTCATATGGTTCAATGAAAAGAAAAAGAATAACGACATCATAACAACTTTCAGGTAATCCTATAATGTTTATTCATGTTATGACATGAAGTTTATATTGACAATCCAATTTTATTGATCTCCAATTTCATTGTCTCCAGTAATTGACATTACAGTGTAATCTAATCATGATCTCAATTGATCAATGATAACACCGTTTTTGTTAACAATATTCGGTACTACGTCTTTAAACTTCAAATAAATCATCATTTCCTTACAGGTTTCAGATATAGTTCGGTAAAATGTATTCACCAGCAACACAAAACCTAATGTTCCAAGTTTGGTTTTCTCAACTTATATTCCATTCTATAGAACATAATTCATCAAATGAATGAAATAAGTTAAAAATGTAAAACAGCTAACTCAGAACTCAATTCATCATTCACCGATTCTTTACTTCCATAAAAAAAAAGAGACAAAACGAAAAAAACATTTTTTTTAAAAAGATACATGAAAATAGAGAAGAAAAAAAGAATAAACACATGAGAGCAAATCAAAAAACAACACATTTACTTACATAATACACGTTGAAATACTTTCGGTTTATTCTTCCATACACAACCAATAAGATAAACTGGAATTCCAGTGAAAATAATAAGTAATCCCATTACTAAAACACAAATCATTGATTGATATTTTTGGGGGGGAGGGGTGGTGGTAAAAACAAACCAACAACAAAAAAATAATACAATCAACAGTTCTAAGATAAGTAAATAAATTAAAAGAGTTCAATCATATTTTACATGGAATTGTTGAATCCATTCATCACTTTACTACTATTGATCCATCACAAATTCAATTCATGTTCTTCAACGTGTGAAAGTATAACAGTCAATTACCATCGAAAATAAATTCATTTATCTATAATGTTATTATGTCAGCTCATTCTATTGACAACATGAGGATACAAATCATCTATACATATTACAAGAGATTTCAAAGGCAAGAACATAACAATCATTGAGTATCAATCACCGGCTACCATGGGACTGTACCTCTTCACGTTGCTCCATTGTCTTGTGGATTAGACCTGTAAGTCAAAGGCTCGAGATGTGGCTCATCAAGAGTTTTGGGCACCCAGGCGGTATTCCAGACCTCACACAAATTGAATGATTTATGTGGGGAATATCTGTTTGGTACTTTCTTGTATCAATGTTTATGTGTTAAAATAAATATTTTCTACTATTTTCATCGAATATAGACAAATCAACATAAATAGTCAGAAAACAAATTCACAGGTTCACATTGAATGGTTATACTTAGTGTTAAACAGTATTAGCAAGAATCTCTAAACACCGATTCTAGTTATTCGGTGAGCTTAATTAAGAAGGTTTATATTACTTTAAACGAGTTCAACTATCATTCAGTCTCAATCGATCGGAACTAAATATGAGAATTCGTTAACCATGTGGATGCTTTAGGAATAATCTCTAACCTAAATAGTTTAATTACAAAAACTTTACTCTGAGTGACATCATCAATTCGTACTACTTAAAAGATCATTTTTAAAAATTTATTCTACAAGTTTTCATTCAAATCCTTCTGATAGTCTTATGCTTGTGATTACTTCTCTTTACAAAAAAAACCCAGTCAAAATAACATACTGATTAGTCAATAAACTATTTCAATAGGAATAGTATTCTGTATTTATAAATAGTTGTCTACGCAAAATACTCAACATTCATTGACCGGATGTCATCAGCAACAGCTTACTGTAGAAGAGAAAAAACCAGATTCCAAGTGAAGAGGAAATTAAGAAAAGACATTAGAAGTAAACAGGACACATATTACGGAAATCATCAAACTGCATCACGCGATAAGCGCTAACTTGGAATCATGAAGAAAAACAGAAACGATGAAGGTCAAAGAATACACTGTGTCACAAATTGGAAGCAGATATGAAAAAAAGATGAATAATACTTGGAAAGCGCTGGAAAGGATTTCTTGAAACAGGGTTGGATGACAAATGCTGGTGGGCATTCTATGCTCCTCCACTAGGAGAATAACAGGCGTAAGTAAGTCAATAAGTAAGTAAAGTCATAGTTTTAAATCCCTTAACGATTTAATCGAAATAATTTAAATTTAATTATTTCTGTCTCTAGTTTTAAGCAAACCCATTGACCGGAACAACAAACCACTGGTTTTCACGGAACGATTCACATAGAATAATTAAATAGATTAATTTAAATAGGGGAAATTTATTAAATAAAAAAAGGTTATACAACTATATATATATATTCCTTCGAACATTTCATAATTGACATAAACAAATAAATCGTTATAGTTCGATTTATTTCATAAACACAATAATGGTCTAATAATGAGGACTTATATCCTAACAGTAAGTAGGCATAAGACAAAAACTATTTTGAATGACAGTCATATTTCGGTCAAATTGCATCTTCATTATTAAACAATGAAGTAAACATTATGAGTAATACTACTATTACTACTACTACTACTACTACTACTACTACTACTACCACTACTACTACTACTAACTACCACTACTACTACTACTACTACTACTACTACACTACTACTACTACTACTCATAATAATGATAGTAATAATCATAATAATCATGAAATGATTCCCTTGAATTCTAATCAATACATTTGATCAAGTTGATATTCCGAGTAAAACCAATTAACTGTACAGAAATATAATTTTTCTACTGATTGGAGTATAACAAAGAATATATTTACTAATAAATTGACTTAACTCCACCTGGAGCCCTTCTTGAGCTACTGCCGGTCCCAAGACAGGATAAAAGGAGAACGATTGAGCATGCGGTTACCGACCACATCTCGTAGAAAACTAACTCGCTGAAAGGAACACTAACCAGAAAATAAATTGACTTTATTTATAAAAGATAGAAATATATTCAATGTGTATTTATAGGTATCATTGCCAAGGTTTGATTTGATCATTTCGAATAAATTGAGCATTGGATAGATTGTGATAAACAAAATTTATATATTTGTAATATCACAATGAGTAGAAACGTCAGATAATCTAATTTCTTTCTACGTATTCGGATATCTACAAATCTATTACTTATTTAAAGATTTATTTTCTTATAACAATTGTTTGCTAAATAGATTATTATTTATTTGTTTCTTTAAACATATAAACATTGATGCAAGGAGACACCAAACAGATATGCATCACATAAATCATTAGATTTGTGTGAGAGCTGGAATACATCCAGGATGCGCGAACCGAAAGAAGTGGTTTTCTTAGGAAGTCACACCGGGAGCCTTCGATCTAAAGATGTGATCCACAAGGCAGTGGAGCATGGTGAAGAGATGTAGTTCTATGGTATCCGGTCACCAACAGTAGGTTCATATGCCATTTATTACTTCAGGATACTGAAGCCCATGTGCAACAATGGTTTGGAATCACGATTTTCCAACTCCCCTAAGTGGACTCTCCGTATCCAGTAATTCGGTCAAAGTGCCGTACATTCGCTTTTCGTCCTCTCAATTTTGTAAACAACACCGGTGGCGCGAAAAGGCAGTGAGTAAAACTTCACTGGCATTGGTTCTATGCAAGTGGTCATGTGAGAGAATTTGGAGTAGGAGAGTGGACTCTCCCAACTCTCGACCGTACTAAAGCATTTGGAGAGGGAGGATATATAGATTACTTTGTTATGTATCACTTTAGTAAATGTTATAAATGAAAGATAATAACTGAATCACAACGATTCTATGTTGTATAGATTTAGAAAGATTTATCTATCAATTAAGAATAAAAATGAATCTCAATTGATAGAATAAACAATTGCAATAAATCAAAAGAACAGGAAGTTACTTTTTTTCTTTTTTTTTTTTCGTTTTTTGTTCCCGTGAATAACCTACATTTATGTTGATTATATTTCATAAATTATTGATTTATAATTTTATATGAGCCTAGTTTCAGTTTAATTTTGTTGTTGACATATCCATTTTCCCCATTCATAAGTAACTATTCATTAATCATAAACAAAATTTAAATGAAATACAAAAATGCATTAAAGTATAAAAGTATTCTTATGCAATAGATCAATATATCAGATCATAAGTTGTTGAGTTGCTAGAATCAGAATCATTACTTAACCTTTGCCTTAATCACTCAGATTCCATATAAACTAGCAGTCTTATCATCAACTTACTTCAAAACGATCATCATAGTTGAAATTACATATAGGATTAATTGCGATTAAAAATGGTGTAATCTATGTTAAAATAGGCAATGATCTATGGAGAATATTGTGCAGATTACCATACACTTTAACAAAATAGTAAAACCATAAAACGGAAATAATTCTTAATTCAATATAAAATAGACAATAAGGGGTCATACATTTTGAACAATTTGATCACACATTTCTATATGGAAACAAAAAAGTCAACTAGACAGGTTAAAGATAAACTGAAACCTCAAATCAAAATATGTGTCTGTATAAACGATATGTGGATGACATCATTGTCATAGGGGATAAACGTGAAGATATGAACCGCTTGTTAAAAGAACTAAACACAAGTCAAAAGTATATTTCTTTTATATATGAAGAAGAGAAGAATAACCAATTTCCTTTTCTAGACATACTAATTAGTAGGAGAGATGATGGTTCCAACCAATGTTCTGTATATAGAAAGCCGACATCGGCAGGACAATATATTAGTTTACATATTCACTACCCCATTCACTACAAACGTGAATTAATAAAGGGATTATTCAGTAGAATCAATGTATTTGTACTAGCGATACTATTGAAGTAGAGACGAAGCTCTTGAGTGAAACGTTAATGAATAATGGTTATTAATTGAAGTCCATAAACCGCTGAAAGAGTTGCAATACGATTAGACCGATGACGTTTCCGGCACCCAAAAGGGAGTTTACATTATGTTGCCATTTAGGGGCGATTCAAATAGTCTCATGTTGAAGCAGAGACTTAAATTAGCCATCAACTGGACATTTTATGCAGTTCAACTTGCCATTACTGAAAAGACAAGATCTATGTTTCACCAAAAACTCAAACAAAACGTAGGCGATTCTGTCTATCAATTTACATGTATGTGCAGAATCACGTACATAGAGAGGAACAATCGTGATCAGCAAGAAAGGATGGCGCAACACATACCCAAATGGCTGCAGAAACAAATGAATTCCAATGATCAATTAAAATCACAGAATAAACAGACATTTTCCTCCATTGTGAAACATTAGATTAAGACTGGTTGTAAGGTTGATATCAAGTCAGCGTTTGTAGTATTGTACAAAAGCCTTCAAGAATTTTTACTAAAGCTTATTGAAGCCTTCGTTGTAAATAAACTTAAATCTCCTTTATATATTCAAAAACGATTTGTCCTTACCTTTAACCTATCCTAGTAATGTTCTTAACAAGTATATTATTTGTGATCAGATTGTTCGAAATGTAGTCTAGTGAAGTTCTAAAGTTATAGCGTGACATTATGATGACAGTGGAGTTCTCTCATGTCATGAGTTTAACTTATCAATGACATTGAACAGTGGTTGTATAATATCACAAAATGAATAAATTTGAAAATATGAATTTCATCTCTGTGATAGCATTCATCATAACGTCTAAAGATTCTAGATTCCGTTTTTATCAAGCTCTATTTATGTATGATCGAACATGCCCCCAAACGCCCTGGCAAGGCCGAGAGTGGAAAGTCAGCTCTCTCTCTCAAAGTGCCCTCACACGGTCACGCGTTTGCAGCCTCTGCCAAGGAAGTCCTACTCACTGCCTTCTCGTGGAGGGGGTGTTGTTTACAAAATAAGAGGACGAAAAGCGAATGTCCGGCGCTTTAACCGGATTTCAAACCAATAGTGCACATGAGCTTCAGTATCCTGGGGAAACAGATGGCGTATGAACCAATCATTGGTCACCGGCAACCATGGGACTGCATCTCCTCACGATGCTCCACTGCCTTGTGGGTCAGACCTTAGGTCAAAGGCTCGGGGTGTGGCCCCCTAAGAAAACACCTGCTTCGGTTTGGGCACCCAGGCAGTATCACAGCTCAGACACATACAAATATGGTGTGTCGCATATATATTTGGTGCCCTCTTGTGCCAATATTTATGTTTTGAAATAAATAAATAAATAATCGAACGTAGCCAAGTTTTATTGAAATAGATTTTCATTTATTTTAAGTTTTCAATGGTCTTATACAACTGAATTCAATTAATGATTGATACATTTTTCATAACAATTAACTAAAGGTATCTACTAACCTAAAAGAGAAGAAAATTGAAATGAAAAACTATACTGAATGAAATTGACTAGAATAATGATAATAACAACATAAAATGCTATTTGATTCATTGTTTTAAATGACTTCCGTTTCTGTCAATAGTGTTTTTTGTTTATTTCAATAACCCTTAACTGAAGGTACAAAAGATTTTTGCAACAAAATGTTCTTCAGATTTGAACTTATATGAAATATCGAATTACAAAAGTAAACTTCGTAAAATTTCATATTAACAAAATAAAACTAAATACCTTATGTTAAGTAAAGATGGATAGTGGTTAACAGTGGAATCCAGTTTGACGCACATTTCATCCTATTTAGGGCTCGTCAACTGAATGTACCTTCATCTCAGAGTTGATGGTCACTGTGGGACTCCAACCCAGTACCATCAGCTTCAAACACCATCGCATTATCCACTTAGGTACTGTGTCCTAATAGCTACCTGCTTGTGTAATGGGGTAGAGTTCAACTTTAATTAGTGTTATTTTACATGTATCTTCGCATTGTTATGTAGGACTGCAATTGATCAGTCTTATGTTGGCATATGTGCATCCTGTGCGGATTGCCTCGATATGCCCTATTCTTTATTTTATATATATATATGGATATACGGATAGAATTCACTTACATGATTCAATTGGTGCACCAATAAATGTAAAAATAACCAATAAGAATGTTATTGTCACATAAATAATTGCAAATGGTAAAGGAGCCTTGATAAATGTATAAAGATAAACAATAAAAGTACAGAATTTAATTTTAGTTTATTTTAAGAAAACTTTATTAACTGAAATGAATTAAAGAAACAATGAAATAGAATGAGTATTGTGTACAATTATCTTATTTTATTTTATTTTTGAACTCTTCAATAGTATGAACTCATTGACTTAAACTAATAAAGTGAAAATCATAAAAATTTTGCCTAAATATCAAAGTATTTGATCCTTGCCAAGAGTGGATATATGGATAGAATTGCTTTAGTACACACATTGTTATCATTCGATGAAAGCCTTTTGATGAAAGAAGCCATTAATAAGATAGGTGAAATATTTTGAATAGTTATCTCATTCTGGTTTATGAATTCCTTTTTTTTTTGTTGTTGAATTTGTAATATCTACATGATCAAGCATTAAATCTGAGATAGTAAAGAATGATGTTTAAAGTTCAACTTTTCATAATTTGATATTTTACTAGGCTATGAGCATAATAGATTATTTAAATGCTAATACTATAAACTACCTAATTAGACTTTGGTATATGAAAATAAAATAGAATGTTAAATAGTTAAGTCATTAAAGAACAGTTATACAGTTGTGAGAAAGTCTCTACTGTAAAAGAAATGAAATTGTTTTAAAATGATACAACAGATTTCTTCAACTGTTGTGGCAATGCTTATGAGATATCAATTCTCAGAGTTTCATCTTGAAAGATGTTGTAAGTGTCGATATATTTGTGATTTTAAACCTTTTTATACTACCCTGGTTAGAAGTAACTTCTTACTTATTTCAATTTTCCAATCATATGAATACGTAACAAAATGAAGCCAGTAGGTCCTGGGTTCGAATCCCGCAGGGTGCGGGTTCGTGGATGCGCACTGCTGAGGAGTCCCATACTAGGACGAAAATGAATAGTAGAAAAGTGTTAATGTCAACAAACAAACATGGTACGCAGAAACGTTATATAATTTTAAAGAAATCTTTGAAGAATGATTACTATATAATTGATTGAACCGACTCTTAAACTTGTAGATTATTCATTAATGTAAACGCATTCACGATTCATAGTTGAAGTTTCCAGATCTTAAATCGATGACATCATCGTTTATTTTACTATTCTTGTGTATATGTGGAATGAAGTGTCAAAATTGGTATTTGACATATGAATAAACAATCTTTTAAACAATTAACTTTGTACACTTGAATGTAATAACCCGATGTATATTGAATCTGAAATTTGAACTTGACATTAACAATGAAACTTTGAAAAAAAATGTTTAGTTGCTAGGGTTGAAGCTATCACGAGTTCACTTAATCTGAGAACGAGAAAAAGACTCGGTGAACAAAGACTAGTAAGCTAGCTATTGATGCATCCCAGCCCTGCTAACTAGAGGGAGAAGTCGAAGCTTGGAATGGAGAAGCATATTCTCCAAACAACCAGAAAAGAACGATAACAACAAACACAATTCAAACGTATATATATACAGTACAAAACTGTCCTTGGGGAGAGCTATCAAATAACATACTGAAAGACGCAACGAACCAATAGCATTTAAGATATTTTTCAAGTGGGAACTACGACATGAAGATGACAAGAGCGCCTTTGGCGCGAAAATAAAGAAATTCAAACTTTCTAAATAAAATTACGAAATTAGGTTCTTTCTCAGGTGAGTTCTGGGGATCTAACGTCCCAACATTAGAAAAATGTTCCGGATGGATATTTTGTTTTTAAAAATTCAGCTTGACAATAACATTTACTAATATACTGCTCTTGATGATGTTGTTTTTCATTAACTATCATTTATAAGAATAAATTTTATTATGTTAAAAATATTGATGATTTGAAGTTTAAGAAGAAGTATTCTTAAGAGCTTAGTCATCAGTCACCGGTATGGGAAATGAGCTGCTCACTCAAACAAATTAAATCCACAAGTCCTCTTTCTGAGTAGCTCCAACTGCATTTACCATTTACATGTACGTACCAAACCACATACATTGGAAGAACTGAGAGAAGAGTACATGCTGGCATTGCTGAACATGTTCTAAAAGAATTGAGGCTGTGAGAGACAAGGGCTCTCAACATTGCAATAGCTTGGTATTTATTTGACACCGGGCATATCATTGACATCTCTCATGCTTTTAAAAATATTAACAGACAAAGAAGTACGGCTACTCTCCGTTTTTTCTGAAGCTATCACGATAAAAAAACTTAAATCGAATCTATGTATTCAAAAAGAGGCAGTAATAAACTTATTACTACCCTGGTTTTTAAAAATTCAGCTTGACAATAACATTTACTAATATACTGCTCTTGATGATGTTGTTTTTCATTAACTATCATTTATAAGAATAAATTTTATTATGTTAAAAATTTTGATGAAGAAGTATTCTTAAGAGCTTAGTCATCAGTAATCAAACAATCATGTAATCTCCTGTTTCACGTAAATAATCACGATAACGTATTTCTACCAAATCTTGGTATATGATTTTGAAACTTGACAGTATTGTGTTTTTTGAAATCTTGAGTTTAACAGTTGAAGATATCATCACTGAGCTGATTGGTGCTGAAGAAATAAGATTTCTACACTGAATAATCATTCAATAGTAAATAATGTCATATAATTGAATTCCATTACTTAGGATGCGATGTTTCCATCAGTGACCAATATCCTTGTTTATTTACTTGACATTAAATTACACATTTATTGCTTGGGCTATTGACACAAATTGGTGACGTAAAACGTATTGAACAGAGTGGTATGCAAACATAGCGACAATAGCTGAATGTCAACGGTTTTAAGCTTACTATAGAATACGTAAGTGGTTCTAATGAGAAAAATAAGTCGAACAAGAATATTTAACAAAACAACAAGAAAACAATCATACTTACTTTAACTGGACGTTTGGCATCAGGTCGTGTATATCTGAATACGATAACAATCATTACACATACGCCAATAGCTAACCATTGAACAAAACCCAAATAGGTCATCAGTGAATAAATATCTGTTACAAGAAGATAAGCTATACCGGTGATACACTTTGAGAATGATGATAATGAAGTGAAGAAACAACAAAAGAACATTTGAGGAAAGGGAAAAATAGCAGAATGTAAATGGAGAAAGAGATAAGCTAATGGATAGTTATCATACGTAATAATCAATCAATGATTCTATGTATTTTAATGATGTTGTACTTATAGCGAGTAAGTATAAAAAAAATGTAGGCTTTCATGAGTAACTTTAAACTATTATCATGAAAATAAATAGCTAGCAAAGATTTTTATTTGAGATGAGGAATCGATTAGTGTTAAACCACCATTGAAAACCTGGATTCACTGGACGGCCGTTTGGTCCTGTTGTGGGACTACAATGTGCTCACTAGTGACTAGCTTCGTGAGGGGATCCTCGGAGTTCTAATGAGAAGCCATGATCAATGGAGCTAATCTGTTTCGGTTAGAGACAGGTATTTACCTCAGTACAATGGAAGATGGTCGCGCAATTTCGTGGATTGGTTGAAGTTAGATCAGAACACCGTTGGATACCGACTCAGAGATCTAGAGGTTAAGCGTTCGCGCAGGAGACCAATAGGTTCTGGGTTCGAGCTTCTCAGGGAGAGATCGTGGATGCGCACTTCTGAGAAGTCCCATAAGAAGACAAAACGGCCGTCCAGTGCTTTCAGGTTTCAATGGTGGTCTGACATCAATCAGTTCATCATCTCAATCAAAAACTTAATAATCTCCACAATCCTATACTGAGAGATTTTTGCATTGGAACTACTGATACTATATATATATATGTAACTAGGTTGGAAACTGATATCTGATCGTTAGATGCTGAACAGTTTTGATATTATCATAGAATATTAAGACTTAAACATCAAGTAATATTGTTACAAGGTGTAATCGCGTTCAAAACATACTTTTTTTCAAATTTCTAATGTTCCTTCTTATCTCAGCACGTGAAAAATGTAAAGATAATGGGTGATTTGACTGAAAACAATATTTTTCGACTGATTTTTATCAGTTTTTACTTAGCTTAATAATAGTAGTAACGAAATTAACTTACTAATCACGAGTCTAGTGACTCGACTAAGAGTCAAATTGTCGGTGTAAGGGTTGGTGGTACTACTATCCCATAACCGAAATCTTGACAGGTGAAGATGTATTTGTGATCCTACGTTAGTGGTTAAGATGTAAGTGTTCTAAAAATTAAGCTAATGTAATTGTGCAATACAAACTTATATTTTACTAATCTGCATAAATTCATTCTGTCAAATAAATGATAACAGACACTGTCTACTTAAAGTCTTGAATAAGTAGGCTACGATGGAATAAACAATAAACATTTACGATGTTATGTGGTTGGAGGTAATTGGTAATAAAACCTGAGCCTAGGTTCGTGCTCGTTGGCATTCATAATCAAAGTGTGCCTGAAATATACAGGTAACTATTGCTCCCCTCTGTATTTGAACTCACAACATCCAGAAACACAGTACAAGACGTTACGAGTCAACTATTTGAGTAGTGATCGACTTCCAGTGAGACTAAAATATTTACAACTGAATTGTCACCGACTACTGATCATATTTGTCTTGTTCTTTAGGTCCGATCAAATTCTATCAACTGAATTTCGGTGTGGCCACTAGTCTGAGTGACTCGATATCATGTTCACCATGTCGAGATAATAAGTGTTTAAAAGAAAACGTGGGTTAGAATCTTACCGGTTATATCAGCTCTCTTGAGATCGCTGGGAGGTCTTTCTGCTGAGAATCAACTAGCACGAAATCTATGTCAAGCACAGTTTCCTGTTGATTAACTTCAAACACCTAATGTAGTAAAAATAATGTCGAATCACTTAGACAAGTGTATACACTGCAATTTAATCAACAGATTTCGATCAATTGTAAAGCATGGAACGATTCAACTTGAAACCACAAATTGAGATTTGCCCGTTTCCGTCATCTTGAATAATTTTTAACTGTTGATTCTACGACTATCAGTTAATCAATGATCTTAACTGTTGACTAAAAAAATTATTCCAATTTCTTTCTACATTTTGCATAATTGAATGTATGCAGTTTTAAAGAAAAAACATTTGTATGTGATTCATCGATTTGTGTTTTATATTTCAGATAACTCATCCAGATCCAGATAAATCTTTCATCTAGACTAAGTTCAATAAAAATCCTTCAACATTTAAATAAACAGAAGGGGTTTGGGGAGATTTTAGAAATTTCACAGGTTGAAATCATGAGTCAACTGAAACTAGACCGGGTCTATTGTGAGATATCAGCTCACTGAAGACAATGGTATACGGTGGCTCAACTTCGTGGATTGGTTGAAGTTAGACATTAACACCATAGGATGCCGGCTCAGTGGTTTAGTTGGTTAAGCGCTTGGAGCGAGACTGATAAGTCCTTGGTTCGAATCTCGCGAGGTGCGGGATCGTCGGTGCGCACTTCTGAGGAGTCCCGTACTAGGACGAAACGGCCGTCCAGTGCTTCCAGGTTTTCCATGGTGGTTTAACTTCAATTGACTCATGATTTCAATCTGTGGAATTTAAATAAACAACGATTATAATTCAGAAGTATGAATAATTGAGCAACTGATGACTAGACTTATAGAATGTAACAAAAACCAGTCAAAAACTCTGCCAACAACAATAAGACAAGGTAATTATTTTTTACATACTACAAATTTATTCAATCGAAGAATTAAACTTTATTCTTACAGTAAAAAGGACAGCTGGTATTGGTGTCAATTTATCCTTATGCAGAAAAGATATGAATCTGGGCATATGAGATTCACGGCTAGCTACAAAGAATATCCTTGATGTAGTCAACATATTGCCATTAACACCACCAAATGTTGAGAAAGCAACAAATATTGGCATAATCCACCATGCTGGACCGTATATTCGATTAGCAAATGTCTAAAAAAAAACACAACAAATAATAGAAAATATAAAATGTGTTTTTATTCAAATATTTTACATTTGGTACTGATTAGTATATTTTACAAGGACTTATACTAAATTTGAGGCATTGTTTCAGCCGAATATTCTTTCAGAGGATTTTCTCCCATTGGATTAGGTGATTAGATTATTAATAAAATAAAAACAGTTTTGATATCGTTTGATAAGTATCATGAAGTATAACAAGAAGTCACAAGACTTTAAAGTATCAAATAATGAGGATGAAAGTCGATTTGAGAATAGAATTATTTCTATGAGTCTATGTTGTTATTGTTGATAGTACGGAGTAGAATTAATCAGCCTTTATTGGTATATGTGAATTCTGAGTGGATTGATTTAATATTGCCATATAGTCACAAGCTATATTATATTTGAACTGTAAGAATAGAATGCAGAATGTGAGTTTAGCTCCATTTGTGGCTGGTTGGTTGGATGTACTCGCATCTTGGTGTTGATGACTTCGACGCAGTACCCTAATGTCTGTAGACGTCAACGCGTTATCTAATCAGCCACTAACTTTAGTATTTTGAACATCAATACTGGATGCACGTAAATCCAACTGATAAGTCCCAAATAGGATGAAACGTGACTCCTGAATTTTACTGCAAGCCAATATCCAACTTGAATAAAAAGTGTGGCGGACTTAATGAAGCTTAATATTGTCTCAAGTTCCCAAACGTATTATAAAACCATCCAACCGATTCTGTTTATAAAAAGTAACCAACAAAAACTGAAAACTTAGACTTCTACTCATTAACCTATAAGTAACTTATTTGCTATGAGACCTGAAGATTGTGAGTTTATTACTATATAGCACCGTTCATACGCACTACTAATTAGTTTTAAAGTTGGATAAAACAATCATTGATCAGATGCAAAGATGAAAAGTGACTAGCAGTGTAATCCAGTTTGATGCGTGTTTCGTCCCATTTGAGACTCGTCAACTGGATGTACCTGCATCTCAGAGTTGATGTTCACTGTGGCACTCGAACCTTGTACCATTCGCTTGAAACGCCATCGCGTTATCCACTCAGCTACTACTGAGTCCTCATAGCCACTTGCTTGTGCAATGGGTGAAGTTGAATTGGTTTGGTATTGTTTTACTTGAATCTTCGCATCGATGTTTATCACTGAAATTGATCAGTCTGTTATTGGCATATGTGCATCCTATGCGGATTGCCTCGATTTCGCCTTAATTCACAAGCATTATATGCAAAGATGGATAGTGGCTATATCTACGCAATATACACAGTAAGAGTCCGATCACTTGTAGTCTTAAACATCAATGAGAAGATTCAAACAAACAATACCAACTGAATTTAATCGTTGCTTAGGTTTTAATTAATTTTATTTCATCAGTAATATCACCATTCAATAATTAGTTAAATTGCATAGAGATTACTTTAAATTGTGATGAATTAGCCTAGACAAAATCTGACTAAAAGTAAGGGGGAAATAAAGATTGAATTACAAATTGACCTATTTTTTATCATCTCAGAAAACATTAAAACTTATTTACTGATTTAGACTATATGAGTTATGCTTAGATTTAAAAAACAAATGAGTTGACAGGAAATGGGCATTATCTACCCCATACATGCCTAACGACAAATGATGGTTACATAATTATTAATTATCTCTCTCTCTCTCTCTATTCAAGGTTATTTGTTCTTTTACGATACATTAAAAAAATGGGGAAAATCTTTTTAACGATTGAATTATATTGATTGTTTAATAGTATCTTAGTATATGACAAATAAGTCTCTTATTATTATGTATTTAAGAAAAAGTAAGAAATTACCTTTTTCTTTTTTGTTACCCTTGTGATTGGGTCACTCACTGGATTATAACAATAGGTTACTATCAAGTTCGCTTATCGACTATTTTTTCTCCTTATGCCAACAGAATCAATAGCTTTACTTAGATCAATTACTTTATGATTCTATACAAACAACTGAGACCTTAACACTTATTTGCCCACTAGCTTCTTTTCACCTAATGTTCAATGAGAAGACGAAGTTAACTAGCCAATTTTTTCCATTACTTTTATTGACTATTGTCTACCATAATAACCCAAACACTCAAAGAATTATATACGTTCATTATCAGAGGAAAAGAAACTAAATATGAGAAGTTACAGTTCATGCATAACCCTTTTCAATTCTGTTCCAACATATCAATATTACTGATTAAATAACTGGGGCATTAATTATGCTAGAAATATATAAATATAAAATCATACTACCAGATTGGTTGCTACTTTTCCTAAATTTTGAAATTCCATTTTTGTCCCACCCATAAATCTCTACTCCAGTTTTATCTTAACAAAAGTTGCATCTTGTTGTTAGTTAATTTCATTTTGTTATGGTGATTTTTATCCGACTTTTCAGTACAATAAAGAAATGTTTATGCGTAATTATTGCTTGCTTAAATCAATCTCCTTTAGTCTCTACAACAAATTTACTGAGCGAGATTTACCCCTTAGGTTATTCGAAGATAGAAAAAAAACCAACCTTTTATTATCTGGCATAGCAAAAATCACACCTAAAATTATTTCATTGTGTTTTAGTGTTTGTAATCAGTCAGAAGGATCTGAAACTTGGTTTAATACTAGTTAACACTCATCACTAAGGCGTACTGTAATCTAGGATGAGATTGATACTATCCATAGGATTAGAACTTTTATCACAAACTCAGATGTCACTGTCGGGTTATTCGGACAGTGATTTATCTTTTGTAGGATTGTGATGTGCATTGATCAGATAGAGTCAAAACTAATATCTCATAAAATACAAAAGTCATATTGGAATACAAAACTGATTAAATGCTATAAAACGAAGATTTGAATATAACTGTCAATACATAACCATCGTCACGTACGTTCAAATTAACAGTTATTATGAAATGAATAAACTCACCCACATGTGATTTCTTATGAGCTACACTTCAAGTGTGAAGGTTAATAATACTAACCAGTTGCCCGAACCAAAGTAGGTGGGCAGGCTTCAAACCTGGTACTTAGTAACCGAAGGTCGAGCGTCTTAACTAATAATCTATCTTTCCACTTATATACAAAGAAATGTTGAAACGAATCAGCAATTCTTTAAAATAATATTACATGAGTATGAAGAATTTGAAGAGAATGAAAAGTTCAGTTTATCGGTTAATTCACAACAACCTTTCTTAAGTCATATAACAGAAGTGCATTTGGTGATGTAATAAGTCAGAAATAGAATTTATGCGAAGATATTGAAATAAAACCAAAACAATAACTTCAGAAAACCATGAAAATACCACTTATAGAGGCAAATAAACTTATGACGTTGGAGACCATCGGTAGAAGTTTTGAGCCTAGACTTCATGCTATTCGATACTCATCGATGGATATTTGTAACGTTGAACGATCTAAACAAACTGTGCTGTGAAAGTGAGCCAGTTCAAAACCTAGATTTAATAATTTTTACTGATTCCGTTCAGCCACCTAACATAAAAAGTATGATATGAAGTCACATAGGCTAGTGAAGATATTGAACCTTTTTCAATAGAATTAGGCTAAAGAATGAAGATACATAACATACATTCCTATTCAATGGTTAATCAGAGTAGATGATAACAAATAAACAAGAAATATTGTTGAGAGATTAGAAAATAAATCCAAATTTGTATATTATATCTACATCGCTTATTAATTAATTGAAATAGAAACGAAGAACCAATGCAATTCCTATAACACGAAATAAGAACAACAAGACCTGTACAAGTGAACACGACGACGACGACTAACACGAACATCAAGACAGTCCTAATGTACGGGGCTGAAACATGGAGAACTGTCACAACCACAATTAAAAATTTACAAGTATTTATAAACAACTGTGTACACAAGATACTCAACATCCGTTGGCCGGATAACATCAGCAACAGCTTACTGTGGACGAGAACAAACCAGCTTTCAGCTGAGGAGGGAAATAGGAAAAGACATTGAAACTGGATAGGACATACATTGTGGAAATCATCAAACTACATCATGAGACAAGCGCTAACTTGGTATCCTGAATGGAAAATGGAAAGAGGAATGCCAAAGAACACACTACATCGAGAAATAGGAGCAGACATGAAAAGGATGAATTGGAACTGGAATAGATTGTCCCGGACAGAGTTGGATGAAGAATGCTGGTGATTGGCCTATGCTCCTCAACGAGCGGTAACAGGCGTAATTAAGTCAACCTTGTTACAAAAATTTTTAATTTTATGGATTTATTGTTTACGTCAACAACAGATTATACTTGTTTTCTTTAGAAAAATATCCAGAATTGCATTTGTGATTTGTTATATAATTTTTTCTTAAATATTAACATATTTTAATCGAATATTTTTAATATCATAAATAAATGGAATGAGTCAATTGAAGTTAGACTGTCATGGAGAACCTGAAGTATTGGACAGCCGTTTTGTCCTGATAGGTGCTAGGTTCGAACATCGCGTGGCAGAATCGTGGATGTACACTACTGAAGAGTGCCACAATAGAATTAAACGGCCATTCAGTGCTTTCAGATTTTTCATGGTGGTCTAACTTCAATTGAATCATGAATTCAACTATTGCAGCAATTACAATAATCCTCACAAAACAACCCTTCTCCTATTATAATTAAATTATTCTTCTCTTTTTTTTGTTGTTAAAATTCAAATCTGATAAACGTTGGGAAAAGTGATGTAAATGACAACTGTATGTATGTGTTGATAAACAACCAAACAAAATTCAATTCATCTCCATGATACAAACATTATTTTTCAATATGAATGGTTTTGACTGACTGACCCACTGACGGCCCTTCCCCCCCTCCGCTTCCCTATATCCTTATTGTTTATTTAAGTAAAACAAATGAATCAAACAAATTAATTAAGGTAGAAAAATTTTTTTTGTTGTTGAATGGATTAGAGAAAAAAAATAATAAAAAGAAGAGAATATCCATCTAATTTGTATCCTAAATTATTCATTAAATTAATGTTCTGAATATTATTTACATTTTTTTTCTGCGAATTTTATCACTCTAATTTTTCTTTTTCTTTTTTTCTTTGTTTTCGTTCATCATCTAGGATGGAGTCTTTTTTTTTGTTGTTGTTGTTGTTGTTTAATTTCAAATGATTCAGACTTTTCACTTCTTACTTGAATAACAGAAATAATAATAAGTTATAATCCTATTTTTGATAAACAATTCTATTTTTTTTTCTAAAAAATCACTATTTACTATATCTATATATGTATATAGCAACAGAAATATAGGATGCCATAGCAACTAAAAAAAATTTCTCGGTTGATCGGTCAAGCCCTATTATTATCAATATTATTTAATAAGTATGTGTGGATTTGCAAATGTAGACTTTATTTTTTTGAAAACACGATTGTAAACAAATCTTGACCATCTTCTTAACATTGTGATCTTGAATGTTGTTAGAGCTGTAAGGAAAGTTATCACTTCCCGGTTGCTCACACCGTAGAAGGATCCTTCTGGAGGTACCTGAGAAGAAATTGGATTACAGGTAGTCTTGGTGACCTGAGAGCGTGACCACAGTGCCCAAGGAACAATTGCTTGAGGCCGGTCACACACGACCATTTTGTCAGTAATTCTAGTGTTAGCTCCGTACTTGTCGAGACCTTACCGCCAAAAACGGATATCCATGAGATAAGGCGGGATGTGCATTTTTAGGGTCGACCTTTTCTAACCCCACCTCTCCTTGTAGGAAGGCAGCATCGCTGTTATGCTGGTTATCTGAAGGAAACATCATACTGCTGCCACACCTCTGTACAGACAGCAGTACGACTTCACCTTCGCACATTGGGTTTGTTGCTTTTAGTCTTACCGTTGTTCAACCGACCCGTCTGGCATGGTAGGACCTTGAAGAATGATTATTCTAGGCAGTATAGCTCGATTGGTTCATTACGATAGGGAATCCCGACCACCTCATCAAGGTAGCAACAACGGTAGAGAAAATCAGGCTGGCTTCAAACGCGGTCGTGAATTCATTAACTACATATTCACTATTCGTCACGTTTTAGAACACAGGCATGCTTATCGGCGTCCGACAATGATAGCGTCTGTCATTTAAAGGTGTACCTCAGAATTACATAAACTTTTTGAAGGCTCTTTACTCGAACACTACTAGTCAAGTTAGAGGTTACGGCGAACTGTCATCGGGTGCTGTAGGTGTATACACTCTCTGTCTTCCGTTAAACCATGACATTAAAATAGCTATTTATCTTTTTTTCGACGAAATACTTCTTTCTTCCTGTACTAGATCCTTATACACAATCTTCCTTTTATATATTACCACCATTGAATTAACTACTTCTATGAATTCCATGTTCATCTTGCTGTGCTAATAATGTATGGCAACTTGAACCGATACATATATGTGCCTGGTCCTACGTTGTAACTGACTGTCTGATCTTCTTAACAAGCTTCAATACATAATCACCGTTTTTGAGGAAACATACATTACATTAAGTATCAAGAATAACACTAGTTACATTGTTCCAGATAATATCGTCTTTGAGAATAGAGTAATTTTGACATCAAACTGATGATGAGAAAATCTACTAATTTCTCAGTCTATTATTTCGCTTCTTTTACAACTTATACAACTGTGTGCTTAAAGGCCTGTCTGCTTCGTACTTTAATAATTTGAAAGTAATCATCCCTGAACTCATATATGCCTAGTTCGAAACCTTCTTCATTCACTTTAGTTCACGTGTCTGAGTTCCATCATTGACCATTACATAAAAAGTGTGGCTCAAAGTTAATAATACAAACTAGTACTAGAGTTATGAGTTTCACTATAATTATTTAACTAGCACCAGTAGCCGTTGTACAACAGCTAGAAGGTGTATGAAATGTATTAAGCGAAAGGTATGTGAAGGTTACATTTCACTTCCCATAGTTTTGAACGAATGGATGACATTTTTAATCTTACATACTCTTAACTATTATTAACATCCTCTATCATAGTTTATCAATGACGTACATATATGTCGAACTAAATCACATAACTAAGTTATCATGTACAAGTTGTATCTACAAGGTTTTCAAATGAATTAAAGAAAATGGAAGGTTGAGCATTATAATCAAAACTTGAATGCTTAAAAAGATGAGCTGAATGTAGTTTGAAGAAAGGAATGATCATGTCAAATACTTGTAATTTGACCATTTAATAAATATTTTCTACTAATATACTTGAAAATACTTAAACTACTGAAATACTGAAAAAGTGAGAAGTGAAGTTCACTAATTAGAGTCCAATTACTTAAATTTGAACAAACGTAATTGACGATAATAATAATAATAATAATAATAATAATAATAATAATAATAAGTATTATTATTAACAAACATTGAAAAACTGAGTTTCCCAAGTTGAGAGATAAATTTTCTTTTTTATGGTTGTAATCATTAGTAACTAACTACTTACTAAGTTGACTAGAAACACAATATTTATGCGAAAAATAGTACAGATAGAAAAACAAATGTCACAGATGTTATTTTATCTAGTAAGTGAATGAAGAACAGTCAACTAGAAAACTACATTATTTTGTAGTGGATTATCTTCAAAATAATTTCTAAGGCTTTGTATATCAGTCGTCCTGATAGCCTTCATTAAATAAATCTCAATGCAAAATAAATTTCAGAAGATAATACGAAGCGTCGACTACAGAACACAAGAACACAAAGCCAATTCGAGAAGAAATGCTAATGAGAACGAGCAATATAGAAGTGAATTAAAGTCAAATGATTTGATAAAATTCAGAGACGATTTACCGAGAAATTCGAGCAACTAATACTTAAGCAAATAAGAGAGATGTGTATGAGGCCGTAACACTCAATCAGGCACACAGATGTAGATGTAGATGAATTTTTACTGTTCGAGCCACACCGTCTGCTAAATAAGTTAATTGAAGGCGTTGACAAAATTAAACGTAAACAAACTTAAATGTCAGTGAGGTACATTGATTAAACAATGATTGGAATCCTTTAACTTAAGCTAATCAGAAATATAGCACGGCCTGTGGTGTTTGCTGCTTATGTCTTTCGACATAAGTAGTATGTAACACCAATGCCTGGCAGCAGAAACCTAAGAAGACCTAACTGAAGAAAACAGAGAGGGAAATAGAAATGAAATGGGAATTGGAAGAATTATACACAGTGTAAAGGATGATTAATGGAAGATTTGCAAATGAAGTATTTAAAGTATGATTGTCACATCTTAGCAAAGAACTTTGCAATTTTGCACTAAACTATACGTTGGCTTTCCCCACCTGAGTCTTCCCTTACTACAGGCCAAGTATCTGAGCCATTTTCAACTCTACAGGAGTGACGTCCATTGACACAACCATGCAGACGTAAAATAGTTTTACGCCAACAGTCTGATTCCAAGATCATCAAATGATACGGATTTTAATAAAATATATATCCCATTCACTTCGTACATATTCTCTTAACGTATCCCGTTAATAACAACATAGATATTAGAAGTCTAATTCAGAAGTATTTGAAGAACAAATATTTCAGACATTACTTAATTCAGACGAATAATAAGAGATGAAAAGAAGTGAATGTGAACTGAAATGACAAAAATTTCGGACTCATTGAGTAATAGGTGACACAGTCTTTATATACATGAAAGAGATACAATACAGTATACAAAAATATACGTACTAGAGATACATATTTATAAAGCAGAGTTAAGGTTTCAAGTGAGTAATCTGCAAAGGCAGATATAAGGATGATATAATAAATAAAAAGAATAGAATAATTGATCTGTTCAAAGTTTTGAAAAAATCAGGTAGGTGTGTGGTAACAGAGATTAGCCATAATAGTATAGCCATAAGGGTTTAAGCTATTACACTTAACAAAAGAGAAAATGATCCTCAAGAATATTTATTTATTTATTTATTAAACACTTAAACACTGGTACAAGAAGGCACCAAATAGATATGCGCCATATAAATCATTAGATTTGTGTTAGGGCTGGGATACTGCCAGGATGAGCAAACCGAAACAGGTGATTATCTTAGGAGGTCACACCGGGTGCCTTCAACCTAAAGGTCTGATTTACAGGTAGTGGAGCAACGTCAGGAGATGCAGTCCCACGGTAGCCGGTCACCAACAGTAGGTTCATACGCTATTTGTTACTTCAGGATATTGGAGCCCATGTGCAACAATGGTTTAGAATCAGGGTTTTCAAACTCCCCTAAGTGGACTCTCCGTGTCCAGTAATCCGGTTAAAGAGCCACACATTCGCTTTTCGTCCTCTCAATTTTGTAAACAACACCGGTGCAGCAAGAAGGCAGTGAGTAGGACTTCTCTGGCAGTGGTTGTATGCATGTGGCCATGTGAGAGAATCTCGAGAGGAGAGCTGACTCTCCCCACTCTCGGCCGTACCGCGGCATTCGGGGATAATCATGTTATTGATCGATCTTCAAGAAATTGTATTTTACAACAGCATAGTGATACTAAACCAGTTACTCTATACTATAAAACTGCTCATTTTTAAAAAAATATACAGAACAATATAACATAGATTTATTTTAAAATGGTATTTCCCACAAAAAACCTCTAAATACCATGTCACCACTGTAGAAATAATAATAATAGTAATACCAAACAAGAAATTAGAGTAGGGGACATAGTATATTATAAAACAATTAGATCAGAGAAGCAAAAACTTTTTAGTAAGATATCTATATCTAGATATATATATATATAAGGACAAATTTTGTTTCTTAGGTTATGAAGGTGAAGGAAATTAACTGAAAAATTATAACAAGGAGTTTGTTAGTAGGAAAATTTTCTCACAATTCTAAAATCAGATGTAAAAAAAAAACATTTCTTAAACATTATGTAGTGGGTATGTTACATTTAGATTTGCAATAAAGAGGGAAGTTGTTGTAACTGATATGAATGAAATAATGATAGGCTATATGTCATGAATATGTCAACTTGCTGGATGATAAACGACGTAAATGATTTGATTTGCTCTCAGCTAAATCCTAATGGTATATGCTCTCGAATGAGACAAGAAAGAACCATCGACAAGCAACCAAACTATCTAACTTCATTGATGAGTAGTTTGGCAGTATATACGCCACTAAAATAAGTCAGTCATAAATACTTATCTTTTATTTGAGACAAACAATAGGAATGGATTTGTTAGGTTATCAGAAGATTTGTTGTGTGAGTCATGGAACAACAATGTCAAAATTTATTCACTCGATAAGAGTTTACAATTCCACCAATCAATCTATCATTTTCAGATAATTCCTAAGGTCTAAATCCCATAGCAACTCAATACGGGGAGGGGTCACTATACTTTGTCAATGTTTCAAAGATATTTTAGACCACATATTAACAATTTACGTATGTCTACTACATTCTTAAAAAGTAAGTAAGTAAGTAAGTAACTACATTCTTAAGGGAAGTTTTATGATGATACACTAATACATAGTAAATGGTTGTGCAACTTTAAAATTCATAGAAAACTGAATAAACTGATGTAACTAAAACTTTTATAACTAGAATCAGTTTTACTGGAAGAGTATTAACGCTTATATAAACTGAAATGTTAACGTTTCAGAAGGACAGTAGGTAAAAACAGACTGAATATCTGTGTTTATTTTTCAGAACTTCAATTACTTTTAAGTATTTAACAGACAAAATAAGAGAAAAGTTTACGATAAACCAATATAATTAGAATATTCTGTTTCAAACTGATGAAAAAATAATAATCATTCACATTAGATCATAAGTATTACTTACTACAGCAACAGCTGGTGTTGTTAATATTTCATTCAATGAAACCACAGTAATATAAGCAACATTAGCTAATGTATAGACAATAGTCACAACAAGACATGAGAAGACAATAGCAATAGGTAAATCACGTTTAGGATTTTTCATTTCTTCAATCATACAATTTAAATAATTCCAACCAGCATAAGAGAATAAACCAGAATAGAATGCTTTGGCAATACTTCCAGGATTCCAATTAGATCCTTCAAATGGTGATTGAAATTCCTCAACGTGACCTGGAATTTGAGAAATATTGGAATATTAGTTCAAAAAAACTCCACAGTATTTATGTCCCGATAAAAATAATGAATGGTCTCTCTTGAGAACTACTTCTGACCATTACGATAATATATTTCTATTGTATAATTTTTAAGTAACTAAACTATGCATATTCATATTCCTCTTATTATGAACTTTATTTTGACTGATAGACTATTATTATACGATTTACCGTTCTTGAGCTATGCCCAGTCTATTAATTACAGTCTCCCACATTCACAGTCACATTTGGCTAAGTCTTGTACAAATGTTGTTTTCCAATTTGTGGTGTGATGTGGTCTGTTTGGTTTGTATATAAACCCAGTTTGTTTAAAATACATGATTCATATCGCAGAGGCTGGGATTGGTGTTCTGGACTTAATAGGAAAGGCTAGGCAAGAAGCAGGACCGATAAAGACTCTGGACTGCTCGTACGGGTTTTATGCGTCATTGATCCGATCGATAATTCACTGATCTCTAATTGGCGGTATCATTACGTATACATTAACAGAGCACACAGGTCACAAGTTATAACATGAAGATTTAGTCAGTTAGTGAGTACTTTTTACAAAACGCCACTAGTTGAATAACAATGACTTTCCAATTTTCAAGAGGAGAAAACTTTCCATTGAATATGAAAAAAACCTTGGTTTCACGTGAACAACATTACGAATTCAGGACTACTCTGAATCATGCATACACTTTTTAACTATTTAACCCTTTCTCCTACTGTTCCACGGAACACTATAAATTAACCGTTCCATCACGAGTACCTAATAAATGATGCTCATTTTGACCCCTGGGAAAACTCTTGTCTCTATTCTTCCTTTATTAACCACCTCCACGAATAATCGTTACTTGTTCTTCTACTTTATCCACTATTTTTCATAACCTGTCTCCACCAGTGACTCTCTTAACTTGACCGCAATATAATGTATTGCTTCTAATATAAAGATTGATTCGAATGTAGTCTCACAGTGTAACTAACTAAAAGAATATATGCAAAAATAGCATTTCCTTATGTCCTATTGAAATGTTAAAAAAGTTAGGAATTGTATGAAGTTAAACCTCAAATCAAAGTTAGAATCATTAGACTTAATATCATCCGATTTTTATCTTCAATAATCTGTAATAGAAAGTAAATTTGTTATGCAATATATACATGTAATATATCTACTCAAATTCAACTTACCTAAACCAATTTGTACAAATCCTGTAATAATAATCATTAATAATGCTATTATTTTTGTATATGTGAAAATATCCTGTACACGTGTAGACCAACGTACAGAGACAGAGTTTATAAATCCCAGGATCACTATAGCAATAATTAATAAATACTAAATGAGTGAAGTAATAGTAATATTGAAAGAAGTTTACGTTAAAAAACTGATATCAGATAGTGAAGAACTAGTGAATATTCAGGAAGGATTATGCAAATATTTTGCTCTTGTCTAGTACTTTTCGGAAGTGCGCAATAACCATTAAATAATGGATGTAATTTAAAACGTTCTGTACAATAGAATCTCCTAGATAGTTTGAGGCTTTGTATCCGAACCATAATAATGTTGTAGGTGCGTAACGCTAATAAATCGTAGACAAGAACAAATTACCTGTGAAGTGTTTATTAACTTCAATAATGCTTAGTTAGTGAAAAAATGATTGTCGAACTGAGCCAGTATGTATAAAAATACAAGATTATTTGTTTCTTTACACATTTATCCCCGTAAAGATATTGATTAATGTCGAAATATTTTTATTTACCGTTATTATCATGATAGGATTCTTCTTTTTATAAGGTACAGATTAGTATATAAACTGCGGTATAAATTGTACTATAACTCCTCCTGGAGTCCCTCCGGGGGCTACTGCCGCTCCCAAGCCCGGATGAAGGAGGAGGGTTGGGCATGGGGTTAGCGTCCTGATCCCGTAGAAAACTAACTCGCTAAAAAAACGCTAACCAGAAAGAAAAACAAATTGTACTATACAAATTTTAGCTTAGGCCTTTTACTACTACTACTACTACTCGATAATTATGATGAACTGGTATTAATAGACGGGAACCATTTAAATTGGATGAGTCAGCCAGTCAGTCAGTTACAACGTAGGACCAGGTACATATATGCATCGGTCCAAGTTGCCATACTTCATTGACACAACAAGATGGACACCGATTCATAAAAGTAGTTAATTCAGAGGTGGTAATATATAAAAGAAAGATTGCATATAAGGATATAGTACAGGAAGAAAGAATTAGTTCATATAAAGAAAATAATTCCTAATAAACCTAAAATAAACTGAACTATGAGCAGCTTTAGCTTTAAATGTTAAGCAAATGCAGTGCCATAAAAGTAGCACAACATAAAATTAATCAATAAAAATAATATATTTGTAATATCCCAATGAGTAGAAAATTGGATTTTTCTGACGTTTCGTGGCTTAGTGTAAGTCACTTCTTCAGAGAATAAAAATTAATCGTTGTAACTGAGACCAAGTGATTCATAATTAAATAATATATTTCTCTTGATTTTGTAGTGGCTGGTACTGTGTCGAGCTCATATAGGTTATTCTAGCATCTGGACAGACCAATTTATTCATTTTTCTCAAGGCAAATTTTGACCTTCTCAAATACTCGCTTATTAATCCTGACTGTTTTTATACGATCGTATGTATGTCCATTCCCTAACTTATTAATTACGTGCCTGTAACTTACTTTTGTCTGGCTATGAATATTGAGTTACGTTGGATGAAAACGAGTTGGTTCACTCGCCTCCTCCGCTGCGCGTCACTTTGCCCCCTTCACTGCGTTTCTCTGATTATTTGTTCAGATCGACGTGTATGAAATACACTTACTTGTTACCCCTCGTCGAGAAGCACAGGTCACTCACCAGCATTCTCCATCCAACTGTGTCCGGGACAACCTGTTCCAGTTCCAATTCATCCTTTTCATGTCTGCTCCTATTTCTCTATGTAGTGTGTTCTTTGGCATTCCTCTTTCCATTTTCCATTCAGGATACCAAGTTAGCGCTTGTCTCATGATAAAGTTCGATGATTTCCACAATGTATGTCCTATCCAGTTTCAATGTCTTTTCCTAATTCCCTCCTCAGCTGAAAGCTGGTTTGTTCTCGTCCACAGTAAGCTGTTGCTGATGGTATCCGGCCAATGGACACTGAGCATCTTGTGTAGACAACTATATATATAAATACTTGTACACTTTTATGATGGTTGTGACAGTTCTCCACGTTTCAGTCCCATACAGTAGGACTGTCTTGATGTTCGTGTTCGCATTTAAGTTTGTGAATTGGATGTTGGTTGGCGGTTGTTTTGAGTTCCATATGTTCTTTTTTGTGATAATACTGTCCTTGCTTTGTCCATCCTTTTCGTCTGCATCGGATCCACCTTGTTCATCAATGATGCTGCTAACATGATATGTGAAAGTTTCCACCTGTTCCAGAGCTTGTCCATCAAGTGTGACTGGATCGGTGTTCTCTGTGTTGTATTTGAAAATCTATATGAAATATATGTATCCAAAAGTTCATTCTTGTATTTGACTTATTTAACCTAGTTATTCCCTAACGTGACTTAAGTCGATAGATATATACGAGGGTTGTCGGTATATATATTTTGATGACAATCCGCATACGATCTAAATGGAGTCAGATATAGAGCCACAAAACTTTTAATTATGAAATCTAGCATTAAACCATTCTCAAAATGATATTAAAGGTCAAATAAAATCATATTCGCAACGTGAATTAATAAGCCAAAGAATTATATCATGGATATTTATTGTTTAATAAGTAAAAACGTTCGAGTCAATTGAATTTACTTACTAATACATACAGCTGCTAAACATCGTACAACTGCATTAGACTGTGGACAATCAGGAAATATAGGCTGTAAAATGTATTTAGCAAATGTCATAGCAATGACAGCCATTGTAGCTGGTCTGGCTACCATCACTTCAATCCACAGACGTAAAAATCCCATAAATGAACCAAACGCTTCAAGCACATATGCATAATCTCCACCTGAGCGTTGAATCATTGTGCCTAGCTCAGCATAGCAATAGGCTCCCAATAAAGAAAAAATTCCACACCCAATCCAAATAATTAAGCTAGCACCAAAACTCTGCATATTTTCTAATATACCAGTTGGACTAACAAATATACCCGAACCAATGATTGAACCGATAATAATTGTGATGCTGCTTACAAGACCAATAGTTTTCTCCATTTTTACAGCAACATTATTTGTATTTTTCTTATCATTTACTAGAGAATCTTGCAAATCCGGTATGGATTTCGACATTTTTTGCTGCTGCAAAACAGTAAAGAGATAAAGGAAAAGTTTAACGTAAAGTGAAGCTGTACTTGCTTACAAATATCTATAACTGGGAAGGGGCCAGATTTAAAATTCCTATTTGAAAACAGTTTATCACCAAACAAGGCGTTATGCTGGCGGATTCATTAAAATAAGAAATAGTGAATCTGTTTTGATGTTTACAGTAAGTTATTTCATCAGAGTTCTTACTGATTAGTCTGATGGTAAGTATTTTTCTGGAATTCAACAAACTAATAACGCTTCTAATTTAGTAGTTTGTAAAGTTAAAAATTTTTAATATGGTTCAAAAACACATACAATTAGCTCTTCGTTACTCCAATGAAACACCTGATACTATTAGACCGTAACGAAAATTCCGTAATCAAAAAATGCTAATGATTATTTTTCTGCGCCTTTGAGCGACGCTATGATGGCCTTGGGAATGCCTACCTACTTACTAGGGTTGAATGAGAGTCATAAGCCAGTGAAAGGAATTAGGATTGTGACTTACAGTAGACGGTTAGGTTTAGGAACTAGTTTTAAGGTTTTCATTACGAACTGATATCAGCTAAAATGCCAAAACGCTATTTAGTCAGAAAAGTGAGTTTCACCCCAAAATCCAAGACCTTGTAGTATCGGTTACTATTTTAAGCCCATATAACGTATTCTAACTTCTGAACAGGTTGGTTTATTCATTCTTCATGAGTCACGTTTTGACCTTGTTAATTATTCAACCCTGACTGCCTTTATATGAGCGTGTGTGAGTACATCTTATCCTACTCATCACATGTCTGTAGCTTATTTTTTGTGTGACTATAAATATTGATTAACGCTTGATTAAATGGAGTTGGCTCACACGCCTCCACCGTGCGTCACTTTGTTTCGCTGTAAGTTGGCTATCGGATGTAGTACATTTATGCTCGGTGTCATCTATCGTAGCCCAATCTGCTTAGCTGATGACTTTATTTTAGAGCACATTCATCTTTGGAGTGTAAATACCAGATGCTCGATAATAAGAGACTTTATGCACCTGATATTAGTTGGACTGAGATGACCACAGAAGGATCTATAGACTCCTTTAATAGTAGGTTCCTGATAACAATAATGGAGCATGCATTAGTGCAGCATGTTTCCAAACCCACACGTTTTGGTGTTAACCAAGGTTCTTCTCTGTTGGACTTGGTAATCGCTCATGAGACTGGGGATATTGTCGACCTAAATATTATTCCACCGTTAGTGAATAGCGATAACGCTGTTTTGTCATTTGCGTTTAGAACTAGGGACATGTTATACGATCAGGTTACACCTCGCACAAATGTATGAAAAGCTAACATATCAGCCATTCAGGAATGCGCCACTAAGACAGATTGGTTTGTAGATACTAGCATATCAGTTAAAAAAGCATGGTCTGTATTTAAAGGTATGTTTAGCTTAGCTACGTCCTCGTTCATACCATACCTGGTACCACGAAGACCGAATAACAGTTCACCATGGATAACTAAATTGGTCAGAAAACTCCTTAGAAAAAGGAAGAATCACTGAACTATGTTCATCTCTACTGGCTTGGAACAATACAGATCATTCGGATATCCGTTCTAAACTATGTTGAAGGGCATAATCTTTTCTCTAGGGCACAACATGGTTTTCGGAAAAGCCTATCTTGCTTGACAAATCTTCTCATTGCACGAGAAGATTGGGCTGCTGCAAAAGATCGGCATGTTCCTGTCGGTGTGATTTTCATAGATCTAAGTAAGGCCTTCGATAAGGTCTCCCACTCTGGTCTTAAATTCAAACTGGAACGTTTTGGAATATATTATACAGTCGTGGGTTGGATAAGTAACTTTCTCCAGGACAGGAGACAAGGGGTAAGGGTTGACGGGGCTCTCTCCTTGTGGGTACCTGTGAAAAGTGGGGTTCCCCAAGGTACAATCCTAAGTCCTCTTCTCTTTTTACTTTATGTAAATAAATTGCCAACTGTAGCAAAACCATCCGTTCTACTCCTCGCTGATGACATAAAGATTTGGAGACCCATACATGGTATGTTGGATAGAATGGTATTACAGGATGACCTTAGCTCATTGGTGGCATGGTTAGATAGGTGGTCACTAGAAGTAAATCCTAATAAGAGTGTAATGATGCAGTTAAATAACTCTGATGAATCGTATGACTATACACTACGTGGATTCGTGCTACACAAAGTAAGAAACTATAAAGATTTAGGAGTCATATTAAGCAATGATCTCAAAACCACTAGTCACTGTAAGGCTGCTGCTGCGAAAGGCTATAGGGTATTATGGTCAATTCGTAGGTCTTTCCAGTATTTAGATGATGAAATGTTTAGATTACTATACCCGATTTATGTGCGACCACATTTAGAATACGGGATTCAAGCAGCGTGTCCCTGTTTCAAGTATGAAGCAGATATGCTAGAACGAGTTCAACGACGAGCTACTAAGATGGTACAAGATCTATCTGGTCTATCATATGAAGACAGACTAAGACACCTTGACTTATTTCCGTTATCTTACCGTAGAATACGGGGTGATCTAATATTGGCTTATCGTATACTGAACAATGACCTTGGTATTAACATATCTTATCTCTTGCTTACGTCTAGGACTGATCATTTGAGAGGACATTCGAAGGAAGTTCGAAAACCGAGATCAAACCGTTTACGTTTGGAGTTCCGTTTCTCGCACCGAGTAGTGAATTACTGGAATTCTCTACCGGAACACGTAATATAAGCACCTTCTGTTAACATATTGAAAACGAGATTGGGCGTCCACAGTATTACAAAATGCAAGGATTAATATAGGTCGATAGACCTCCTATCCTTATTACTGAAGACTGAATAGGAGAATATAGTTATGACAAACTGATCTTGTAATTCATCTTCGATATTATTTGCAATTTTTCGCTAATTGTCATAATCTGTACATTTGCTATGAGTGACTGTAAACGTTTTGGCCCATCATATATGCGTATAAGACTAATCCTCTAAATTTTCCCCATAATTGGGAGATCGGGTCAGAAATTTCAAAAACCAAAACCAGATCGTTCGAGTTCAAAGTGTCATTCTCTCACCAAGCAGTTGAGTAGTAAGTGCAAAGATATACGATTCGTTTTAGTTCAATACAAGTTCTCATGTCAGCTGTATACAGCACGGTACAACGTTGTGCCGTTAAGTATATTAACTTGTTAAAAACTGACAGAAAAAAATGAAGTTATCTCAAACGCTTATGAATAAAAGGAGAAAAATAAATCTCTTATGAAATACGGTACGGGTATCTCGAAACTTACCTCTGGTTCCGCGAAAACCTGCACTAACTTTTAAAAAATAATGTAAATGTTAAATATGACAAATTGACTCAGTACAACAAACACTTACAAATCCCAAACTTTTCTGGGATGAACTAAATGATTTTTGACTACTAAGGATTGATTTGTAGGTTGTAAAAAAGAGTCTAAGATAGAGAGAAGTCTAATAATGGTCACGGGTTTTTACTAATATAAGATGTGTGCTTTAAACAAAATGATGATTTTCAAATGATTAGGGACGATGAGTTGTCGTACTACTACTTAAACATTTTGAAGTACATAAATTTAGTGGTCAAATTGATATTCATTCTTGAATTATCACAGCTATGGCGGATTTAATCGCAAAATCATTTCCGACGTCATGTAGCGATAAATCCACGAAATAAATGGGTCTGTAAGTGTTCCACATTGATATTGGCCTCACTAGTTTTACTGTACACACCTTGGCTGAAGAAGCTCGGTTACACATCCCCATCGGATCATTAGTGGGTATGACTATATACTCACCGCTTGCAACTACTAACTGCCATAAATCAAATGCTTCTCAACATATCGACATCCTTCCAAATACATCTTCGGACTCGTTTATGCACGACTTCTGAATTGACTGGATTGACATCCTTTGATTAGAAAAGGTGATAAGGACAAATACGTTGTTCCTCATTAACTAACGCAAAATTACTAAATGAATCAGAACCAATTCCAGTACCTTCCTGTGAACATACTAATGTACACTACAGTGTACAGAACATTTCTAAGGCAATTAGCACACTGAAACACTTCTAAACTGATGGACCAAATGGTATTCCGGCTAGCGTGCTAAAAATTGGAGGTGATGGTATGTGTCTTTTACTTATTAAACCATTTGCGATATCACTCTCCACAGCGTGTTACCCTACTTCCCGGAAAACTACACATATCATCCTCAAGATTAAGACAGGAACTGAAGCAAATGTCGAAAACTATATGTCCATAAACATGACCTCAATGGTATCTAGAGTGATGGAAAAAGTAGTCCAACATCTAATTACTAACAATCTCATTTCAAACTCCCATGGGTTTCTTTGGTCTAGATCATGCGATACATTTCTTGTAGATTACCTGGACGACAACAGACTCTTTGCATCGGTTCTATCCCTAGACTTTAAGAGATATTTTGTTAAGCTCTTACACAAAAGGCTTCCCGTCAACCTAAAGTTCTTCGGAATAAACAACCCACTGTACTCATGCTTTGCTCTGTTCTTAGCGGAAAGTAAACAATTAACTAGTGAAGAAATCCAGGGAAGTGTGTCAGATCCACTCTTATTATTATTATTATTATTATTATTATTATTCACAAACATCTTATGGGTACATAAGTGTTGTGAAGAAACCATTTCGGGTTTCTTCAAAAAATGCAATAATACACAATTTTCAATAATGTTAGCATTCTACTTGCCATTTTAAAAAAATTTAGAGTAATAATAGTAGAATATTAATAATAATAAATCGGGTCTGTGTAATTGAGAATATTGAATTGAGTTTAAAGAAGGAAATGGAGAAAATAAGGGAATAGAAATAAAGGAGACGTGAAATACGCAAACAGTTTAATAGGCGTGTTTATGAACATAAAACAAGAATAAACGACTATGTGCGTATCGTCAAATTAGTGACAAAAAATAATTAAGAAAAAATAACTTATTATTGCAGTAAGATATGACGCTAGAATAAATGTTTGTGCAGTCGTAATTTGGAGTGATGCGATGAAAGTCTCAATTGAGTGAAAAGGATAATGAAATATCAATATGTATGAGTCATATATGCATAGTGAAGATAAAACGGGTCTGAGAATTTAATTTAAGTGTAACACAAGTTATTGTCTTAATTACAAACTTCGTAATCTTAAGAATATTTATTTAGAGGGAAAGAATGGAGTGAAAAGAAGTGAACACCTAGTGAAAAGTTTTGATCAATGATAAGAATAATAATTGTGTAATGAATATCAACCTCAGAAGGAAACCAACAATTTAGAAAAATAAAATAAAAATCCTTTAATGCACTCGGATGAATACATTTAGATTTATGTAATAGTATACAGAGTGAAACCGGATATTAGTATAAATATTTGTGCAATAATAATTAAGATTGATGCTATGAAAGTCAAAATTGATTTCAAAGGACAATCTGGAGTTAAATATGTTTAGAAGGATAAGAAGATAAAAAAGGAATATCTAATGTGTCAGGGAACAATAATGATATTAATAACGGAAATAATGATAAACACGAACATAATCAGATTTCATATATTAAGATAAATAGAAATAAAATAGATGTGGAAAGATTTAAAGGTTTTATTTTGCTTTTCAAGCAATTAAATGGATGACGGACCTTGTTTGTATAAATCATTATTGAATACATTGATATTCAATAGGTGACATAATCCACTTTCGGAAAGAAAATCGTCAAGGAGACTTTTGAACCGGGTTGTAGTTTCACTGCAACGGAGGTTCACTGGCAGTCTGTTCCACATGGTTGAGTAGCGAATAAGGAAAAAATTCTGACGTAAGTTTGTGTGGGTTCTTGGAATCGCTAGAATATTCTCCTTATTGCGTAGATTGTGGGATGATATCATAAGGTATGAAGGGGTGGATACCGAAGAGTAGGAAATACCGTTAATAAGCCGGTAGATAAAGACAAGATTTAATTTGATACGTCTGATCCAAAGAGGCTCTAAGTTGAGTTGTTGACATCTTTGGTAATAGTCTTTGTTATCGGAATACCGCAGAACAGCTTTAGTGAACCTTCTTTGAACACCTTCAATTCTAATCAGATCAGTATGTCTACAATTACTGTAAACTAAAATACCATATTCAAGAATGGGTAAGATACATTTTCTGTATAGTAACAATCTCGATTCGATATTATTGAAGTTTATCATTATCAATCCGATGAGCTTTCTAGCTTTGGATACTTGAGATATAATGTGTTCAGAAAAGTTCAGACTGTTGCTATATCTTAAACCCAGGTCACGAACAGTGTTAAGAGGTTTGAGTGTATGTGTCTGTACAGTCAGATTTAAGTTAAGACAGCGACCAATGTGAATAAATCCACTTTTGTCAACATTAAGTGGCATATTCCACGAAATAGTCCATTCGTACAACTTGTTTATTTCCTCTTGGATTACCGCTGAAATATAGCTTTCTTTCGTGGGAGAAGAGAATGAATAAACTACTTTCAGGTCATCAGCAAAAAGAAAAGGCTTACCATACTGAAAGAGGGAACACACATCATTGATAAAAAGGAGAAAGAGTAATGGACCAACCACACTTCCTTGTATAACCCCACTGGTTACATTCACAGGTTTAGAGTAGCATGATCCAAAGCGAACGATTTGGTTACGTTCTTCTAAAAAAGATTTGAGCCAAGATAAAAGGGGATTCTGTATGCCAAATGAAGAGAGTTTTAAAAGAAGAAGTTTGTGTGAGACACTGTCGAAAGCCTTACTAAAATCGAAGTAAAGAATTATCACTGACTGACCAACATCTCTTTTCTGGGTAATTTGATCAAAAAACTCCAGGTGCGATGTGAAACATGAGCGTTTAGTCATAAACCCGTGTTGGGATGGGCTGATCAGACTAGCCGAAAGTAAAAATGATAGTAGCTGTTTGTGGATGATTTTTTCCATGGTTCTTGAGAGCACGGATGTCAAATTAATTGGCCTATAGTTAATAATATCACTACGTGGTCCTGTTTTGAATCTAGGGGTGATAAGGGATGTTTTCCATACAGATGGATAGGTCCCATATTCCATAGATAGATTGAAAAGTTTCAAACAAAATAGTGGAAATTCTCTACTTCCATATTTCACAAATGATGAAGGTATCCCGTCAGGTCCACCATCATAAGACTTTTTCAGGGCAGCTATGGCCTGCTTGATGTTGGAGGGTGTAAAATCAATTTTCGACAGATGTCTGGATGTCAGCATTGGAAATGTAATGATGGAGTTTTCAGTTCCAGTTTTGTAGCACTGCGAGAAGTGCTTGCTGAATTGTTCGCATATAGTATTCGGGTCGTTAACAATGCTTCCGTTAACTATGAAGAATTTAGTCGTGCCAAGGGAATTTGACTTTACACGGGATTTAAAAAGCCGAAGTATTGATAATTCTGGGCTTTTACTACGTAGAGCTTTATTTTCTATATTCATAAAATACTTACGTTTAGATGAAGCATTTCTGTTGATTAATTTAAGTATACTCTGAAGTGCATACACATCATTCTGCTCGTAGTAGCGGCATTTTAATTTCCTCAGCTTTCTTTTAAAAGTATTTTGGCCCCTATTAGCATTATAAGCCACACGGCCAATAACTGGAGCAGTGCAGTCAAGACAATATATCAGGTTGTGGTATAGATTGGAAAGCGCAATGTCAACATTATTTGTGGTAAAATAAGTTTCCCATGGTAAACATTGAATGAGAGTTCCAGTCCGTTTCCATGTTTGTTGATCAAAATGTCTGCTTTGGTACATCAATGAAGCTTTAGAGTTCAATTGTATGGCGTTTAAAGAGTGAATAATACTCAATACAACTCTATGGTCACTCATAAAAAACTCATGACTGGTATGTACTGAGATAGAGTCTATGTTGATTGTGAACATTAAATCAAGTGTATTATTCCCCCTGGTTGGTTTTCGGACCTGTTGAACCCATCCACAAATTTCTAATGTTTCAACTAGCTTGTTATATCGACCTGGTACCGGAGTCAAGCCCCATTTAATTTTTGGCAGGTTAAAATCGCCTCCGATGATTTTAAAAGTATGCGGTTGGTGCGAAGCAATGGAAAATATGTTTGTTAGTAATTTGTCAAACTTAGTATCCGCATGAGGTGGTCTATATATGCATCCCACAAGTAAATAATTTTGGGATCCACAGTTTACAGTAACCCAAGTGGAGTCGTCTATAGCATCAAGGGATTTATCCTCAAATTTGCACGCTTGAATGTCTGAACGGACATAGATAATTGTACCGCCTCCTATTCCATAACATCTATCGGTTCTAAAGAAAACGTAGTTATCTACATTCAAGGAATGATCGGATATAGATGAATTACACCACGTTTCCGTAATAAGTACAATGGTTGGATTAACAAGGAATAAAAGAGTTTTAAGATGAATAATTTTATTAGACAGAGAGCGGGCATTGAACGAAAGAATAAGAAACTCAGAGTCATCATAGTGAAGCAGGTTAGAGTATAAATCGCAATTGGTAGTTCCATGAATACTCATAGGATTAGCTAAGGTAAGAGTCGTGTTGCGAGGGGAAATAGATTCAACCACTTTGTCATCATGTGAAATGTTTACCGTTGCCGGCAGTAAAGCCGTATATACGTATATAAACGATATATGAAGCGACATAAAATTCGGGGAATCATACTTATATGCTGATGATCTCAAAATAGTATACAGATATAAGCCTGAGACTCTAAGCGAAAGTGTATCCCAGATCCAAAAGGATCTCAATAACTTAACTATATGGAGTGAGAAATGGCAAACACCATTTAACCTCAACAAGTGCGGGATCATGCACTTTGGAAAACATCCCTATAAACCGCAACTTCACTTAAATGAAAGTAGAGTTCAAACACTCAAATCAGTACACGATCTAGGAATTTATTACACAGGAAGCCTGAAGCTTGAAGAACATGCCTCCTCTGTTATTTCTAAATCTAGACTGCTAATTGGTTTCATAATGAGAAATTTCTTCACAAAAGAGGCTAAGGTTACTCTCTACAAAATATGTGTACGGCCTTCCCCTGAATACTGCTCTTTTGTCTTCTCTAATATGAATATGACAGAAAAGATAAGGGTAGAAGATGTTCAAGGACGCTTCACACGCCAACTGCTAGGATGTAACTCGAATCTCGACTAGGGGATCCCACCTCATCAATGTTGGTAAATAAAAAAATCCTACAACACAAATGGTTTATTTGGAAAGGAAGAGAATAAAGAAATACGGTATATAGGAGTGACCGACTGCTACATGTGCTAGACTCATTAGGTGCATCAGTCAGTAAGTCAGTCACAACTTAGGACATGGGACGTTTGTACATCGGTTCAAGTTCCCACACTCAAATAACACAAAGGAATGAAATTATCAGTCCGAATCCCAGAATGTTAAGGATGAAACATCACTTGTGGAGATTGAAAGATCAAGGGTTAGTATATGACTCGCGAAAATATAAACTAGGAAAACAAAAACCAAAACTTTTCAAGAGATTGAGGGGCTCAGAATTTACGGGAAAATAAATCATGAATTCATCAGTCACTTAGTGTTAATTACGCTTGACCTCGAGGATATTCAGTTCAATCATATTTCACAGACACTACAGATCGTTTTGATATTCCTTACTAAGATAAAATACGCTAAACAACCTGTTTCCTATATCTCACGGAAGGTCTCCAGGTAACCTAACGCAATCCGAACTTCGAAATTAATTGAATTTTAAGTCCTTTGGGGTAGTTGACTTTATCTTCTATCCGCATATCTTTCGGTAGTGAATCTCACGTTTTACAGATTGCAGCCACGAAGGACATATTTCGAAGAAGCTAATGACATTTCCTGTGAGTCTAACATCTCATAAGAATCAGTCATTTTTCTTTTCAACAATTGGCTTGTATCTCTTCTGAGCACTTAGTCTCTGGTGCAACCGCCATCAAATTACCTACAAACGGACATTTCTCTGCTAGTCATAGCATGCGAACGGCAGCACATATCGCAAGCTTTGTTTTAACAGTTTTCAGAATTGTTGTTATAATAACAGTAATAACATATTTCTGCATGAGCAGGCACACATCATTTTTACAGGCATGGTCTACAAGTTATAACATTTGTTGCCTCACAGCATGCTTCCCAACTTATTAAGTTTCTAATTCTTGTAAAGTAGACTCGTAGAGCGCTCGCTGTAAACTACGACATTGAAGAGACGCTTACGTCAAGTTTGTTCCAGACGTCAGAAGTTCCATAGCTGTGTGTTCAGAGCAAGATTCTAAAGAAAGAAGAAAGTGAAACAGAAGAGCAGCAGAGCACTTGGATATGAAAGCCAAACTTTGCTTAACAATGTGTAGTAGAACAGATAGAGGTATAATAAATTAGATTAAATTCATATTATCTCTCGTTAGAGTGAAATGAAGTCAGAGGCTTTATATAAGAGAATGTACTAATAAAGGGCAATGAGTTGTGATGCTTAAGAAGTTGGAGTAAGCTCACATGAAGGAAGGGAAGCCAAGGTTGACACACGGAAAGCGGTTTATTAGAAGAGAGTGTGCGTATAGAGGGTGAAGAATTGATGTAGGATCCAAACTATGGTTTGAAATGCTGAATGGCCTTCCAGACATGAGCCCTTGCCCGTCAAAATCAAAACAAGTTATCGGGTAAATAGCGGTTCTATAATTCATAATAAATTTAAAGTAAATCGTTACCTAAACAAATATTAACACACGGCTATTCAACCAATAATTGTTCAGTCAATCAAATCCAAATTACAATAAATGAAGAAGTTGATAAAAGATGAGATAAAAATACCAGTCACAACAAATGAACGTTATTCTATCCTGACTGGATAGAACACACACAAAAGGAGGATCAAATCCATATGGCTGCCGCCAAGTATAAGTGTCAAGTAAAACAACATAGGTGCAGTTCGTGAAGAAACAAAAAAACTCAGTGAAGGCGTAACAAAACTAAAAACCACAATAAAATACCAATATTAACAATTAAAATGTAATCGAAAAACTAACAATGTTCAATTAAAGGGATCAATCGGAAGAAAGTGCAAGTATATAAATAGAGGGATTTTCACACACCCACACACAATATTTAAAAATGGATATTAAATTGAGAATATTAATAACCATTTATTTTGATATCTAACCTTTTTCTTTCTTATCCATCTGATGCCAGTCAAGCAATCCTAGTGTAAAAGTACGAGTCAGCATGTCATAGGTTGTCTTATTAAAATAGCTAATCCTGCATAAAATTGGAAACACGAGTCAGAGTGGTGATCGTAGGAAGACAATCTATATCACAGATTGATTGACTCGTTCCCAATCATGAAGAGCCTGATACATACAAAATGTTCTGCCCCAAAAACATGGGTGGATTGAAGTCATTGCCCTCATCATCAATACTTACTGGTCAGTAACTCCACCCTCCCTCCTTTTGTGATGTTAGGCTCATTTAAGCTTATTTTTGGATACATATATCATACCTCACTCCGTGCTCTGTGTTTCACATCCTGTTGTGAAACGCTGTTTCTATAAGTACCATTTTACAAGTTTATCAAGCAGTTACAAGTTATGGACTGTGGATAAGGCATTGATGCAGTGCTTTAACTGACTATAGCAAAAAGTATAGTATGCCAATCAGAGTATAAGCATTAAGAAGGGTATAAGGTAGGATGGTTGTGTTACCAAAGTAGGCGGAAAAGTATAGAAGTATGTGAGTTGTAGATAAGGTAACGAGTGGAGAAATAGTATTAATGGCAAGTCAACATAGTGTACTGGGGAGTTAAAAGCTGATAAAGAATAAACAAGGGGGAACTCACACTAACTTGGTGCTGATGTTATTTTGTGTTGTCATAACCAGTTGGTGGGTAACAGGCTCCACTGGTAGTAGGCAGACGATTGTGCGGTTCTCTTGACTTTTTAGGGTAGTAGTAGTGAGCGTCTCCTAGCGACCGAGTATCGATAGGTCCAGTGAGTTACCTGTCTACTTCGAGTAAAAAAACTATGGGGGATAAAGTGTCTAATACAACTACTAAGTAGGAAAATAGGGCGTATTGGCCACTACATGTAGCGAGCCTGTGATGTCTGAGTGTGGCGCGGATGCATTCGTTTGCGTTAGATCTGTGCAAGTGAGGACTTGATCAATTAGTCTTACGAACGTATGTAATTCATCTGTCATGCTATTTCAGAAGGAAGACTGTTCCATATTAATGCATTCTTAATGAGAAAGAATTTTTCCCGAGTTTTCGATTTATATTTCTCAACTTTGACCGTGGATACTTTGTTTCGAAGGTCATATTCTTGTGTGTCTTGGGCAACAGCTATGTTACATGTGTAATAATTAAGGTTTTTGAGTAGTTTGAGATAGAGAATCGAATCGGACCTTAGCCATCTTTACCAAAGTGGTCCTAGTCCTAAGATTTGGCATCGGGAGCTGTATTTTATGAGTGAATCGTTCTTAAGTATTCTACGAGTAAAATCCTGTTGTATTCTTTCCGCCTTAAGTATATCGGATAGGCATAGATTGGAAAAAAAGAACGATCAGTATTCAACGATAGGTCTCACACAAACTTTATAAAGAATGATATTACATTTATTTTGAAAGAAATTACGGAGAATAAATCCAAGCAACTTCCGCATTTTGATGCTTTAGTTGAGATATGTTCAGAGAAATTAAGACTGTGTGAGTCACGAACTTGTGGTATTGATGCTGATTTATCATGCAAAATACCTTAATAAATCGTGTTTAGAACGTTGAATTGGTTTCACTTCCTACCCAGTAATCCTATTACAAGCAAAGTAGACAGTTCGCTTAAATACTAAGGCTACTAAAATATGCTCTAATAGTTTCGACAAAAAGAGGAGACTTCCGATTGTGCGTCATAATACTGTTTTTAGCACTATATTTTATAACTGCACATAATCTCATACTCTCAGCTCCTTTCTGAACCACCTCTGCTTGTCAGCTGTTTATCCACTCATACGTTATTCACACTTATTTTCTTTAACCCATTAGAATGCTCTTGCCTAATTAATACATCAATAAAAGAGAATTAGACTGAGTAGTCATACCTTAAATTTTCCTTCATGACATTGTCTGCTGTGCCTGGAGTCCTTTCTTTTACTCGCTCCCTTTTTCAGACCCCTTGAGATATGGAACGGGTGACTTCATCCTGCACCATTTTAAAGCCTCAGATATTCCGAAGGGATATAAAGTTGTGGTTTCTAGAAGCTCCCACCTTTAATGGATCTATTCTCGACCATCAGCTGCACGTCGCCGACGAAATATATCTTTGAACCTTCTCGCTTCTGACTTTTGATGTCACCAGGTGGGCACGATTCATAATAGGTGTTACTGGTTAAAGGGTTGTCAAACTCCAAATACTTATTGCGTCTTTAAGATATAATGAATCTCTGAGGCCATTCGGAATCTTTGTCTCGGGAGAAAAACTATGAGTGTCCTTAATTTATTCGTCACTGAGAACGTTGAAACCGTTGTTTCAGAAGCTCTGTGGCAGGTTGAGAAACAGCATTTTCTGGTTTCTGAAACTTCATAAATGTGTATGTAGTATTACTTTCAGACAGGAACTTCATGTATTTGTGTAATTCTGGTCTAAGTCGGTATTAGTATACTTATCTACGTTACCAGAATGGTAGAGTTGTCTCAAAATTTTTTACTTTCCATGGTGTGACTGCCTAATCAGTCAGACCTTACGTGAAAGTTACATCACTATTAATACCAACTTGTCATTTCATGACGGTCAGTGGTTGCTGCTAAGGATTTCTGCAGAATACATTTGTGTTGAAAAAATAGCATATTTAGTATGAAAAGTGAGAGGTTTGACGACCACGACCGAATAGTTCAGCCACGCCTTCTCGATTACTCTTTCCCACTTTCACCGTCTTTGACCTCTTGGTATTGAATGTCGAATGTATATCCTCTCAATTCCTATGTACTCATCTTCCAAGATCGTGTGGCCATGATCCAGTGCCATTACGTATATCTCGTGAATTTGTTATATCACTTTCCCTGAACTTTTTTCCTATATCGTTTGCCCTTAGAGGTTGAATTGTTTCATTTTTGGTCCTAGCAACACTTTTGGTTTGTTCCCCACATCTAGTGGAGCAAAAGTTAAACCCAGGCTCCTCGATAATAAGTTCTCCCATAATCATATGCTAGTTGAACCTATCAAAGACGGTGAAAGTGGGAAAGGGGAGGTGGAGTTACTGACCAGCAAGTAATACATGCTGACTCGGTCTTTTACATTAAGATTGTGCAATATGCATCGGGTGAGAATAATAAGACATCAAATTTAATAGTCACTAGTTTACTTAACACTTTACACTCTTCATTCACTCTCTGTTCTAATAAACAGCTTTCTTTGTTCCAGCCCTGACTTCCGTTCCTTCATTGAACTTACTTCACCTCGGTAAATATCACAACTCATTGTTATTTACTACTGCATTCTCTCATCTGGAGACTCTGGTCATATTTCACTTAAGCTACAAGAGCTAGTATGAATTATAATCTAATAGCTTATCATACTTCTGTCTGTCCCACCATGAAATGCTAATCTTTTTTATCGTTCCTATCCAAGTGCCTTGCTGCTCCTCGGTTCTTCTTTTTGTTGAGGATCTTGCTCTGCTTGCACAGCAATGGATTTTCTGGCATCTGGAACAAACTGAACGTACGTGTTTTTCCGAAGGTCATGGTTCACACCAAACGCTGTTCAAGTCTACTTTACAACAATTATAAACTCAAAAAGTTGCACTGCTTAAATACTATATCTGAATGAATGAACTGATATTCACTTTTATAGATTATATTTACTTAACATGCATACTGTGAAACAATAAATGTTGTAATTTGTAGATCACGCCTGTAAAAATGGCATTTACCTGCCGCTATAGAAATATATATTATTAATATTATTATTATTAAAATTAATGTGATCAGCATTCAGTGTCGAAACCTTACAGAGTTGTTGATTTTGGTGATTTATTTACAGCTACATTCGCCAAGATTGAGTTGCAACAACTCACTAACAACAGGTGCTAGAGTTTCCAACGATTGGATGTGTCACCTTTTAAAGGGCAACCTACAGCAGGTAGACGTCTCATTTCACCCTCAACTTGATGTGTGCGCTCATTGAGATTTCTTATTCCGTCATGCAAGCTGGTTCACTTTACATAATTTTCAAATGAGGTTTCAAGTCAACGTTCATTGATTAACTTACTTCATACATAAATAATGGACCTATCAGGGTCACAGTAAACTTCATTTCATCTCAGGTTACTGAATGTTCTATGGGAGTCCCTCAGTCTTCAGCAGTATAATCTCCTTTTTCCTAGTCCGCATAAATGATCTCCATAAACAAGTATCGCTTGATTCATTAGTCTTCGCTGACGATGTGAAACTTCGTGGAGAAGCTTGAAACCAAGATGATAAGATGTCACTTCAGGAGGTTATGACCTGACTTCAAAGTTGGGCAGATAACGACCGACTTTATTTTTGGCACTTAGACGTATACAGTATTCCATCCGAGGCGTGTTTCAGATAACAAATTCAACTTACGTAACTCCCTCTAGAGATATCCGAAGTTGAAAAAGATCTAGAAGTTCAAGTACTCCACGATCTAAAGTCTCGCGTTAACTGCGACAAAAGTGCCTCTCGGGCAAACCTTGGATCGGTAATGTTGAAACTCATTTTCGATCAGTTAGACTGTCGAACCTTCCATTTGGTCCTAAACAGTTTTGCTCGACCGCACGTAGAGTTTGAAAATAGTGTTCCCTCCCTCTCTCTGAAAGGGTGAGAGTACACTGTGACGTAACCAATGCCGAGCCACGAAATCAGTCTGAGGATCCAAATTAAAAGGTTATGAAGGGCACCTCGAATCTCTGAATCCTTACCCATTCGTTTGTAGGCATCTCAGCGGTGACCTTAAAACGAGTTATAGCATTCTAACCACTCTTGCACACCCCCTCAAACACCCCCATAGGTTCGGTCTCAACACAAATCTTAGGGTGACACCCAGAAATTAGAGGCACAACACGATATGACGAACTGTAGGCATACCATCTACTCCTTAAGAATAGAATTCGCTGCTGGCTGAGCAAGTGCGAATGACGTCCTAGTAGCACTTTAGGAGTAAACTTGGTATATTCCTTTTTTTGATTGCGATCATGAATCAATTAATGTTAGACCACCGTTGGAAACCTGGAAGCACTGGACGGCCGATTCGTCCTCGTATGGGACTCCTCAGCAGTGCGCAACCACGATCCCGCTCCCCGCGAGATTCAAACCCAGGAGCTATCGGTCTCGCGCCAGGCGCCTAACCAACTAGACCACCGAGCCGGCATCCAATGGTATTAGTGTCTAACATCAACCAATCCACGAAATCGCGCGACCAACTTCGAATTTACTGAGGTAGATACCTGTCTCTACCCAACACCGATTAGCTCCACTGGTCACGGCTTCTCACTAGAACTCCGAGAATTCCTTCACAAAGCTAGTCACTAGTGAGCACATATTAATTATCAGTATAGGGGTTGTGGGGGTTGTTAAGTTTTTTGATTGAGATCATGAATCAATTGATGTTAGACCACCACCTATGAACTGAGGACATTATCTCACTATAGTTTACTAACATTTATTTTTTTATTATTATATATATATAGGTTCAAACCTGGAGTCACGGTGATCCACTGCAGCTATATAAGAGGTCATTTGCTTTCGGTATAAAAAGTAAAGAGCCTAGGACAGAACCTTGCTCCACTCCACTGAAAACTGGTATCCGGGTGGAGCACTTCGAATTTACATATACTTTCTATCTACGACATACTAAGAAATCCATAAGCAATTATAAAAGAAGTCCGGCAATGCCAAGATTTTCTAGCATCAGTAGCAGTCCATTTGTTTGCACTATGTCAAATGCCATATTGAAGTCTCTGTGACAACATTCACTGATTTTCCATTGTCTAGAACCTTGATCCAATGCTCCCTTGCTATAGAGAAATGTGCAGTGCAAAATAAACATTTTTTTGAGCCATGTTGTCTGCTCTTTAACAAGTTGTCGATTCCCACGAATGTTAGTGTGGTCTTTTTGATTACTATTCTCAGTATTTTAACCACGACATACCTTGGTCAAGCGACATATTTAATATAACGATCAGTCGGACTGCAATATACTGTGCAGTATTTCTCAGGATTTTAGGGTGTAGTTCATCCGGTCCTGTTGACTTTACCGTATCTATGGTGCTAAGAGCCTTAAGTACATTGTCTTGAACAAAGTCAACGGTGTGCAGACGGTTTGTTGACTTTGTATGTGGGTCTAGTTCTTTGTCTACAATAGGTCTCTGTGTTGAAACTTACCCGAATTAGTTTGACATAGCCTTTGCTTTTTCATAAATGAAATGAGACCATACCCCTTTCACTAATGCCCATTAGTAAATTATCCAGTTTTTAACCGATGCTGCAGAGTTTAGCGCTTCCATGTCTGCCTTCCATATGTTAAGACGGACCGGCGCAACTGTTTGGCAGGCCATCTCAGCCATGAACTTGAATGAAATGGCTGCATGATCACTTCTCCTTAGGGGTGGTAGGAAAGTCATTTGACCGACATCATCATCGTGTGTCAAGACTAAGTCCAAGAGAGACTAGAAGCTTCGCAATTAATATCTAGTGGAACTTCAATATGCTGTAATAAAGCTAGTGCAATTGTGGTTTTTAACAGTTTGCAATCAAATGACGTTGTTGATGAACCTACTTCTATGTTACCTTTGCAGGTACAAACGAAGTTGACTCTGAGTATTGCTTATTGATCGCCAGTATAATTACCTCGCGTGTTTGACCATTTAGTTCTTTTAACAATCAAATTTCTAGGATTATTTGGTTTGGATTTTGCAAGTGACTCAATTTGTTCTTTGAAGCTTCTAATTGTTTAAACTGCTGACGAAGTATTTACAAAGTATTTATAACATATCGTGCGCATTTGATGTTGCAATTGAGAGCAATAAGAGTCTCTCTTCGTTGTGATTGTCAGTTTCTTGTAAGCTACTTGATTAAAAGTTTCATTGAGTTTTAATATATGTCTGTCATTTTTCATTCGGGGATTCGAAACGGTCTTGATAACCAAACTGTGTAAAACTTCCATGATTGAAAAATAGTGATCTGAAGCTCTTTTTATCTGTCGATGTAAATCATCACTAGAAGTTTCAGAACTTTACATTTGATGTATCAACCTTGTACAATTTCTGAAACGATCTTTCACTTCACTTGAAAAAGCTTGCGAAATTTCAGGTCATTTAGGTGCTAGCCAATCTTCATTGAGGTATGCAATTTTAGTATTTGAAAATAATAAAGTAAGAGAGTAATCAAATGCCCATGATCGACGATATGCAGTGAAGACTTCCAGTTTCATCGGGTTTCTAATATATGTCTGTCATTTTTCTTTCGGGAATTCAAAACGGTCTTGATCACCAAACTATGTGTAAAATTTCCATTTAGTTGTGCCGAGAGGTTCATAATTATTTGACGAACTGAGTCTTTTGAGACTTGGGTCGACTTATTGAAAATCCAGAACAACAGGATACGCCTTTTAATCGAGAGATATTTTCGACAACCATAATTCCGAAATTGTTCGGTGAAATGTCTGTCGAGATAAAAATATATCAAATGTATATTGGTAGAACTGTGTTTTATTTCGAAAAATATAGTCAGCCCAAACTTAGCAGTATTTTCTCACCTTTTGTATTGGAGAATTGTACCAATGTTAGTGTAACTAACTGAATTAAAAGAGCGGTTGTCTTGGGGAAAACCACCAATTTGTCTAGACTGAGATCTCTTAAGATAATTTGATTGTATTACAGACCACATATAACTTTTCATTCATATTCTTCCTGAATGTCAAAGTTTATGACTGAAGATATGATGGCTGAACATTTGAACCTAAGTATTTGGCTTAATTTTTACTGACCTGATGTCATAATATATCTATCGTCTTCGATTCCATCTCACTTGTATGGTTGGGTTGTTCAAAATCAAGGTGGAAATAGTTTCCACTTTTTGATGAATTCTGGTGAGTTTAAAGCTAATTTAATCTTACTTCGTGAAAGATAAATCTCTGAAAGACATACGATTGAAGTCAAACATATTTTATGACTTGCGTTATTTTATTTAAAGTCGTTTGGCCACTTTACACTACTGTAAGTGCAAATTATAATGTATTTTATCTTGTAGTGGCATGGCAGAAAACAAGAAGTTGGATGATGACGTCACCGTTGTCGTAGATAAACCAGATTATGTAAAACTGAAGCGATCTATTGGTATTGTAACCAGTATCACCATCTTAGTAGGGTCAATGATTGGCTCAGGAATATTTGTCAGTCCTACTGGTATTCTGAGAAACGTTAGAAGCATAGGAGCTACTCTTATTATATGGGTTGCATGTGGGATCTTCAGTATGCTCGGGGCGTACTGTTATGCAGAACTTGGCACGATAATAGAGCGATCCGGAGGGGATTATATTTATGTATATGAAGCATTTGGACCATTTATTGGATTTTTGCGTTTATGGATGGAAGTCATGGTTGTAAGACCTGTAACTGTCGCTATCGTGGCTTTAGCATTTGGGGAGTATGTTGTTGTACCTTTGTATCCAAACTGTCCGCTTCCCATTATGTTGGTCAGGATTTTGGCGGTTTTATGTATTAGTATGTTTAAAAATATTTCCCTACAGCGTTTTTTCCATTTTATCAATTAAGATGTGCCGAAATATATACTCAACCAACAATAACTCGTATGCACTGTTATGGATAAAATGCACTGTTTGTATTTTTGAAAAGCGGAAAATGAAAGCAGTTGCTAAGATGAAGATACTCGACAAAGGTCCCCATAAAATGCAGTTTTATAACATAGCAAAGAAAAACCCTGCTGGGTGAGAGTATAACAGTAGTGATTAGCATAAAGCACTGGTTATTAGCTACTTCGTTCCTTGAAATGGGTAACTTGAATCATTCCATCAAAATTTATTTGTTCTTTAAATTTGAGTAGAGTATATTATTTGGGAAAAGTACCATAAATCCTGATTTTTTTCGACATTCTCGCCAAATGTGTATGATCTGTAGGGATTTTAACGCAAAGCATGTACGACAGAAGAATGACAAATGAGATTAGTGGTGGACTAAAACCAGTAAAATTGAATGAAAGTTGTTTGAGTGATAAGCGATAAGTGCAGACAAGTCTCAAAATGTGTATAAACGAAATACGGATCAGAAATTTGAAAACTAATGACAGTTAAATCATGAGTTCTGAGTGAACAAAGGGAAACTGAGAAGTGTTAATTTCTGGTGACTGTGTGCCTTCAATCGTAAATTATGCTTTTGACAGACTTGCAAAATGACAATGATTTAATCATAATTAATACCAGATGAATTCGAATGTATTACATCAGTAAACATTCTGTTTATTTTTTGACACTAAATATTTTGATTAGTTGGCTTATAGATCTCAATACTACTGGTAGTTACCAAACTATAACTTCAGTAAACTGTTTGGAATAAATAATATATTCTCGTCATTGTTTACATAGTAAACGGTTCGTTTATTATATAATAACTTGTCAAAGTATCAGTGGAATCGATAGGATACTGGAAGAAGTTCACTTAAAAGAAGTTTGTACAGTTAGCTATTTTCATTATTACTGATGATGTTTCATCTGAAGATATTTAGAACGATCACATTGATGATATTTTAATGCAAATTTTCCAATTTATTGCCATCTTGTTTCATTTTGCTTAGCATTTTTAAGCTTCGCCAATTCCTTTTCAATCAAATTTTCAACCAGAATACAAGATATATTTACATTTGCGAAACTTGCCGCTCTTACAATGATAATTGTAACCGGATTTGTACAGATCGGATTTGGTAATTTAGTTATATCATTCTTTAAAATTATTTAAATTGCCTTTTGTTATCTATAATAATTACAGTCGGTTTTGTTTTGTGATTTTTGTTGAACTATGTGTGGTTCAGTCTTGACATTAAGATTTTATTAATGTGCAACATTCAGGAGTTTCTCATTTCAGATGATGTGGTTATTCAATCTAAAATGAATGGCAACAAGTGTGTTAAGTTAGTCCAAAATAAGAGTGATATTTTGTTTACAGAATAGTGAGTGTTGTATAAAAGTTTTCGAAGAACAAAACTGTACGACTGCATGTGATAAAACGCACGTTGATGAGTTTAAAAATTCGCAATATTTCTCATCAAGCTTGAGAAAAATAATCTTCCCTGTCTTCTGTCAAGAATACACACAAATAATTAATTGATTGAATATGTCTTACATTAAACGTTGTTTCAATGCAACAACCTTTGAACACTTCATTTCTGTTATCGCTCTTTGACTATATGACTTTTCTAATAACATGTCAGACTACTTTTATTTTTTCAAAGATTTCTATCTGAATAGAGTGATTCTTCAATAAATTTTGAATGAGTAAAATGATTCTTTGTCCCCTTTACGTCTGTTATCCTTCGTGGAGTATAGGCCACTGAATAGTATTCTCCTGTTCTGTGTTCTCCTTTGCAGCTGTTTCTAATTACTGTTAGCGATTCACTGCGATTTATCTCTTCTAAGCAATTCATTAGGATTTATAATCTCTATGTATTTGTGATTGTAATCACTGTTTATGCTAAGATATATTTATTTATTTAGTAAATTCATTTAGGTATCTTGCATTGTACTTTATTGCTTAACTTTTTTTAGGTCGTTATGAAGGGCTGAAAGAACCTTTCGTCGATTCAAACTGGAGTCCTGGTAAAATAGCTAATGCATTTTACAGTGGTTTATTTGCTTATGGTGGCTGGAATAACTTAAATTGTATGGTTGAAGAAATGAGGAACCCCAGGAAACATTTGCCCATAGCAATTGTGGTATCGTGCTTGCTAGTGACCCTATTTTACACAGCTGCTAATGTGGCTTATGTGACAGTCGTACCAGTTGCAGAGATGTTGACCACAAGAGCTGTGGCTGTGGTAGGTGGAATAGTAATTTTACTGGTGTATTGATGCTTTTAATCAATTTTTCTATTAGCCGAGAATATTACTAATGCAGTTTCGCCCTTCATGATCACACCATCTTGGACAGTTTAATACTTTATTTTAGTTATTGTCTCGTGCATTACAATTGGGGTTCGTAGAGGTGTCTATTTAACAGACTTGATCGCATGTGTACAAATAACGCCATTGATGATGATGTTAGGTTACTAAATAAAACAATAATGGAAACTGGGTATCCTCTGAAATTCATAAATAGATAGAAAGTTCATGGTACAGTGAGACCTACTATATCTTTGGCAGGGGAAATGCCTGTCTACATCGCCTTACCATTTAGAGGTGATTCAAATGGTCTTTTATTGAAACAAAGACTTAAATCAGTCATTAACAAGACATATTATGCAGACAATGTCATTACCAAGGAAACAACAAGGTTCATGCCTCATCGAAAACCTAGAAGAATACAAAACGATTGAGTCACATTCCACTGTGTTTACCAATTTAAATGTATTTGTGATCGCACACAACATAAGAAGTAGTAATCGTGATCTCGAAATAAGGGTGTGTGAACGTGTACCTAAATGGCTGGAGAAACAAATAGAATCAAATGACCCAATAGGAATAGAGGATAAACATCCATCATCCCTTATTGCCAAACTCATAACTGAAACAAGTCATGAGATTGATCTCAACCCGGCTTTTGTGGTGTTGTACAAAAGTGCATATGGGTGTATACTAAGGTTTATTGAAGCCTTACCTATACGAAAATTCAAATCCCCTCTGTGTATTCAAATACAGTTTGTTCTCACCACAAACTTATCCTGGTAATATTAGCTTATTGTCCAGAGTGATGAGGTTTCAGATTGTTTTCACATTATTTCGTTATTATCCCTTATTTCCTCTTATCCTCCATTTCTAGCCTAGTCGACCTTTTATTTTTATATATAAATGTTTTTAATAAGTATGTCTGATCAGATTGTTCGAAATGTTTTGCGCTAATATATCACATCGTTTTGACACTCTTCGGCTTCTTATTACACTATTGAAATTACTGAATAAGTTGGATTTACTTTGAAACCATTTTTTCCGTTTACTTACAAAAACAGACATTTGCTAATAGAATATACGGAATGTTTTGGTGGATAATGCCAATATTTGTTGCTTGTTCAACGTTTGGGAGTGCTAACGGAACTATATTAACTACATCGAGAGTATTTGTTGCTGCTAGTCAGCGTAAGCAAATGCCAGCGTTTATCAGTTACTTGCACACGGATCGATTAACACCTCTTCCGGCTGTTCTGTTTACTGTGAGTTCCTTGCATAACTACATTTGTCGAACATATATATATATATATATAATAAAAGGTATTTGCATCTTTACAAATCAGTTAGTACGTTTTAAATGTGAACATTTGATGCCTAATTTGCAACAATATCAAATATGTTTAAACTGGTTGTAGGGTGACATTTAATGATCATAAGTTTGAAATTTTGTTAGGATATTCAGAAAAATATCCGAAAAATTATTTTGTGAAGTCTAACGCTATCCTTTGGACTTGAGATGGTATCATTTTCCCACTGGTCGATATTCTACAATGTTATTTTCTATTTTATGGTATGATGTGGTCTGCTTGATTGGTATATAAACAGAGTATGTTTGAAATATAATGATTCATATCTCCGAGGCTGAGACTTGTGTTCTGGACTCAACTGGCTGGGCTAGACAGGGCAGCGGGACCAATCAGAACCCTAGGCCGTTCCTACGTGTTTGCGCGTCTTTGCTCCGATCGATAATTCGCTGTCCTCTAGTCTGCCGTCACAGCCATAGCAAATCGTAATTAGATTGTGGGTCACTTTGACAATAATGGCTTTGTAGTAATTGTAACACACCAAGACCAATGATTTTCATTCTACAGTTTCAAAGAAGACTACGAATGAAAACATAGTTTAGACAAACTTTAATTGGTGATGATGAAATACAAGTTTGAAAAGAGACATGAAACCTTTGAAAATTAACTTCAAATCTACATGATAGATTGTCCCAAATCTTTATTTCTAATCATGTAATTGTGTATAGTGTTAAAAGTTTTAGCTGATGAGGAGTTTTGAAATAAAGTAATGAAATCATTTTAAACTTCAAATCTTACAGCGAAATGTCGTAAACGTTTGATAAACATACCTGAATAAGTTATGTGACTCATAGGCATAATGGTGTGTTACGACAAACAAAAAAACAGAAAATTTGTTGAAATATTCAGATGTCAGGAACAGGTATCCTGGATATTCAAGCAGGCCGCCTACTTGATTATCATTATAAATTGTGATTTACATGAATTACTATTGTTCAATGTATATACTGAGGATCTATTGCTTATTTTTAACTTTTACTGATTACTCTTTTAGTGTATCGTATCAATAATTTACTTGCTTGCTGGAGATATTTTCACACTTATGAGTTATATGGGTTTTGTTCAATGGTTGGCAATCGGTCTTTGTGTTCTGATTGTAGTAATTTTCAGATTTACTCGTCCCAATATTCAACGTCCGGTTAAGGTAAATTAAAATTTCTGAAGCGGTTTTGCGATATTATTCCTTAAGATTATATGATTATAATGAGAGAGTGGTTTTGTGGAGATTGTAGTAATTTATTAATTGAATTGATGAGTCAATTAAAGGTAGTCTACGGTGGAGGTGGCGTAATTTCGTGGATTGGTTGAATTTAGGCATTAACACCGTCAGTGGTCCAAAGGTTAAGCATTCGCGCTCGAGACTGATAGGTCCTGGGTCCGAATCTCGTGAGGCGGGATGGTGGATATGCACTGCCGAGGAGTTTCATTCTAATATGAAACGGCCGTCCAGTGTTTCCAGGTTTTCCATGGTGGTCTAGCTGCAATGGACTCACGAATCTAATAATTACATTAATATACGATTGCATAAAATTGTTATTAATCATGACTAGTTCTAGTTAAATTGTCTTTCGGACAACTTTATTGAATTCTACACTATCAGCATTGGATTGTTATGTTAGCTTTTGCGTCAATTTAGCACTGCATCATTACTTTTTCTATCCAACCATTAGTCTTCTGTTGGAAGATTCGTTCTGTACAGTGTTGAGATTAGACATTTGTTTTATGAACTGACATAAAATTAGAAAAATCTTTTTAGAGCTGTTACGTTGATGAAAATTTTGAAGCAAAGCATTAAAATCGTTTTAAACCATTGAAAAGATCTTTTCTACTATTGATGTAGTGAACGAGAACACACGTGGGGACAGTCGAATGTAATTTGATGCAACATTACAGAACATCTTAGTAAAATCTGAGATCCATACAATGAATACTTCATTTGCAAAATGTCAATCAATCGTCATAGACTTCTTTGTTTCTGCATTTCCTTACCAATCGCTTTCTGTTCCCATTCTCTTCTCCTCGATCTTCTCGACCTTCAGCTGCCAGACATTTTATTCCTGACTTGAGTTATATATCACTTATGTCGATATACGTAGCACACACCGCGCTACCATCTAATTCAATATTTTCAACTATTACTAATACTACTACTGTATCATAGAATTTTTATTTTTTCATTATCTATATTTATTACAGGCTCCTATAGTATTCGCCATTATCTACTTAGTAGTTACTGCATCTCTGTTAATTTTCTCCTTCTATGGATCACCTCAAGAATCATGTAGGTCATTTGTTATAAATTATGTTCTATAAATTCGTATGTTTACTTTATGAATGTAGGAATAACAGTTCGTTATATTATCCAACTATGAATGTGGAGATTGAATTTCAAACAACAAACTAATCAACCACAATCTCATAAGTGACTACCTTTGAGTTGGTTAGTAAGTTGTGAGCTATTGAGTTGAAATGGCGAGAGACGAGATCATAACTTATCGATGACATTCGCGCAGAATCGTGGTGTATTGCTAACGAAAGCTAATGTTAGTAGAATAATCGAACTAATCTTTTGCTATTCAGTGGTACAGAAACCGACATTTCTTCACAAGACCAAAATATCGCATGTATTCGATGTTATAGCTTGTTGTAGCCCTTCATTGTTGAGATAGTTCAGAACTAAGAAAAATCTAGTTCAGTTTTCCTATGGTTCTTCTTGTCGGTTATTCCTATGTCACTTTATGACTTAAATCATGATCGAAATTGAAGTTTTATGGAAAACTATCTGATCTGTACTACTGAACGATGAAGTAATCTTCTCATCATTTTAGTTAAATGGAACTAATTTCACGAATGGTTTATTTTCTAGTATAACAATGATTACATCTCTCTACTGAATTTTCGATTGTCTTATCCCTTTTATAGTGTATGGTATTTTGATCATTTTAACCGGTATACCGGTTTACATACTCGGTTGTGCGTGGAGTCCTAAACCGAAATCATTTCAGGAAAAAATGAGTAAGTAATTTTGTCAAGTCACATTCCATATCACATAATTGAAATATTTCGAACGTGTTCGGTCTAACTGACCTATCAGTTGTTGGTTTGTTTAGTCAGCTTCGAGTTACACACTTGTTTTATCTGAGGACTAGAGACACTACCTGGTTTCGCAAACGTAAATAAGTGTAACGGGTCTGCATATGCAATCTTATTCACCGATGTATATGTTGGAAAAGTGGTTAATGATTATATTTGGTTTCAGGAGAACTATATCATCTCAGCTATTTAGAATTCTGAATAACACAGCTAAACCATATGACGCAACTATGTAGATGCTCAAATACTTTAACATTTGAGTAATTGACACTACTATACATTTTATGAATTAATCCGTTTTGGACAACACTTAGTGAACATGCATACAATCGCTTCTATGCTATCAACCCTTGAGTTAAACGGAAAGCAATTATGAGGCTTGAGTTAGGGGTATTAGGTTTGAATAATTCAGTCTTCTGATTAGATCTCCAAATCTAAGTATTGATTTCTAATAATTGTTGCTATTTCAGGTATGTATACAAACATTTTATGTGTTAACTACTAATACACATGCCTTAATAAGCTTTAGCCAGTAGTTACTGGACTTCCATTCTCTTTACTATGAAAATGTTTTTCAATTGTTATTAAACTAGAAAAGAGTTTTTTTCTCAAGTCAAATGATAATACTCATGATTTCAATGAATGACACATGATGTTTCTTATTAGGTCATCCATCGGTCAAGAGATTGGCAATAATAAAATTTATCAGAACAGTGATAGTGAGGACAATAAGTTTCAATACAATAATCCAATAGTACAATAATATGTCAGATGCGATTTTTTGTGGATATTGTAGTAATTTTAGTAGTTGAGATCATGAGACCAATAGATCCTGTGTTCGAATCTCGCGAAGCGGGATGGTAGATGTGCACTGGTGAGGAGTCCCAAAATAGGACTAGACAGCTGTCTAGTGTTTTTAGGTTTTGCATGGTGGTCTATCTTCAATTGACTCATGGTCTCAACTATTAAAACTATTATAATATCCACACAAAGCCCCTTCTGATATTATTCAACACATGATCACTGGTGACTGGTATTTCCTGGAGTTATAATGAGAATCAGTGACCAGTGGGGTTCAACTGGGTATGTTGTGAGGTACTGACTCACTAAAGTCAGCTGTGGATATGTTGCTCAATTCCATGAATTAGTTGAAGTTTGAATAGTTTACAACAAGTAACAGGAATAGTTTTTTAATGTAAATATCGATTGTTTTCTACTGCATTACAAATGGTAAGAAACTGAATCTGTTATATCTAGTGCTCAGATTCTTAATATACCGTGTATAACTTGGGTACTCGAATGCTAGAACCCTCCAAGTCCCAAACGAGAAGACAGAAGAAGGTTGCAGAAAGTGCTTGCTGGGCAAGAATCAAAATATACAGAAAATCATGTGTATTTATAGATGTTAGCATTTGTTAAGTCAACCAGTCCGTGAAGAGGCATTTTACACTACTGACCAATAGTGGCATGCCACGTTGATGTTCTAGAAGGCTCGATTGCGTTCTGATTGGATAGAACTCTTTGACTCGTGTAGGACCTCTTGAGGCTCCGTCATAGTTCTCGGAAGCCGTCCAAACAAAATCTTCATATAACTTCTATTGATCTTAACAAGTTAATGTGTAATTGACCTGATGAAAACTATCATATGAGATAAAATCATTCCAAAGTTGTTGAAATGATTTGACGATGATGATTGAACTAGACAAACTTGCTTACGAATAGTTGAATTAAACATCATCGAATCAGTTGTATATTTTGTTGATATTCTCCATCTTCTTTGTATGTTTGTTTGTTTTCATTCAATGTTTTGTTTGTTTTTCCAGTAAACATCACGATTGGATTACAAAAACTTTTCCGTATTGTACCATCCAGTTGAAGATGAAAGATAAAGCATAGAATTATTGTGTATTGTTAACATTGTTAAACAGTCATTTTGTTGTGCTACCCGAACACTCACTTATTGTATAAATTCACCGTATACAAGAAGATAATGTAGCCTGTTCATTAGTTTTCTGTTTTTTTATCGCACTTTTTGTGAAATGCTACATTCACTTCATTTAAAAACAATGAAGCGATCAACGTTCATGTCCGATGTCCGGTTGCTCTTCTTCTTGAACTGCAATAGTTTTGTACATTTTGTCTACTTGTGATTGAAATTTCTTTTTGATCATTCTATTCTTGTTTTGTTTTTTCATTTGAATTTTTATATTTTCAAAATTATTTTCCTAAAATTTTCTTGTGACTTGACTGGTGGTTACGGAATGGGAAATTTTGGGCATTGCTAATTGACGACACAACTTACTTACTTAGTTACATACTTATGCCTGTTACTCCCAATGGAGCATAGACTGCCGACCAATATACTACACAAAGTGTATATGATTTGATTCTGTGTCTCTCTCTCTCCTTCTTATTTCTCATGAGATTTAGGTAAACAAAATATATGTAAATTGTATGCAAACAATTGGTTTTCTTTATTCAATCTATGGTTATATATTGTCTAAGACGTCGATGACCAAGTCGTTTGGAAAGTTCCAACATTGAATGAAAAGTTTCTAACGTTTACTTCTTAAAGATGTTACTTCTGCTGAGCTACACTGTTTGATTACATGCTGCTGTCATCTAGACAACATAATCACTGCAACCATACAACCTATCACATAGAACATCATACTACCCAAGGGATCTACTCAATCGTTGACACTTTTCATGCTAAATTAGTCCTAATAAAACTTACTGACTTTTGTCAAAACTTTTGCAATATTTAATTGCTTGACAAAAGCATCACTCATACTGATTCACAATAAGAATTAAATTAAAGGCTTTCCCCGCTCACGTAAGTTATGGTTGTTTTCAGAATGATTGAGTGAAAGGAAGAGATGAGACTGACAAAAATCAACTAGACGTTTTAAGCACAGGAATCATATTTAGTGACGTATAGAATATGTTTGGAGCCCTTATAGAGTTCTGTACTTTATCAGGATAATAAGCAGAATTCATTTATTTAAACAGTTATATGCATGTTAAAATTGTCCACTTAATTGTTTTAGTGCTAAGGAATGCTTTGTGGCATTTGAGTCAATAATGAGAGATGCAATGCTGATTGATTGATTGATCCTTAAAATGGGACTTAATTCAATATAAATAGACCATAATTTTCGCCTTTCAATATTACCACCGGCAATCGAACCAGCTCTGAATTACCTTTCTAATGTAACAGTGAATGAATTGAGGAATAAAATAATGGTCACATTATTACATGAAAAATCATATAATTCCAATCTAACTAAAAATGAATTACATCCATTAAAACAACTGAGAAATGATAAGAAAATTATCATTACGAGAACAGATGAATGAAACATGACAGTGACTATGAACAAATTGGAGTGACTGTGCGAAAAAAGTCATGGAATATCTACAAGAGGGTCTATAATTAAAGAAACGGAAAGTCGGACAACGCTTAAAAAACTTAAGGCTGAAACCAGTAAAATCTTATAGTCGATAAAGATTAAACTAGAACTGTCATTATGTTTCATATTAAATGCAAAGAGTTTTAACCCTTGTAGATTCAATGGACTTCGAAAGATTCACAAGAATATTACTGCACTAAGATAAATGGTTAATTTTACAAATCTACCGACATACAATCTAGTGAATTATTTAGCTAAGATATTAAACAGTATGACAAATTAATTATTCATGAAGTTAAAAACTTTTGGTGACACGGGATCTGACTTCAATGAGATCGTTTCTGATTACTGTTGAAATATACGTATCGTCATTCCTCGTATATAATTATCGACTTAGATCGCGTTAGTGAGTAAGGGGATTAAATAAGTCAAATACGAGAATGGATTTCCCAATACATATACTTTGTACAATCGTTAATCGTAATAGATAATCAGAGAGACGTAGCGAAGGAAGTGAAGAAAAGAGAGCGAAATGACACGCAGTGGAGATGGCGTTTAGTCCAACTCCATTTAGTTAACCGTTAATAAGCTACAGACATGTGACGAATGGGATAAAAATTGTACACATATACGCTTACATAAAAACATTCAACGTTGATAAGTGAATAATTAACAAGGTCAAAATGTGACTCAAGTAGAATGAATAGAATGGGTTGTCCGAAAGATAGAATAAGGTATAAGGGCTTAACATTATAACTGACACTACAAACTCTGGAATTCAAGAATAATATCGAGACCATCCATATAGAAGAGGATGAAAGGATGGCAAGTTTGACGTATCCTCCTTATTTACTAATACACCTATCAACAGAGCATCGGAAATATATTTATATAGGCTTTCAGCTGCTCCAAAGATATGTTCATTGCGGTTTTCCCCTGTCGCCACTGATAAGTCTACTGATTGAACGCTACATTTTATATCTGGTCGTCACCGATTGTTATGCCGGAATCGCTTATCACTTATATTTGTTGAGCGAGGTAGCATTGCAATTCCCACGACGCGAAAGTAAGAACACAAAAACTGATACAAGTGAAGATTTATTAGCCCCAAAACACAACAACAACGACGACGACGCTCATTTTCCATCTTTTAGTATGCTATTTTGTAACGCTTCCGAAAGACAAAGTTATGCTGTATAAATACGTTTGATTTGTGCCTATTGTTATTGCTCGTGCCTCTGGCTGCTTGTGGAATATATCTCCCTTACCCGAAGTTGAACTTTTCTCTCTAGTTAGCGGGGCTGGGACACCTCAGAACAGCTAGCTTATCTGTCATTATGTCACAGAATCTTTGTTCCGTTCTCAGATTAGGTGAACTTGTCGTCGCTTCAAACATAGCAAACAGTTAGTTGTTTTAGTTCATCACAAAAATGTAGATTTCACATTTATCTGAACAAACATGAATCTTTTATTCTTCAGTATTATTTACATGAAGAAGTTAAAATAAAATAACTAACTGTTCTTTTAACAGTTTTTTTCAATGGTTGGGATCATCAGTCAGTTGAAGCTAGACCACCATGGAAAACCTGGAATCACAGGACGGCTGTTTAGTTCTATTGCGAGACTCCTCAACAGTGCGCATCCATGATCTCGCCTCACGAGATTCGAACCCATGACCTATCAGTTTCACACGTGAGATCTTAACTTCTAGACCACTGAGCCGGCCGGCATCCAACGATGTTAATGTCTAACTTCATCCGATCCAAACGGGTCTATTGTGACGTAGTAACTCACTGAAGACAATTGAGGATGTGTCGCTCAATTTTGTGGGTTAGTTGAAGTTAGACACTAACACCATTTGATGCTGGCCAGCTCAGTCGTCTAGAGGTTAAGTGGTCACGCGCGAGACCAATAGGCCCCTGGATTCAAATCTCACGAGGTGGGATCGTGGATACGCACTGCTGACGAGTCTCACCGTAGGATGAAACGGCCGTCTAGTGCTTCCAGGTTTTCCCATGGCGGTCTAGCATTAACTGATTCTTGATCTCAACCATTCAAATTACTATAATATCCACAAAAACCCTTCTGATAGTTTTTCTTATCAACAATTTTTTGAATAACTTCTACATCTTCGTCAAGTTTATTCTGAATTATTGATTTTAGCTGAGGTATCATAGAAAACCAGAAAGCATTGAATAACTTTTTTTTCTCATTATGAGATTCCTCATGACTGTACACTCCCGACCCTATCAGGATCTAAACAAAGTACTTTTAATATTACGATAAATGCTTAATATGTAGATCAGCGGATTGTAATCTTAAGGTATACACTTCTAAATTCAATAATTTCTTAATATAATGAGGTAATTATTCAATATTACTGATGCTGACTATTTTGCTTAAAAGATGGCTAAATATTATAAATTGCATAAACATTCTAAAATTTATTATTATTATGATTATTGCCTCAAACAGAGGATGCACTTAGTTACATTTCAATAAATAAAATCAATAATCGATCATCAAAATCTCAATGGATACATCAATTAATCAAAATGATCATAAATAAAAATTAACCATAATTGATGGAATGAGAAAAAAAATTTTTTTTCGGAAAATCAATACGATTGATTTCAAATGATGAGATAGTGGAGAAGATTTGGAGTGGAGTTTTGTTCTCTGAGCTGGATGGTTTGGTCGTGGAGCTTTCATCGTTCTTCTGAACGACATCATCAGCACAAACTTCTAAAGTTTGTCGTTCAGAAGAACGATGAAAGCTCCACGACCAAACCATCCAGCTCAGAGAACAAAACTCCACCAAAATTTCAGATGATCAGGAAAATAAATTTTATTAACTGTAATTTATGAATTTAGTTGAAGGAAGAATCATGACGCCTCATGATGAAAGTCAAGATTCTTCGAAAGTCACAAAGCCAATATCCATTCCGAAAACCAGAGCAACAATATTTATAGGCACATGGATTATTCGGACAATGTGGCAAACCTGGGGGAGACCAGTCAAATAGGTACGCAAATCAGGAGATATAACTTGGCAGTACTCGGAAGTATGAAATCATTCAATCCATATGATATATCTTATAACCTAAACAATAAACTCTTTCATTTAATTGCTTAAATATACATTGATCAACTCGTTTCCAACTGTGAATCTATTCATATAATTGGGTCCATTAGCGTTCTGTTCAAAAGAGGTTAAAAATATTCTCTTATCATGTTGAATGAGACAATCGTGAATAGTTAGGCTATCCTAACTATTCACGATTCGTCAATTACATTTCTCAATCAAAGATTTACAGACCAGGTAACCAAACGGACTTGAAATAGAATCAAATCTGGCTGCTAAAAGTAGTATTTAAATCTCTCAATGAAAGGGAGTTATTACTGAAGAATGGACATAAACCAAAGGTGTCAGGAGTTTTTGTCCGTAAAGACTTGGCGTTCGAGGACCGTATGGAAGGACAAGAGGCTGAAAAAGAACTAAAGCTAAGATTAGATACTGTCGAGATGGACACTGAAATTATAAATTTTCGAGTGCTGAGGCCTCAAAAAAGAATGATACCGAAGCCGCCTTGGATGCATCACCAAGCTATTTAAATGGTCTTCCGATCTGTTACACAAATGCCTGGAGCTTGCACAACAAGCGATCGGAGGTAGTTGTGCAGATAGATTCTATCTAGTCGTATGTAACCATCGTCACGAAAACGTGACTGAATCCGTCTCTAGATATTAGAGGACCTGACATTGAAAATTTCACATAAAAACAGAACATGCGACTTAGTCAGCCACCACTTGAAACGAAAGGGACGTGAGCTGCTGATTGGTTCTTTTTACTGGAGACCAAACTGTGAGGTGGATTTCGTCTTGCTAGACGGTTTCAACGCTTGGTCGTCAAATGGTCGATGTCTAATCTTGGGAGACTTCAATGCGTCCGTAGTAGGCTGGAAAAATCTGAGGAATGAGTTGTCAAAAATTCTTTCTGATAGAAACTAGCCCACGCAGTTATCACGTGTACCCCAGTGCAACATGTGAAAGAAGTAGATAAGTATGACCCAAACTCCGAATCATCTATACCAAGTCTCATATTAACCCATTATGATGATGATGTCATAAACCTCCATTATATGCCACCCCTAGGTCATAGTGACCATTAAGTTCTAGACTTCGATTTTCATATAGTTGTCAATAAAAAGGATGTGTCAGCTCAGACCAGATTAAACGTCTGAAAAGGAAATATACAAGATATGATACACTCAACATGCTCGGTAGATTGGACAACTGAACCAGAATGTCATATCGAGACAGCTTGAGATGCATTCAGAAATTTATATATCAAAGTCTCTGCACCGCAAATCTGGTCTGCTTAATAAGTTTGATAATAGCAAGTCTATGCAGCCTGATGAAATGCATCCTATGTTACTAAAGGAATTAGCAAAGCTTTTCGTGAATCCTTTGAGCATATGTTTTTATCTATCTGTAACCCAAGGTAGATTACCAAAACACTGGAATACCATAGTAAGTCCTATCTTCACAATGGGTGCGGGACACAAACCTGAGAACTATAGACCCGTAAGCCTTACCAGAATGGCATTTAAAATTTTAGAAAAGATTATTCCGAAGGAGCTGTTTAAGTATCTCGATGAAAGTCGGATCATTTCTGAAAAGCAACATAGTTTAAGAACAGGTTATTCATATCTCAATAACTTGTTAGTGGATCGTGAGAGCTGGTGCGCCTTTAAATACCGAAAGTTACTTATAGACGCAACCTAAATGACCTCAGCAAGGTTACTGACAAAGTTCTCCATAACCGGCTGCTATATAAGTTAAGTAATATTGGGACTGGAGGTAATTTATTGATATGGATCAAAGACTTCTTAGTTGGGTGTCAACAGAGAGTACGAGTGAACTGAAAGTTGTGCAGCTCGGAAACTGTGCTTAGCGGAGTGCCTCAGGGTAAAGTTTCGAAGCCAGTGTTGTTCCTTTCGTAAATGACCTCTCTCGCCTCCTATTATCATCGGTCTTGCTATACGCTTACGATGTAAAGATATGGAGGGCGATAAGAAGTAAAGGTGATAGTTTAGAACTTCAAAATGACCTAGAGAAAGTATCTGAATGGTTTCAAACTTGGTAGCTACTGATAACTACTTCCAAATGTATTGTGATGTATATTGGTCATCAAGGTACATATACATCTATGATGAATAACAGCGAGCTACCTGTTGTCCAGACTCACAATGACGTAGGAGCCATCAATAGGCAACACTCAAAAACTACAGCATAATGTTGTACGATAGCTGCCAAAGGTTCCAGAACCATATTTTCAATACGTAGGACCTTTAGCTATGTCGATGCCGAAATATTTTTGACGTTGTACACGGTATTCGCTCTCCCTAAACTCTGGTACTGCATATAAACGGCTAGCCCCTGCTTAATAAAGATAGTGAGCTGTTTGAAAATTTTCAAAGAACTGCGACTAAGCCGATTTCTGGAATAACAAAGCTCCCGTATAATGCCCGACTGGTTAATCTAAACTTGGTTTCACTATCATATCGAAGGAGCAGAGGCGATTTGATCATAGTTTTTAAATTACTAAGTAATAATTTTTTGTCTGATATGCCTTAATTTTTCTCGAATTAAAAAATAGAGAATTTACAAAGAAACTATAAAAATGTTCACAAGCTTGTAGTGACTTACTTTTATCAAGAGAACGCGATTGGTATAATGGAAACAATTATTATTATAACCAATCGTACCAGTGATTGTAGATGTAGAGTGATGAATTCCGTCCGATTGATTGTTCCACAATGATCCGTAGTGTTGGTCCGTACACGATCTATCCTTACGGAATCCTGCCTGTTGGTCACGAAGTTGGGCGTCTACGCAGTCCTTCATCCTGTTTAACAATACCCAGTCGAATGCTTTTCGTGGTATTGAGAAAAGGGTGAAGCTCCTGCAGTTATCATACTTGCTGAGATCGCCTTTCTTCGGTATTTTGATCAGAGTCCTTCATTTCCAGTCTCTTGATACTTGTTCCTCATCCCATATCTTATTGAAGAAAATGTGGAGTATCCTGGCAGTTGCCGCTACGTCTGCTTTTAGTACCTCTGCTGGAATGTTGTCCGGTCTTGTTGCTTTGGCACTTGATTTGTGCGACGGACATACTGATTCCTTCAATTGTTGGTGAGCCAATGTTGATTTGGAAGTCCGTGGGTGCTGCTTCGATGTTGGGTGGGTTCAGTGGAGCTGGTCGATTCAAGAGTTCTTTGAAGTGCTCTGCATACCTGTTTTGTTGCTCTTCAATGTTGGTGATTACCTCGCCTTCCTTGCTTTTCATTGGTCGTTCTGATTTATGATAATTTTCAGAGAGTTTCTTTGTTGTGTCACAATTGTCTCATGTTTCCTTCACTTGCAGCCTTTTCTGCCGTCATTGCTGAATCATCCACATATTTATGTTTGTCGACTCTGATGCTCCTTTTCACTTGCTTTTTTTTTACTTCTGTGTATTCAGCTTGTGCCTTGGCTTTCTCTGCTTTTGTTCGGCTGGTATTGATTGCTGCTTTCTTGTTCATCCTTTCTTGAATCTTATCCAGTGTATCAACAGTGATCCATTCCTTGTGGTGATTCTTCTTGCGGCCCAGAATGTCATGACATGTTGAAGTGATTGCCTTTTTGATCCCCTTCCAGTTGCTCTCCATAGTAGCTCCCTCTCCATTGAGTAGATCATGAAAGGCCTGGAACTTATTGCTGAGGACTATCTTGAATTTGTTGAGTTTGTTAGTATCTCTTCATTTCTGCAGCAATTTGAAAGGCTCTTCTGGTCTCCCACATTGTTCGGACGTTCCATGTACCTATAAAAATTGTTGCTCTGTTTGTTAGAAGGGGCATCAGCCACGTGACTTCCGAAGGAACTCGGCTTTCACCATGAGGCGTCATAGTTCTTCTTGATGAAGACTTTCTAACTGTCAGGGTAGAGTTCAAATGGTTTGAATTATTTTTTCTGGTTAGCATTTTTTAGTGAGTTAGTTCTCTACGGGATGACGTCTCTAACCCCATGCCCAACCCTCCTTCTTTACCCGGGCTTGGGACCGTCAGTAGCCCCAGAGGGGCTACTTATTTTTTATTTAATTCTCTTATATTTTACAATTTCATTTTTTAAAGTAAATCCAATCAACTCATTTTACTTACCAATTACGTATTCATTAATTTTACAATCTAACGATTTATTTGTTGCCAGCTCGCTTGATGATACTATTCTAAACGATGCTGCGGAAAGTTTTTCGTTTTCAGTCTAATGCTAGTTTAGTGGGGCCATACATTTAAATGTCAATTAGATCGGATGAAGTTGTCGACGGGATCACCAATTTAGTGGCCCGTAGTGGAGAATGAGTGTGAGCCAAATCTATTCAGCCAAGTGTTGTTAGTCAATACTTATCGTCACAAAAATGAGTTATAGACATGTGATGAATAGGATAAGAAATGTACACATACCTACGCTCATATAAAAGCAGTCAAATTAATTGACAAGTGAATAATTAACAAGGTCAAAACGTGAATCAACATGAACGGATAAATTGGCCTGTTCAGAAGCTAGAATAAGGTATATGGGCTTGACATAACCACCGACACTATAACACATTCACTTTCTGAAACATCATTTAGATTCTCAGATAAACATCGATTTTTAACACGAAAATCATTCGACACAATGGTTGAAGTTTTCTTTCCATTCACCACATGAGTATATTCCGCTGTTTTCAGTTTATACCAGAAATTTTAAAGTTTAACTCAAATAAAATAAACCAAAATGTATAATAAGCAGAGATGGATAGGGGCTAGCAGTGGAATCCAGGACGCGCGTCTCGTCCTGCTTGGGACTTGTCAGCTGGATGTACCTGCATCTCAGAGTTGATATTCACTCTGGGATTCGAACTCAGTACCGAGACTGATCAATTTCAGTCCTAAAACATCAATGGGAAGATTCAAGTGAAACAATATCAAGTGAACAAAATGTATAATTTTCAGTAGATTCTCATATATCGTTCTAATGACTCCATCATTGTCGTAGTGATTATACAAGATACTAAACAAACGGCTATTACTTTATTAAGTAATATGATTATCAAATGTATTCCCATATTAGATACGATCGAAGCAATTGATCATAAGATCGTGTGAGCAAGTATTCACATTGACCTGATGACTAAAACATGATCATAATTAGCCTGATAACAACCCTGTTATGTACATATTATAATCATACAATGATGTTATTATCATTATTATCTCTTACTATACAATTTGACACTCAATCTTTCTTCATTTTATACTGATTGTGACTGGATAGTTTAATCTAAATCATTTTTGACTTTTCTGATTTCCATATAAAACAATTATGAAGTATCTATGTTGTGACAGATTCACACGGTCATCTTAATGCATAAACATTGTCAAATTCATTAATTACATATTTATCTTATTCTGATAATTATAGACTTGTAGAGTATGATAATGAAATGATTCACTTAAATATTCTTCATTTTTGAAAGGTCGATGTATATTTTTACTAAAGTCATCCGGTATTTCTAAGCATACAATAAACAAATCACAATCGAAATCACGTATGACAAAGCATGATATTTTAACATGTTTATCAAATCTATTTTCATATAATCAACGAAGTGACGTTTAAAGATTGATTATGTTGTTGAGATTGAATAGTTGATCTACTAAACAACAAAGAAAACAATGCATTACTTATGTAATTCATAATGAACAAGAAATTACAATCACAAAGAATAAACATTGAATACCAGGATTCTTAGGCTGGTTAACACGTTGGTCAGACTTTATATAGGTTGTATTACATACAAGTGAACATAGATGTTACAAATAAAAGTCAATTTTGTTTTGATAGATTATGGCCAGGAAGTGATAGACTTCAATTAATGGTTTACGTATTTTGAGTTAAGCGATAGGAAAATGTTTGATTTAATGGTATGTTAGATTTATTCTATTCTAAGCTCACTATAGCTTATAGTGACTCACGTGCAATAGCGTTTATTCTCATCTAACGCAGTTAACCCCTTTTGCTAACTCATTTAGCGGACAAAGTCATCCGCACTATAACAACTTATTGTACCCTTATTATTTTGTGCTTGTATGAAATACGTATGCTTGAATATTGCTTACGGCCTACGCATTTATTCACTCTGCTAGTCTTACTACTAACTGCTTATTTGATTCGATTGCTCATTCATTTCACATGGTATATATATGTCCATGTTATTCATATTCAACACACACTCACTCACTCACACACTCTCGTCTCGCTCTTGCTCTGGCTCCCGCTCGCTTGCTTGCCTTTCGGCACAACTCTTCTATGCTTGTTTAACGCATCTGTACATTTGGATATATGTGTGTGGTCTCCTAATAAACGTAATCAACACTTCGTATTTGCCTTCTGATTAATATACCGTTGGGACGTTATATAGAACGGTCATCAAGACGAACTGTATACGAAGTTTAAGGATTATATCGAATACCGACCACCACAAGCTCGTACTGTGGTATATCAAGGTAACTAATGCCTCAATAGATTAAGATCCAGCAGACTAGACAACAATTTTACTATGATTAAGATAAATGTAAAGTGAATATGAAATAAACTGAACTTATGAATATATCTATAATAACCAATTTCTTTCATATCGACTTTCATCACTAACTGGAAAAACTAATGAAACAAGAGAACACTAAACAGATATGTTGTCTGATTTTAAGTCGTTTAGATAGTACACACTATAAATCATCAAATATCACAATAAACGTGAAAACTATCAAGTAGTTGATCACAATCCAAAAGTTTATAACTTTAGTTGATTCTCGACAAATCAAAATCTACATCATTGATTCTATCGATTATGGCTTCCTACTAGAACATCGGGATATGATTTTTAGAGCACATCACTAATAAGTATATAATTATTAGAAGGTGTATCACTCAAAAGTAATTTACGAATCTACAAAGCACTCGATCAATAGTTACGTTAAGTTAGGGTCTATTCGACGTCATACATCTACAATATTTACAACGATATCGATTATTACATGAATATGTTAATTATATATAACAAGGATACTAACACTTTAAATTTCCTAATAAGTTTTTATTCAGTCTTTTGTAACATAGTTGGTAATCTAATTAGAAAATCTTGCTCACTCTGCATCATATTTCTTCTGATTTGCAATAATCAGTCATTGTAAGTGTTCTTATGACGAAATCTGATGTGCATTAATCAATGGACTAGGCTATGAAGAGGGATCTCATTCACCCTTTACGTAAACAACTACAATTTTCGAAGGAAGGACTATTTGCAGTTTTATTGACTAAAATTACGCCAGAGGATCGGATGATAACAATTAAAGAGATGCATGAAAACAACAAGATACTAGTTTCTAAAAATATGCATTGTATAGATTTAGAATTGAGGTCATCAGGATGAGAGATGAATGAAAGTTCTATGCCAGAGTAATAACAACCTATCGAACTAATCTCTAAACTGTTCTCTAGGTTTTTAGTGGTGATGATCACTGGGATCCATGATCTGCAATTACAATAACTGTACCACACTTTCGAATAGTTCAAAAGCGGCTAATTTGAAAGTTAGTTCCTGAAATGAACTTAACTACTGCAACAAAATATGCTATCAAAAACGATACACTAAAAACTTCCCCAGGACAACAGATGACAAACACGAAGAGTCGATGTTATTGATATAGTTAATAAACCTGGAATGAAACCGTGCTAACAGTAATAAAAAATTCTCTAATCCTTTGAAACTAAGTAAAAGACAAACATTAAAATGTTTAGAAAAACTAAGCAAAGATGGATAGTGGCTAGCAGTGGAATCCATCTAGGTAATACGCAAAGTATGCACATGTGCCTATAACAGACAGATCAATTGAAGTCCTAAACATCAATGGAAGATTGAAGTAAACAATACCAATACAATATCTGATTATCACAAAGCCTGATAAGGGAATAAGAACTGTCATACTTAACAAAAAAGACTACGTTGACAAGATGAATGACATCTTGAATGATCACCAAAAATGTCAGAAACTGAATAAACGAAAAAAGTGTTAATAATAAGATAAAGAATGAACTGACCAGATTTTTAAAAAAAAGCTCAGAGATCAACAGATGATTCCACCAGACACATAAGAAACAATTAAGCCGATAGCTTCATATTTACGTAGGTTATACGGACTACCGAAGTTAAACTGGATATCCGATGGAGACCAATTATGGGAATGTACGTTTCCCTTATTATAATGTAGCCAATTGGTTAGTAAACGTTTTAAGACCACTCCACAAACACCTAGTGAAGCATATTATCAAGGATGTATTCCAATTCGTCGACAAGATTGGAAATATAAACACGAAAGATTAAACGATGATGGCCTTTGACGTAACGTCATTGTTCACAAATGTCCGGCTCAGAGAAACTGCAGAATATATTTGTGAACAACTTAGAGAACCAGAAGTAGAGACTACAATCTCTCTGGAGATCATCAAAGCATTACTAAAACGTACTATGAATATGCATTTCAAATTCAATGGTGAAATCTATAGACAAATAGATTGTGTCGCGATGGGTTCACCCCTAGGTCCAATATCGGCTGTCAATTTTCTCTCTAAACTATAAAACAGCCCACTGTCACAACAGATCGACAAGTTTTCATTTTACTGCTGATATATGGATGACATATTTATCCTTTGTAACAAGTATACGGACTTGATAAAAACACTCGAGCAATTCAATACAGTTCACCCGTCCATGAAATTCACATGTGAGAAAGAAAATGGGGAGTAAAATAGCCTTTCTAGATGTTCTACTTACAAAGAGAAAAGATGGGTCACTAAGAAGAAACAAAAACAGGAAAACCACTTGGACAGGTCAATATACAAACCTTCCTTGTTTTGTTCCTCTGCAATACAAAAGGAGCCTTATTAAGACGCTGAACCATAGAATCAAGACCGTATACTTCATAGATACGGTTAAAGATGAAACAAGGGCATTATACACGTCAGTCAGTCAGTCAGCTACAAAGTAGGACCAGGCACATATGTGCATCGGTCCAGGTTGCCATACCGCATCAGCACAACAAGATGAACACCGGATTCATAGCAGTGGTTATGTCAAAGGTGGTAATATATAAGAGAAAGATTGCATATAGAGATGTAATACAAGAAGAAAGAATTGGTTCGTAGAAAGAAAGATATGAAGTGATTTTAATCTCTTAGTTTAAGGGAAGACAGGGAGTGTATACACCGACGCCATTGTGATCGACTCTGAGCCATGTCACCAAGAGTCTCCAACCATTGGTTACGATAGTCACGCGGACCCCAACCAAGTAGTCTGCATCTACCAACATGGCTCAGACTACAAGTTAGTGACTTCAAGCACTGATGCCACGTTTTGGTTTGGCCGCCCCTAACTTTCTTCCAACCATCTCCAATACCGGATAGCATTGCACGTCGTGGTAATCGGTGTTCAGGCATACGTAACACGTGGCCCAACCATCTCAGTCGATGAAGATTCATAACCTCATCAACTGATTTACCATCATTCCCTAATACCCTGCGTCTAACCTCACTATTACTTACCCGGTGATCCCAGCAGACGCCAGCAATATTTCTAAGGCATCTGTGGTCAAATACTAATAGCTTACGAGTGTCTTCTACTCTTAATGGCCATGTTTCGCTGCCGTAAATTAAAACAGAACGGACTGCCGCGCAGTATACTCGTCCTTTTATTGATAGACGGATATCTCGCCTTCGCCAAAGGTGACGTAAGTTGGCAAAAGCCAAACGAGCTTTTCGAATCCGTGCTGAGATTTCGTCCGATACCAACCCATTAGGGCTGATCAGACTTCCAAGATATGTGAAGTTGTCAACGCGTTCGACTACTTCACTCCCTATCCTTAGTTCAGGTGTTGACGCAGACCAGTCCTGAAGCAACAACTTGCATTTAGAGGGAGAGAAGCGCATTCCAAACATCCTGGCATTGTTGCTCAGTGCTACCAAAAGACTCTGCATTTTGTCAGCGTCTTCACCAAACAGGACTATGTCATCTGCGTATTCTAAGTCGATAAGTGGACCTCCTGGATGGAGATCAATACCCGAGAACTCAGTCGACGAGAAAGTTATTTCCATCAGTAGATCTATGATGAAGTTAAACAAAAATGGGGAAAGTGGACAGCCTTGACGGACACCACTTGAGGTTGCAAAAGTAGATGACAGTTCGCCATAAGCTCTGACTCGACTAGTAGTGTTCGAGTAAAGAGCCTTCACAAGGTTTATGTACTTCTGAGGTACGCCTTTCAATGACAGACACTGCCACAGAATCTCGCGGTCTACCGAGTCAAATGCTGCTTTTAAGTCGAGAAAGACCACCATTGTCGGACGCCGATAAGTATGCCTGTGTTCTAGAATCTGACGAATGGTGAATATGTGGTCGATGCAGCCACGACCAGGTCTAAAGCCAGCTTGATTCTCTCGTGTTTGCAGTTCACGAGTCTTAGTTAGGCGTCTGATAATTATCGAGGCTAGTATTTTAGATATTATATTAGTTAAACTAATCCCTCTGTGGTTGTCACAGGATGATTTTGACCCTTTCTTATATATTGGGACGATAAGTGATTGTGACCAGTCAGATGGGATAACGTCTAACTCCCAGATTTTAGCTAAAATATTAGTCAACCTAGTCGCTAAAATTGGACCACCATCCTTAAAGACTTCTGGAGCCAGTCCATCTGGACCAGCTGCCCTTCCTCGTTTCAGATTAACTATGGCCTTTTGAACTTCAGCGAGAGTTGGGGGACCTACTTCAATGTTCCATTCACTGTCTGGGAATGGAGGGTAGTTGTAGAGTAGCTGAAGGCCAGCTGAACTGTTCTCTAAAATGTTCCGCCCATCGTTCTAAACGTCTGGACTGGGAGCAGATGAGAGTATCGCCTTTTTCCGATATAATCTCACTTACACTTGACTTATTAATTCCAGTTTCTTTTATTAGTCTGTAAAGCTGTCTTGTGTTCCCTATAGTCGCCGCCTTTTCCATCTCTTTTGCTTTCGTTGCCCACCACTGCTCACGGTCGTTCCTTAGACTTTTTCTTAACCTAGATCTGATTTGTTGTCGCTCTTCATCATGTTCGGAACCTGATGGGACGAGTTTGCGAGAATCCATCAGTGTGATAGACTTTGAAGAAATCCACTGGTTCTTTGTAACTCTGTGGTTTAAGTCGCTAATAGATGTCACTGCTGCTTGTATGTCTTTCCAAGCAACATCTGGGTCAGCCTCGTCTTCAGAACTACCTAAGTGTGAACTCAGTTGTTCTTGGAACCTATTTTTGGTTTTCTCGTTACTCAACTCAGTTCTAATGGGTCTTTTTAATGTGGCTTTTTTGCGTCCGGTGAGGCGCAAGCAGATGCGTGCCCGTATTAGGGCGTGGTCGGAGTCCAAGCAGGTACTCCAGAATGAGCGACAATCTTCTACCGACCCTCTCCAACGATGACTGATGGCAATATGGTCTATTTGAGTCCATCGTTGGTTTGGTGTAGGGGGTCGCCATGTTAGACGATGTCTCTCCTTATGCTTAAAATTTGTGTTTGCTAAAAATAAGCGATTGTCTGAGCACAGTTGCAGCAGACGGTCACCATTATCTGTTCGCTGTGCCGGAATGCTAAAATGCCCCCCTGAATGCCCTGGTACGGCCGAGAGTGGGGAGAGTCCGCTCTCCCTCTCGAAATACTCTCACACGGCCGCGCGTATACAGCCTCTGCCAGGGAAGTCCTACTCATTGCCTTCTCGTGGCGGGGGTGTTGTCTACGAAAATGAGAGGACGAAAAGCGAATGTCCGGCGCTTTAACCGGATTCCAAATCAATGGTGCACATGGGCTCCAGTATCCTGCGGGAACGAATGGCGTATGAACCAATCGTTGGTCACCGGCTACCATGGGACTGCATCTCCTTACGATGCTCCACTGCCTTGTGGGTTAGACCTTTAGGTCAAAGGCTCGGGGAGTGGCCCCCTAAGATAACCACCTGCTTCGGTTTGGGCACCCGGGCAGTATCACAGCCCACACACAAATTGATGAACTCTTTATGCCTACGGAAATTACCTTTCTTGCTTTGAAAAACAAACAATTGATTCAGATTATTATCATTACAATTATTGTCATTATTAATACTGTTATTATTATTACTAGTATTATTGTCATTATTGTTATTATTATCATTATTATTATTATTTTCCACATTACTCACCCTCTTTTATACTTATACAGCGGCTCGTCTTTGGCGGAAATCCGACTGTATCTATACGTTCTCGAGTCACTGTCCGGTTTGAAAATTGTATGTTACCACCGAATACGAGGACTGAAGCAGATTTTCTGAAACCACGTGCACCATTCAAACTGGCTGCCTTCAACGTTCGCACATTTATGCAGGTCGGACAACAGATAGGGCTGGCTATGTCTTTGGAAAGTCTTAATATCGACGTGTGTTGTCTATCCGAGACCCGTATTCAAGACTCTGGCGAAGTACTACAAATTCGATCTCCATCTGTCGCTTCGAAAAGCTTGTTTTACGTGCGCTTATCCGGGGACCCTGTGGCATCTTCGTCTGGTCTTGCTGGCGTTGGTGTCGCACTAAGCGCTAGAGCTGAGGCAGCACTAGTCGATTGGATCCCCATTAACAGTCGGTTATGTGCTGTTAGATTAGAAAGTTCCATCAAAGTGAGAAGAAATCGGCGTGAGAAACGATGTCTTTTCGTCATCTCCGCCTATGCCCCGACAGATTGCAGCCCGGATGCAATCAAGGATGAGTTTTACCACCAGTTATCAGTTCTTCTCCAGAAAGTGCGTTCGACAGATATTGTAGTACTAGCCGGAGACTTGAATGCTCAGGTCGGGCGTCTAGGCACAGAAGAGAGTCGTTTAGGTGGCCGATGGGGACTCGTTGGTCGCAGGTCAGATAACGGGGACCGTCTACTGCAACTTTGCACAGACCACAACCTGTTTCTGGCTAGCACTAACTTTCGGCACAGTCATCGCCGATGTGCCACCTGGCGTCCTCCCTCTGCATCTCAAGCCTGGACTCAGATTGATCACATCGCGATCAGCTACCGCTGGCGTGGTTGTGTAAAAGACTGCCGCTCCTTTTGGAGTACCTATCTGGACTCTGACCATGCCTTGGTCTGCGCCAATCTTACCTTACTTTTCAGTGGACAACGAAGTGAACGCCATCAACGGATTGATGTTAGCAAGCTGGTTGCAACTTCTGTTGCAAGTAAGTATCGAACCGAGCTAGCCTCTAGGCTAGCTACCACTCCACCGAAAAGTATAGATGAGCATTGGTTGCAATTGCATGACGCCATGAAAATGGCGGGAACAGTCAGTTGTGGGTTTGCGAAACGTCCCGCCTTTAAGCACTGGGTTTCTTCTGGTTCCTTACAACTCATTGAAGCCCGTCGGTCTACTCCGGGTGACCGTGAGTTTGACCATAAACGAAGGATGTTACGTAAGGAGATTGGGCAAAGCTTGCGTAAGGACCGAGAAGCCTGGTGGTCGATGCGTGCTAATGAGCTGGAAGCAGCAGCTGCATCTGGTAACTACCGGAAGCTCTTCCAGCTCATCCGAGCCACTGGCAGCAAGAAGTCTGGTGTGAGTGAAACAATCTGCGAGGATGATGGGATGCCAATCACTAACATCCATCGACGTCTTGGACGATGGGCAGAATTTTTCGAAGGGCAGTTCAACTGGCCTGCTGCTCCGGCAACATCGGTCAGACTGTCCTGCCCTCCATGGCCGGTGACGACTGATCCACCAAATGAGGAGGAAGTCCGCAAGGAACTCCAACTCTTGAAGCGTTACAAATCACCTGGCCCAGATGACTTACCTCCGGCTCTTTTTAAAGATGGTGGTGACTTTTTGACTAAGGAATTGACGACGTTGTTTACAAAGGTTTGGGAACTAGAGAGTGTACCAACGTCATGGAATGAGTCGATAGTTGTCCCTATCTTTAAAAAGGGTTCACGTCGTTCTTGTAACAACTATCGGGGGATAAGTTTACTTCCGATTGCGTCCAAGCTATTGGCTTCCGTCATTCTTCGTAGGTTGTTCAAAACCCGAGAAAGATTGACTCGCGAGGAGCAGGCTGGGTTTCGTTCTGGTCGAGGATGTATTGATCATATCTTCACCCTCCGCCAAATGTTAGAACACCGCCATACTTTTCAAAGGCCAACAATCGTAGTGTTTCTTGACATCAGGGCTGCCTTCGATTCGTTGGACAGGACTGTTCTCTGGGATTGTCTATTGAAGAAGGGTGTGCCTGAGAAGTTTATTAACATCCTGAAAGCCCTATATAAAAACACCTCAGGCAGAGTGAGGGCATACAACCACCTCTCTCCATTGTTCCATTCGAGCAGTGGGGTTAGGCAGGGTTGCCCAATCTCACCATTCCTCTTCAACTTTGCCATCGATGACATTCTGGAAACAGCTCTGATGAATGTAAGTAATGGTGGTGTGGATCTGTTGCCTGGAGAAAGACTTCTCGACCTTGAGTATGCGGACGATATTGTCTTACTGTGCGATAATGCCCAAGGCATGCAATCCGCACTTAATCAGTTGGCAATCAGTGTCCGTAGGTATGGTATGTGCTTTGCACCTTCGAAGTGCAAAGTACTTCTACAAGACTGGCAGGATTCTAATCCTGTACTCACCCTGGACGGTGAGCAGATAGACGTAGTTGAGAAGTTCGTGTATCTGGGTAGCTGCATAAGTGCTGGTGGGGGTGTGAGTGATGAGATCAATGCACGAATAGTGAAAGCCAGAGCGGCTTATGCCAATCTGGGCCACCTTTGGCGCCTTCGTGATGTTAGTCTGGCTGTAAAAGGTCGGATCTACAACGCGTCGGTGAGAGCAGTTTTGCTCTATGCTTGTGAAACCTGGCCTCTCCGAGTTGAGGACGTTAGACGACTCTCTGTGTTCGATCATCGCTGTCTCCGAAGGATTGCTGACATTCAGTGGCAACACCATGTCAGTAATGCAGAGGTTCGGCATCGTGTGTTCGGGCACAGAGATGATAACTCAATTGGTGTCACCATCTTGAAACACCGACTTCGGTGGCTTGGACATGTTCTCCGAATGTCGTCCCAGAGAATTCCACGTCGTGCATTATTTGCCGACTCTGGGACTGGTTGGAAGAGGCGGAGAGGTGGTCAGTGCATGACATGGTGTCGTGGCATGAAAGAAAGCTGCAAAGGACTGGCTTGTGTTGGTCCTTCACGACTCCCTGGTTGGGGTCCGAGAGATGGTGCTACACAGTGGCTAGAGACGTTATCAGATATGGCTCAGAATAGAAGCCAGTGGCGATCCTGCTGTAACCTTCTTTTACTTTCTTTCTAAAAAGTGGTTGTGTCTCCTTTACCTGAAAGATTTCTTCTGATTGTACCTTTTCGTTCCGTCGTTACTACCACACTACCTTACTCCAATCTCTTCGTCATTGTTCTCTTTTTCTTTTGCGTTCCCTAGTTTTTTTTTTCTTTCTATTTCTCTTCGAATTTTCATTGTTTTGTGTGGCGCATATATATTGGCGCTCTCTTGTACCAATATTTATGTGTTCAAATAATAATAATAATAATTCTGTTTGGTTTAAACTACCTATCTGAGCATTAAAGTCACCTGCTACGAGTACTATGTCTGAGCGTTCAGCTTTCTGAAGAAGTTCGGAAGCTTTCTGTAAAATTCATCTTTCACTTCATCTGAGCTGCAGTCAGTGGGAGCGTAGGCAGAAACGACGAAAAGGCAACGACGTGTGTCCCTATCCTTCCGAGTTCTTACGGAGCCGTTTAGCCGAACAGCACATAGACGACTGTTGACGGGGATCCACTCTAGCAGTGCTTGTTCCGCCCTCATGTTTAGTGCTATGCCTACACCTGCCAGTCCACGAGAACTGGCCATCGGGTCACCAGATACACGAAGGGTGTATCTCGTTGGCTCTCCGTTTTGCCGAGGTGAGGTCAAGTGAATGACCACACTGGAATCCTGTATGCGTGTTTCGGAGACACAGCATACATCAATGGAAAGAGACTCTAGGGTTTTAGCCAAGGAAGCCTGCTGACCGATTTGACATAGGGTGCGTACGTTGAAGGCTCCAATGTGTAGTTTGGAGCGAGGTTTCAGTAGACCTGGGACAGGGTTTTGAGCACTAGAATCGTTGGCTATGGTGACACTTGAGGAGGAAGCCGAAGGAGGAAGTTTAGGGTTGAAAGTCGATGTAGGAGGAATAATAGGAATTGAAGAGGAAGGTTGATTATGAATACAGTGGTCTCGAGTGCTGTTAGAGGTATGAGGGCGGTTATCACTTCCCGGTTGCCCACACCGTGGAAGGGTTCTTCTGGAGGTACCTGAAAAGGAAATTGGATTAGAGGCGGTCTCAGTGACCTGAGAGCGTGACCGCAGTGCCCAAGGGACAACTGCTTGAGGCCGGTCGCGCACGGCCTTTTCGTGAGAGGTTTGTGACGTGTTAGATCCGTTCTTCAAAGGGCCTTACCGCCGGAGACGGAAATCCGTGAGGTAAGGTGAGGTGTGCATTTTTAGGGTCGACCTTTTCTAACCCCACCCCTCCTTGTGGGAAGGCAGCATCGCTGTCATGCTGGTTGTCCGAGGGAAACACCTTACTGTTGTCACACCTCTGTACAGTCAGCAGTACGACTTCGCCTTTGGACCTTGGGTTTGTTGCTTTTAGTCTTACCGCTCTTCAACCGACCTGTCTGACATGGTAGGACCTTGAGGAACGGTTGTTCCAGCCAGTATAGCTCGGTTGCTTCATCACGATAGGCAAGCCCGACCACCACGTCAAGGTAGCAACAACGGTCGGGCATTATACACGACCCTGGAAGAAAATGGATATCCTGAGAAATTTATAAATAAAAACATGGTCAATAAAAGGGAGAATAGAGAATGCCTAACTGAGAATAAAAAGCCTCTGTATATACGCTCACAATTCATAGGTGATGCGCCTAGTGAAATGTTAAGACGGAATTTAAGCAGATTAATCCAAAGAACTTTTAATGCAGGTAAACTACAATTAATAATTTCCACATGTCCGATAATCACCCCAAGGTTGAGAGATAAATCACCTAGACTAGCCACCTCTTTCTTTATCAATCAATTCAACTTCTCCTGTGGAGCAAATTATATTGGCATATGTTCTAGGAATTTGTATATTCAGGCTCGTGAGCACTTCTCGCGTGGTTGAGCAAAGGTGTAGTCAAAACAGTTAACAGCTCCATTTAAGCCCATTTAATGCAGACGGGACACACAACCAACGTGGACCAATCTTCCGCAATAATATATTGTGTTAGCAACACTCTACATAAATCCGTCAGACTGAGAATCCTACAGATGGTCGAAACAATTACTATTCGGATCAAAAAGCCAGAGCTTTGCATCCAAAAGAAATATGTTCAGCCGCTCCTTTTACCCTACCCAACTAGTTAGTAATGAACGTTATAATATGGTGATGTAATTTGATTAGTGTTTATTTTCATGTCCCAAACTTATTATTATTATCTTTATCATTGTTTTATTATACTTGACAACCTTTTTAAGAAATTTATTCAGCATCCACCCTTATCTACTATATCTGACCTAATTCATTTTATTCTACATATTACTTTGCTTGAGTTGAAGCTATCACGAGTTCACTTAATCCGTGAACGAGAAACAAGACTCGGTGACCAAAAACCAGTAGCTAGCTATTGATGCGTCTCAACCCCGCTAACTAGAGGGATAAGTTCAAGCTTAGAATGGGGAAGTATATTCTGCAAGCAGCCAGAAACGAGCGATAACAGCAAACACAACTCAGAACGCATATATATACAGTACAAAACCGTCCTTGGGGAGAGTTACCAAATAACATACTGAAAGATGCAACGAACCAATAGCGTTTAAGATATTTCCCAGTAGGAAATACGACATAAAGGTGACAAGAGCATGTATAAAATAACATTGCTAGAAAAATGTATTTGTTAAATTATCATTTTATTTCTAAAGAAAAATTGTACAGAGATATTTCATCAATGATTTATTTCATAAGAATAAAGAGAAAAATTAAGCAATCCAATGGTTTATTCCTCTTTCAAGTTGGTTTATTACTCTGTGTACTTGTGTTTCTTTTATGTTTACGATGTCGATTGAGAAATTTCATTCGATTTTTTGAACATTTACGATTACGTATTGGATCCCATTGTTTGAATTTATGAATAGAATCTTTAGTGGAAGTTGTAGATTGTTGTTGGTGTTGTTGAGACTTATGACATTTCACTTCTTCATGTAATCCAGACTAAATAAAAATAGAAACATTTATAAAATGTTAAAATATATAAATGTATGCAAACTTTTTATAACAAATAGTATATACACATTTTGTATACATCTAATAACGCTCATATTACATATAACTATGTGCCAATTCTTAAAACAACTTTCAACCAATATCAAAGTCAGAATCTTCAACACCAACGTCAAGGCAGTTTTACTGTATGGAGCTGAAACTTGGAGAACTACAACAACCACAATCAAGAAAGTATAAGTATTTATAAATAGCTGTCTTCGCAAAGTACTCAACATCCATTGGCCAGATACCATCAGTAACAGCCTTTTGTGGGAGAGAACAAATCAGCTTCCAGCTGAAGAAATTAGGAAAAGACGATGGAAATGGATAGGACATACATTGCGCAAATCATCAAACTGCATCACGAGTCAAGCCGTAACTTGGAATCCTGAAGGGAAGCGGAAAAGAGGAAGGCCAAAGGACAGATTACGTCGGGAAATAGAAGCAGATATGAAAAGGATGAATAGGAATTGGAAGGAGCTGGAAAGGATTGCCCTGGACAGGGTTGGATGGAGAATACTGGTGAGCGGCCTATGCTCCTTCATGAGGAGTAACAGGCGTAAGTAAGTAAGTAAATATGTGACAATTAATCAAAGATACTTAGATTTAAGTTATACTTTCGTGTCAACAATACGGATATTATCTGGTTATGTGAACTAAAATGAAAAGAATAGGTTACAGATCAGAACATTCCATGAAAGACAATTTTTTCTAATCACAGGGCTTTATCCTTGCATGTTCGTGAACATGTACCAGCTTGGTTAGGAAAACGAGTTATCAAGTCAATTAATAGCACCATTCTTTCTCATTTGGTATATAGTGAACATCATATCAAAATAGAGGAAGCTTTCTCTGTTTTATATTTTCCAAATCAGGTACTTATCATACTACTTTGTTTTGATTTAAGTAGTTAAGACTTTTCTTTGTCATTTCTCAACTTATAGTTTTTGTGGCGATAACCATTTGACAAATAATCAAAGATATAACTTTATATACTTTCATCTCAACGATAAGGATACTGTCTGATTACGTCAACTTAAATGGAAAACAATAGGTTACAGATCAGAACATTCCATGAAAGACAATTTTTTTCTAATCACTAAGATGTGATTTATTCTTACAGACACTCCAACTTGATTTTTATCATTTGCTTTAAACTTTCTAAATAACAATTAAATATCATAGAATATTAATTAATGGTAATAGTATTTAAGTATCACAATATGGTATGTGTTATATTTTAATTTGAATAAAATGGAATTGTTTATCAATGTAGTCAGATCATTTCATTATTCGATAGTAATTTGTGGATTACATTGATAAGATTTCAACAACAGTTGGTGATCCTATGAAATGATTACAGAAAAATCTTAATTAATACTATATTAGAATATATCATTTGTGTAAAGTATATTTCACTGGTTGAAATCATGAGTCAATTGAAGCTAGACCACCATGGAAAACCTGGAAGCACTGGGCGACCGTTTCGTTCAAGTATGGGACTCCTTACAAGTGGGCGTCCACGATCCCGCCCCCGGCGAAATTCGAACGTAGGACCTATCAGTCTCACACGCGAGCGCTTAACCACTAGCCAACTGAGCCGGTATCCAACGGTGTTAATGTCCAACTTCAACCAATCCACTCATGATTTCAACCAGTGAAATTCCTAAAATCTCCACAAAACCCCTTCTGAGAAAGTATATTTGAAATAATTTCAATAATTGAAATTTCAAGTTAACATTGACTACATTACTATTAGATACACTGATCAGATTCAATTATCATTTATAATAAGAAATAACACTTGAAATTTGTACTGCAGAAAATGCACCTTTTGAATGTTATCATATCATAGAGTAGTGTGTAAGATTAAAGATAATGTTTATTATTGAATTGTTTGCATTGGCAAGCAAGTTATTTATCTTTCAAATTAACTCTAATCAATAACAAACAGTTTAGTTGAAAAAATAGTTCATTCAATTATAAATTTATACAGACTGTATTTTAATTGCGATCATGAACCGATTGGTGTTAGACTACAGTTGGAAGCCTGCAGCTAATCCGTGTCGAGTAGAGACAGGTATCTACCTCAGTACAATGGAAGATGGTCGCGCAATTTCGTCGATTGGTTTATATTAGATACTGACACCACTGGATGCCAACTCAGTGGTCTGGTAGGTTAAGCGTTCGCGCGCGAGACTGAAAACTCTGACTTCGAATCCCGCAGGCAGGATCGTGAATTGTTGCATGATCTCAATTAAAAACATAAAAATCTCCACAACCCCTAGACTGTATTTTCTTACTTTTTTTATCCTTAATTAACGGTACAATGAAGTGTTAAAAGTTGTAATTAAGCTATTGTGTCATAAACTATATCGATACAATGATTTATCTAAAAAATACCAGTAAAATTGATAAGAATATCAAAACATTTTTTTTCAAATCGCATATCAATCATATCAAGAGAATCACTTTTTTGCTTGAATTTCACTAGGTATATACCATTAGATTGATATAATATTATTATTGAGAGCTCGAGATTAATTGGCGAGACTCTAATTTAGGGACGACCTTTGAACGAACCTTAAATGACCAATCAGAAGACAGTTAGTATAAAGTGAAAATATATTATAAGAAAGTAATGAATTACAGTGGATATTCTTCTTTTACATGATTTAAAAACTTGTTAAGGTTTGGTAAAGGTTCAGAGGTGCTGAATTCATAATGCATGCGGTAAAGAAACTCGTCCATAGGGTTAGGGTGCTAACATGCGATCGGTTTACAACGGATTTTAGAGGTTATGGTAACGGTTACGGATTAGGGTTAGGGTTGTAGCCTCTCAATAAACACTTCTTCTCTAAAATCCGTTGTAAACCGATCGCATGTTAGCACCCTAACATTATTGACGAGTTTCCATAGCGTATGCATTATGAATTCAGAACTTCTGAGACTTTATCAAACCTTAACAAGTTTTTAAATCATGTAAAAGAAGAATATCCACTGTAATTCATTACTTTCTTATAATATAATTTCACTTTATACTGTCTTCTGATTGGCTAATAATTGAAATTGCTCAAACGCTTCTGATTGGCTCGTCCCTAAATTAGAGTCTCGCCGATTAATTTACAAAATACCATAACGAAGTACTGATTAGTAGACTATTTAGTATCTGGAAACTTTAATTTAGATAAATACTGTGATTAGAATAAATGTATTATTGGTTGTATCCCATTGAGTAGGAAAAATTTCATTTTTGATATTTCGTGTCTTAATGGAGGACACTTCCTCAGAGTGAATAAATTTATTTGGAACTATCAAGTCCAATCTTGGCAGTGACACTCATAAATAGTCGTGATAAAAATAAATAAATTTTTGGGAGAGAAAGTTCCAATGCATTAAAATAGTGATAAGAACTCATAAAGTGAACAAACATTAGATGATTATGTAATAAACTAACTGAAAATAGATTAATAGTAATAAAGAAAGATATAAATTGAAGAAAAAATGATAATGATGTAATCAAACTTCAGAAAGAGTTGCTAATTACCATTCCAATATTCTGAAACATTTCCCTCTCAAATTTTATTATTTGCCTGAAACAAAACAAATGATTAATATTCATTCATCAAATATGAGTGAGTTACACATATGCACATACATACAGCATTCACATGATTCATGATCTTACTGAATCATATGGATAAGCATTAAGTGTAGACATGATTTGATTATTAAGACATTATTCATTCTTTGATCATTTTGATTATGATCATTACCCTGAAGAAGTCCGGACAAATTTGTTGAACGTGTTGAAATATTCGGAAAAATATACCAATAATTATCATGCTAAGTCTAATAGTGTCCTAGGACTTTAAATGGACATTCCCTACTGGCCAATGTTTATTTCACTTGTTAAATATTGTACAAATGTTGTTTTTTATTTTATGGTACGATGTGGTCTGTTTGATTGGTATATAAACAGAGTATGTCTGAAATATAACGATTTGTATCTCAGAGGCTGAGACTTGCGTTCTCGATTAAACTGGCTGGACTAGACAGGGAAGAGGAACCAATCGAGACTCTACGCCGTTCGTACGTGTTTCACATGTCATTGATCCGATCGATAATTCACTGCGCATCTAATATGCAGTCCACAAGTCATAACAGGACGAAACATTGAAATTATTCTGAATAGAATTTACAAAAATAATAATTTTCATTTAATCCGTTCACAATTTCTATCAAATTATTCAATCATATATTGACAAATAACCGTATAAAATATGAGAAAAAGAAAATTGAACTAGGAAATTGAGTAGAAGTGGGAAAATGCAATAAACTTGTATAATACACTTCATACAGAATGATTACACAGTTCATAAATTATCAGTCAGTAAACGAATGAATTTTTATCCATCAAAGTTACCATAATTCACACCAGTAAAGTAGAAGAGAAAATAACACAAAATTCAATGAAAACTAAAACAGGAGATATTCAGTTCAAATAGAACAAATGAGATGAAAGAACGGAAAGTTAAGGATAACATTCAACGCGAAATTCAAAAGAGGAATAAATGAAGCTGGACTACTGTAACCAACTATGTATGACGTTACTCAACGTTCCTAACTAAAGACGATGATTATTGTGCTTGCTTTAGTTAGGAAATTTGCGTCTATCGACTTATGAGCCAGACCAATGACTAATAAAATGGTGAATTAACGCCATATCTTGCTTTCTCCTCTTAGATTTCCCCCAATCCAGTCCTAAACCAATCAGTATTACATGTTGTGGGTAAGCTGTATTTAAGAATAAGTAATACATATTTTAACCGCCACATTACATGAAGTTTTACTATCTCATTAATCAAACTGCAATCTCAATATGGTAGCTTTAGGGTGAACTTAAGTGATACTCATATAGTTATGAATACACTTTTTAGCAAAATGTAGCCATCGTGCAGATAAGCATATATACAAATATAATTTGAAATAGGTGAATTTATGGAGGCATTAAATTTTAAAATATTCATCATAAATTGATTTCATTTCGTGGGGCATCAAGAACTGGATAACCGGACTGGTTTAAGCTTAGAACACCTCATCAGTGTGTAACTACAATTACACATATAAGTAAACCCATAAAATTCACGACTATCAAAGTCCAATAGTACGTTTTCCCCTTTTTAATTAATATGAGATAAAGTGAAGATCTAGAATGATGCTATCACGGAATAATGATCTCAGTAATTATTACTTCTCTAGCTGATAAGAGCCTTTTGACAAACCAATTGATCAACCATAATCAGTGTAAAGCCTGATAGACAGCTAACTTATTCATACTATATTTGCATGAATTAATAGTAATTTAAAAATAGTAAAGAAATCGAAATAATCGTAATATCAATGATAAAGACAGAAAGTGAAAATTGGGAATATGGTTTGAAGAGACAGAATAAGAAAGCATACATAAAGGAATAATATAATTTAAGATCCATTTATCACAAACCTCATATTCATCTTTTACATTCAGTACGCCTTGTTCTTCTAGATTTATATTCTTCTTGACTTGTTCGGTTTTTGAAGTCCGATGCTTTTTCTTTGATTCCCAGACACGTTTCACAGATGTGTATAGACGCATAGTAGCTCTAGCATCTTCAACTGAATCGTGTTCACCACTTTGTACATTCACACCAAGAACTTTTTGTGTCAGTGCTTTGAGTGATGGTATACGACCATTGAATAAATCCCGAAATGGACGATAACGTGATGTATCACGAATAAAACGACGAGGGTGCGACAATCTTAAAACCTGTCAGTTACAGGAATAAAGAAAGCGAACGAAAAACGTACTTAACTGGAAAAAATTAAAAAATAAAACCATAACGCTATAAGTTATGAACCGAGAAAGTAATTAATTATAAAGTAGATAAAAATAATTACGTCCGCTATTTTGAAGTTGATTTATCACCACAAAAACTAGAAGTTGAGAAATTACAAAGAAAAGTCTTCACTACTTAAATCAAAACAAAGTAGTATAATAAGTAGCTGATTTGAAAAATATAAAGTAATCTCGAACTGTATAATCTTTCAATATTACTGAGCGTTTACAATTGAGAGATGTTTACGCAAGCTCCGTAAAGTAATTAACTAAAAAAAGAAGTTGATAGGAAAAAAAAACACTTTAAGCGTTTATCTTCAATCAGATAAAGACTTACATCCTGTCATATGAATCTCAGTTATTATGTGAGGTTGTAATTTTTACAACGACTCTAGAAATACTTAAAACTTTTAGTCATTATCAGTAATTCAAGTCTGGATTCTATAATTATTGTAGAAAGAAACTTACAAAGACTATTTAATATAATGGATAGTCTAAAGTATTTCTCTCTTCCAGACGTATACTACGATAATATGAATAATCACGTTATATCACATCCAGGATTCATAACCCAGAGTATAGACTAAATAATACTTTATTTAGTGCAATTGCATGCAGACACTCTCAGTGAGTTCACGGTGAAAATTAATGGGAGGAAAACAACCCACATATTTAATAGTAAGTACTCTGTGTCTATTTGTCCACGCTCAATGATTAATCACACTTTAGTTTCACTACCACATATCACTTTTATATTATCCCTCAAAGGGTCGACGACTGTTAAACCTCATGGACATTTCACTGCACAAAACAATTAACAGACTGGGCAATGTAAAGGATTCAGTATATCAAGTTGAACCACATTAAAAACAATGGGATAGATTAGTAGTAGTAGGAAACGGAGAGGTAGTCTTCCCATTAAGGTAAAGTAAAACTTATAATTGAGGGAATAGTTAATTCTTCTAAAAAATATTGGAGATACTTCTAGCGTACAGATAGATATACCAGTCAACAATCGAAACCAAAATAATCTTGACTTCAAGGGGCGAAGTAAATTTATCTAACATATCGAGTGATTAGAAAAATTGGCTTTCATTGGATTTCTGATCTGAAACTTATTCTATTTATTTTAGTTCACATAACACTTAGTATACAATGAGAATTCATAATCAATTCGATGGTTAGATATGGAAAAAGATAACTATTTGACGGGTTCTGTACTTATTGATCCATGCATCAATCCAGTACTGAAACCAAGTATATTGTAAACAATCTAGAAATCAATACATTTCTTATCAAATCAGTTGTACTATAAGTTTTTATCTTAGTGAATCGAAACAACGATTTACTCAACACACTTTAAGATCCTTCAGGATAGAATGTCCAACTAGTATTTTATTCTTTATCAATTCTGCAACTTCTTTGTGCACATCATTGAAAGCTCGAGCTGGTCCATTTTTTCGCAAATCACGAGGTCTTATACCAGAGAATTTTGTTCGATAATCAACAACACGTTCTTCTGGACGTACATAAGCATCCAATAGGGTATGACCAAATTGATTTACAATTGAAACACGTGCTAATGCATCATCTTTACCTTCAAAACCTACTCCAACGAATTCACAATCCATTGCAATACGACGTGTCGGACTGTTAAAAAATGTACATAGAAATATACACACCAAAATACATGTTTATCGTTTTTATTTTTACCCAAAAAATATATATGATCAATAAATACTCAAATTAGAATTGAAAATTATCTAAACTTATTCGCTTGGAAGAATTATCAGTGAAACATCAGAAGCATTACCAGACATATCTATCTAGGGTTACTGCCGGTTCCGAGCCCGAGTAAAGAAGAAGGTTTAGACAACCTGGCTGCAAAATGCTTACCAGAAAAAAACAATTCAAACCATTCAAGTATAGGTATCAATGCCATGGTTGGACTTGACAGTTTCAAATAAATTGAGTATTGGTTAGACGGTTAGTAATAAATATAATTTTCGTTATATCCCAATGAGTAGAAAAATAGTATTCATGACGTTCCGTGACTTAATGAATAACATCTACAAACCCTAATGTTTCCGATCACTGCTTATACTCTACCTACTTCTACCACTACAGGATTTGAATCGACAACTGCATCTCTGTTCTAATGTGGTGTGACACCTCGAACTGATGTACGTACGTACGAAGTCCTACGTTGTTGATGACTAACTGACCGTGAATTAATGCAAGCCACTTCTTCAGAGTAATTTTTTATTTACTCACGAAACGTCAGGAATACAATTTTTCTACTCATTGGGATATAACGAAAAATATATTTACTATCCTTCAAAATCTGACCTGGGAGTCGAAAGATCTTCATTTAGAAGAATTGTGACGCTTTATGATGAAAGCCGAGATTTTTGGAAGCCACGAGGCAGATGACCCTTATAACAAACACAGGAACAATTAACACAGATACATAGAATGTTTGGACAATGTAGGAGACCGGAAGGACCGATCGAATAGCTACAGAAATGAAGAGATACAACTTGACGGTGTTCCAAATCAGTGAAAACCATTGAACCCAAGCTGGACGAAGAAGATTAGATCTGGGAGAGGTGATGTCGGAAGAAGCACTTATAGCACTTATAAGATGAGAATCTCATGGATCCAGAATCGTCAAAGCATCCTTCAAAACAAAGAAGAAGGGAATCACAATGAGTGTTATGCATCTACCAACGGTAGCATTGAGCGATAAAAATCAGCTTTATGGGGGGCTGTAGTCGATCGTAGAGAAGGACCCACGAAAGGAACCTGACCATCTTGATGGGAGATCTAAATGCCGAGGTTAGAATGGATAACATCGGGTATGAAGATATCAAAGGACATGGACTGACTGGGAGAAAGGAACGAGAATGCAAAGATATATGTAAATTAATGTGCCTATAAGAAAATGGTTATAAATGACACTATATTCCCCCACATACGCACACACAAAGCTACATGAGTCTCACCGGACCACACCATAAAGAAGCAGACCGATCATATTTGCATTACTAAAAAATTCAGTTGGTTAAAGGAAGACATGAGAAAAGAGAGAGGTGTTGACATAGCTTCAGATCACCACCTGGTGATTGTCAAAATGAAAAATGAAGTTAAAGAAACAGTGGGCAAACAGCATTACAGAGGTTTAATACAGTATTTTTTCGGGATACTGGTAAACTCAACGAATTCAAGATAGCCCATAGCAACAGGTTCTAAGCCTGACGAGATCTACGCAAAGAAGAAACTACTGTTGAGAGCAACTCTCAACATTACTCGTTAACATACATCGACTTCCTTGACTATAAGAAAGCCCTTCACAGTGTGGACAGAAGAAACTTATAGAAACTTCTTCGGCACTATGGTGTATATAAGACGATGCTCAACATCATACTAAAATCATGTGACGGCTGGGTATCATCGGCTACAACCTACAGTGACAAGGAACAAATCAGCTTCTAACTGAAGAGGAAATTAAAAAAGGACGTTGGAGGTGGATAGGATACACATCACGCAGATTAACAAACCGCATCATGAAGCAATCCCTAACGTGGAATCCTAAAGGGAAAAAGAAGAGTAACAGCAAAGAACATATTACGCAAGCAATAAGAGACAGACAATAAAAGAATGAATAGCAATGAGAAATGAGAGCTCATGACAGAGGTGGTTGGAGTAACAGGAGCAAGTAAATTATTTTGCTAAATTATCCCTCAATTTATTGTCGTTATTATTATTTTTTACCACAAATTGGTCACATTTCACTGACGATGGCTAGTTTGCTTATAAAGTAGTTTTAGTGTTGTGAATTGGAGCTATCAATCACCAGAAGTGTATTTATGAAGCATTTTGTGGATCCATATAATGTTTTCCAATCTTCTCTAAGTAACATTAGTATTTTTTTTTAAAAAAAAAGTAGTTTCATGAACACATGAAATCAAACTGGGATTTTACCCTGAAAATGATGTTAGTTTCACTAAAGATTTTGTTGTAGCCGATTGATCTTGCATTGAATTAGCAATTAAAGCCTGTGGTACATCATCAAACCATACTTCTTTCATGTTATTTGTTGAATATAAATTTGAAGTTGAGTTATGCAAATTATACTGTTGATTTGATTGATCATTTTCTGATTTGTTATTGACAATGAACGATTTAGATTTTTTATTTGGTCTAATAAAAGTCAACAGTATTACAAATTTATTATTATTTAAGTGAATGATACAATGCAAAAAAACATTTGTAAATGTATAATAAATTGACATTTAATATAGGGTTACAATACATTCAACACTTATGATCGAATTGAAAGTTCAATTATTCTATTTGTTAGTTAAGAAGCAAGCTTATTTCCAAAGAGACATGTTCAGCAACTTTGTTTTTCAGGCCAAGAATGAACATTCTCGTAATTAACATGTAAATGATGTTTATATCTTAATGCACTAATTTTTTTTTATTTACTTAGGGATCTATTTGTTGAGTCGGCTTTCGGAGGACTTTAACGGAGTCTCCAGAGGCCCAAAAGGAGCCTAAGAGTCCTAACCAATCAGAGCATGATGGAGCATTCTAGAATTCCAACGAGGCGTGCTACTATTGGTCATTAGCATAATATGTCGTTAACGGATTGGCCGAAATATGATGTTGATTTAACAAACGTTAACATCTATAAATACCCATGTTTTCTGTACAGAAACGAACCTTGGAGTAAAGTGTCTCTCTCATACTTTGCGTCTTCTTTCTGGTGTTCAGGTCGCTGTATAGTTCTAGCGTGTGGGTTATCAGAATAGCTTAAGAACGAATATAGCGTCCAATCAGCAAGACTTAACACTATTCCACTGATTGGCGAACCAATGTAAGAAAAATCAAATCCGTCTATTTTTATTAGACAAATAATGGCTATTTTATTTATTTTAATGCAAGTCAGTCAGTCAGCGTAGGACCATGCACATATATTGCATCGGTCGAAGTTGCCACACCTCATTAGTACAGCAAGATGAACACCGGATTCATAGTAGTTAATTCAATGGTGCTAATATATGAAAGAAAGATTGTGTATTAGAATATGGTACAGGAGGAAAGAATCGGTTCGTAGAAAGAAAGATATGGAGCGATTTTAATCTCATAGTTTAAAGGAAGACAGAGAATGTATACACCTACGCCATTGTGATCGATTCTGAGCCATGTCACTCGGTCTCCAACCATTGCTTACGATAATCGCGTGGACCCCAACCAAGTAGTCTGCATCTACCAACATGGCTCAGACTAGAAGTCAGTAACTTTATGGACTGGTTCGACGTTTCGATTTGGCCGCCCCTAACTTCCTTCGAACCACCCTCCCCCAACACTAGTCAGTTTTGCGCGTCGTGATAATCGGTGTTCAGGCATACGTAACACGTTTCTCAACCATCTCAGTCGATGAACATTCAAAACCTCATCAATTAATTTACCATCACTCCCTAATATCCTACGTCTAACTTGAATTTAATCCAAGTTATCAATCATAATGGATGGTTTTGTTATTTCTATTCAGAGATTTATCACAGATAAATGAAAATAGAGATAGAGGGTGATATATATGATAAGGATTTGTACAATTCTAAGACTTGATAAGTAAAATAAACAAATGCCATATAACATTCCAGTGCCATTAATGAGGCATCTATTTCAAGAATGTTTATATGGGATGTATATTATCATTTAAATATTATCATTTACATCACTCAACCTAATTGAATGAGATTTCACTGAAGACATTTTTTCAACTGATACATCTTTGTCCAATTTTGAAAATGGTTGTTCACAAGAATTATCACTTGACATTGTGAAAACATTAGGAATCACTTTTGGCTTATCAGATATCAATTGGATTATTTCCGTTCGATTGATTGTATTGGGCTTTTGCTTTTGATTACGAGAAACGAATTCTGCTCGTCGTTTCTGTATAATCTTCTGTTTTAATAAATGTATTCTGAAAGGTAATTCAATCATCAAATGGTACACTTTTAGAGTACAATAAAAAATTTCTTTAAAGGTTCGTTTAAAACCATAACAATAATGAATAACAGATGAGCTAAAATATACAATTAAATACAAGAAAATACATTAGTTGATTAGTGGAATGAATTCACTGAAATACAATGGTTGGAAAAATACCTTCATCTTTACCATGAATCAAATGCTAATTGAATGATGAAATAACCTGTGGAAAATACATCGTTGACGAGGTTAGATCTATATTCAAGTCTAAATTAGAATGGGATCTTTTTAAAAGTAACAAAATACATCTTGATGGCAGATTTTAACAATCACAACTATATACTTTAAACTTCCTTATTGACAATTAAAAACTTATGATTGTTTAACCGTATTCAATCTATTAATTTGAACTAGAAATAGATTAATTACATTATAGAAAGCAATATCGACAGGATGTTCCTCTTACAAAGAATAAAAAGGCTTCTAACTGTTTACTCATATTGTTGAAATTTTCGTGACAATTGTCCAACCAAAACAATCTATGAACTTCATTCTTTCAACAACAAAGTTTTTATCTCATACCGCTTTGGTTTGCCTATCAATCTGATCATGTCTGTAAACTGACATGCATTCTACAACAATTTCCAGTATATAGTTCATTTATTTACTATTCATTTATTAGATTTATTATTTATTTGAACACATAAATATTGGTACAAAGGGGCACCAGATTTATATGCGCCACACCAAAGTGGGAATAAAAGAGAGTGAATCAGTGACGTGGTAAAAAAGAATGATAATAATAATAATAATAATAATAATAATAATAATAATAATAATAATAATATGTGAACTGTTTGACTGTTAATCGAAGCAAGTATAGTATTTTCAGTAAATATCGTCATTTCATTCTATTTGTGTGTGGGCTGTAATACTGCCTGGGTGACCAGACCGAAGCAGGTGGTTTTCGTAAAGAAATCACACCCCGAGCCTTCGACTCGAAGGTCTGACCCACAAAGCAGTGGAGCAACGTAAGGAGATGCAGTCCCATGGTAGCCGGTGACCAACGATTGGTTCATACGCCATTTATTCCCGCAGGATACTGGAGCCCATGTGCACCATCGGTTTGGAGTCAGGGTTTTCCAACTCCCCTAGGTGGACTCTCCATGTCCACCAACCCGGTTAAAGCGCCGGACATTCGCTTTTCGTCCACACAATTTCGTAAACATTACCCGTGTTGCGAGAAGGCAGTGAGTAGGACTTCCCTGGCAGAGGCTGTATACGCGTGGCCGTGTGAAAACATTTCGAGAGGGAGGGCGGACCCACCCCACTCTCGGCCGTACTAGGGCATTTGGGGGCGATATAACACACAATATTTTCTTGAAGCAATATAAGAATGTGAATAGATATAAATGTAAAACAAATGATCATTGAACACACTGATAAAACATTGTTTAAATCTATTTACCTTGAATCATATTTTGATTTGAATTTTCTTTTTCTTATAAATGGATAATTTTTCTTTTCTTTATTCTTATTATTATTGTGATTATCTTTTGATTTATTATACATTATAAGGTGAAAATTGATAAAAATAACTAAAATGGCATAGAAACCAGAATAGAAGGGGAATAAAGGGGTTAAGGGGAGATAAAGTCTTCTTTTTTAAAAAAAAAAACACAATGATTTATGCAGGGAATATTTTATATTTCGTAGAAGTTTATATACACTTCTTTTGTTTTATATTATAAAAAATATAAATGTTATTTACAAGGATTGAACACAATTCAAATAGAGTAATGTAACATGCCTAAAGGATAACCAAGATTAGCAATTAATCGTATTACTGGACTGCAACCACCAACAAAAAATGCACAATTTGAATGATATTTTAATTTTAAAGAATCTACCGATTCAGATAGATTAAATTGATCAACAACAAGTATATGACTTAAACGTAAGTTAGGTGGATCATGTAAATCCACTGAAGCCAACAAATTGCCAACATGATCCCACATATATAATAAACTTGAATTACCACCGGATACAATGCGTGAATCATTATCCATATCACAAAAAATGGCTGTTTGTGAATACCAAGTGTCTGATAAACCTGAAAGAGAAAGAAAACTATAAAGTGAAAAAGTCACAAGATTAAAGTTAGGCATCTAAAAGAACTAATCAATTACAGTCTACCTTCCATGACAAACCAACATATTTAAATCAATATAAGACGGAAATCTTCATATAAACAATCTGAAAGACAGTTCACACCAACCAAAGAACAACTATGAAGATGATTATCAAAGATCAAAACACTTTTCCTACATAAAAGAAGATTTAGAACGCTTAATTACAAAACAAAACTCATATTTCGCTTTCTTATCCTTTCATTCCTTATAATTCATATTCTATGTTTAGTTTTATTTTCCAACACACAGCAGCTCGCCTGAGGTGAAAATTCTGTCCTATCTAAACGATCTCAAGTAACTGAATGGTCGAAAGTTAAATGCTTAAACTGAATACGATTTATAAACCAGCCCCCTTAAAACCACGTTTATCAATAAAACTGGCTTCTTTCAGCGTTCAAACAATAACGGAGATCGGACAACATATAGGCTTGGTAATGTTTTTAGAAAGTCTTAACATCAAGTTTAGTGTTGAAAGTCGATTTAGGAGGAACAATAGGAATTGAAGAGGAAAATTGATTATGAACACAGTGATCTCCATTGTCGTTAGAGAAATGAAGGCGGTTATCACTTCCTGGTTGCCCACACCGTGAAAGGTTCTTATACAGGTACCTGAAAAGGAAATTGGGTTAGAGGTGCTCTTAGTGACCTGAGAGCGTGACCGCAGTTCCCAAGAGACAGCGGCTTGAGGCCGGTCACACACAACCTTTTCGTGTTGGCTTCGTACTTGGTGAAACCTTAGTGACCGAGACGAGAATCTGTGGATTAGGCGAGGTGTGTATTTTTAGGGTCGACCCTTTCTAACCCCACCCTTTCTTGTGAGAAGGCAGCATCGCTGTTAAGCTGGTTGTCTGAGGGAAACATCTTATGCCGTCACACCTCTGTACAGTCAGCAGTACGACTTCGGACCTTGGATTTGCTGCTCTTAGACTTACCACCCTTCAACCGACCTATTTATTTATTTATTTGAACACAGATATATTGGTACAGGAGTGCGCCAAATATATATGCGCCACACAAAACAATGAGAATTTAAGAAGAAAAAGTGGGGAACGTATATATATATATATAATATAAACAATAACGAAGAGATTGGTGTAAGGAAGTGTAATAATAATAGAAATAGTAAGGGAACAGAAGGGTACAATCAGAAGAAATCTTTCACTTAAGGAAGATGTAACCACTTTTTATGAAGACAGTAAAAGGTTACAGCAGGATCGCCACTGGCTTCTATTCTGAGCCATATCTGATAACGTCTCTAGCCACTGTGTAGCACCATCTCTTAGACCCCAAACAGGGAGTCGTGAAGGACCAACACAAGCCAGTCCTTTGCAGCTTTCTTTCATACCACGACACCATGTCATATACTGACCACCTCTCCGCTTCTTCCAACCAGTCCCAGAGTCGGCAAATAATGCACGACGTGGAATTCTCTGGGACGACATTCGTAGAACATGTCCAAGCCACCGAAGTCGGTGTTTCAAGATGGTGACACCGATTGCATTATCATCTCTGTGCCCGAACACACGATGCCGAACCTCTGCATTACTGACATGGTGTTGCCACTGAATGTCAGCAATCCTTCGGAGACAGCGATGATCGAACACAGAGAGTCGTCTAACGTCCTCAACTCGGAGAGGCCAGGTTTCACAAGCATAGAGCAAAACTGCTCTCACCGACGCGTTGTAGATCCGACCTTTTACAGCCAGACTAACATCACGAAGGCGCCAAAGGTGGCCCAGATTGGCATAAGCCGCTCTGGCTTTCACTATTCGTGCATTGATCTCATCACTCACACCCCCACCAGCACTTATGCAGCTACCCAGATACACGAACTTCTCGACTACGTCTATCTGCTCACCATCCAGGGTGAGTACAGGATTAGAATCCTGCCAGTCTTGTAGAAGTACTTTGCACTTCGAAGGTGCAAAGCACATACCATACCTACGGACACTGATTGCCAACTGATTAAGTGCGGATTGCATGCCTTGGGCATTATCGCACAGTAAGACAATATCGTCCGCATACTCAAGGTCGAGAAGTCTTTCTCCAGGCAACAGATCCACACCACCATTACTTACATTCATCAGAGCTGTTTCCAGAATGTCATCGATGGCAAAGTTGAAGAGGAATGGTGAGATTGGGCAACCCTGCCTAACCCCACTGCTCGAATGGAACAATGGAGAGAGGTGGTTGTATGCCCTCACTCTGCCTGAGGTGTTTTTATATAGGGCTTTTAGGATGTTAATAAACTTCTCAGGCACACCCTTCTTCAATAGACAATCCCAGAGAACAGTCCTGTCCAACGAATCGAAGGCAGCCCTGATGTCAAGAAACACTACGATTGTTGGCCTTTGAAAAGTATGGCGGTGTTCTAACATTTGGCGGAGGGTGAAGATATGATCAATACATCCTCGACCAGAACGAAACCCAGCCTGCTCCTCGCGAGTCAATCTTTCTCGGGTTTTGAACAACCTACGAAGAATGACGGAAGCCAATAGCTTGGACGCAATCGGAAGTAGACTTATCCCCCGATAGTTGTTACAGGAACGACGTGAACCCTTTTTAAAGATAGGGACAACTATCGACTCATTCCATGACGTTGGTACACTCTCTAGTTCCCAAACCTTTGTAAACAACGTCGTCAATTCCTTAGTCAAAAAGTCACCACCATCTTTAAAAAGAGCCGGAGGTAAGTCATCTGGGCCAGGTGATTTGTAACGCTTCAAGAGTTGGAGTTCCTTGCGGACTTCCTCCTCGTTTGGTGGATCAGTCGTCACCGGCCATGGAGGGCAGGACAGTCTGACCGATGTTGCCGGAGCAGCAGGCCAGTTGAACTGCCCTTCGAAAAATTCTGCCCATCGTCCAAGACGTCGATGGATGTTAGTGATTGGCATCCCATCATCCTCGCAGATTGTTTCACTCACACCAGACTTCTTGCTGCCAGTGGCTCGGATGAGCTGGAAGAGCTTCCGGTAGTTACCAGATGCAGCTGCTGCTTCCAGCTCATTAGCACGCATCGACCACCAGGCTTCTCGGTCCTTACGCAAGCTTTGCCCAATTTCCTTACGTAACATCCTTCGTTTATGGTCAAACTCACGGTCACCCGGAGTAGACCGACGGGCTTCAATGAGTTGTAAGGAACCAGAAGAAACCCAGTGCTTAAAGCGGGACGTTTCGCAAACCCACAACTGACTGTTCCCGCCATTTTCATGGCGTCATGCAATTGCAACCAATGCTCATCTATACTTTTCGGTGGAGTGGTAGCTAGCCTAGAGGCTAGCTCGGTTCGATACTTACTTGCAACAGAAGTTGCAACCAGCTTGCTAACATCAATCCGTTGATGGCGTCACTTCGTTGTCCACTGAAAAGTAAGGCAAGATTGGCGCAGACCAAGGCATGGTCAGAGTCCAGATAGGTACTCCAAAAGGAGCGGCAGTCTTGTACACAACCACGCCAGCGGTAGCTGATCGCGATGTGATCAATCTGAGTCCAGGCTTGAGATGCAGAGGGAGGACGCCAGGTGGCACATCGGCGATGACTGTGCCGAAAGTTAGTGCTAGCCAGAAACAGGTTGTGGTCTGTGCAAAGTTGCAGTAGACGGTCCCCGTTATCTGACCTGCGACCAACGAGTCCCCATCGGCCACCTAAACGACTCTCTTCTGTGCCTAGACGCCCGACCTGAGCATTCAAGTCTCCGGCTAGTACTACAATATCTGTCGAACGCACTTTCTGGAGAAGAACAGATAACTGGTGGTAAAACTCATCCTTGATTGCATCCGGGCTGCAATCTGTCGGGGCATAGGCGGAGATGACGAAAAGACATCGTTTCTCACGCCGATTTCTTCTCACTTTGATGGAACTTTCTAATCTAACAGCACATAACCGACTGTTAATGGGGATCCAATCGACTAGTGCTGCCTCAGCTCTAGCGCTTAGTGCGACACCAACGCCAGCAAGACCAGACGAAGATGCCACAGGGTCCCCGGATAAGCGCACGTAAAACAAGCTTTTCGAAGCGACAGATGGAGATCGAATTTGTAGTACTTCGCCAGAGTCTTGAATACGGGTCTCGGATAGACAACGAACGTCGATATTAAGACTTTCCAAAGACATAGCCAGCCCTATCTGTTGTCCGACCTGCATAAATGTGCGAACGTTGAAGGCAGCCAGTTTGAATGGTGCACGTGGTTTCAGAAAAACTGCTTCAGTTCTCGTATTCGGTGGTAACATACAATTTTCAACCGGACAGTGACTCGAGAAGGTTTAGATACAGTCGAATTTTCACCATAGACGAGCTGCTGTATAAGTCGAAAAAAATAAGCATAGACAGAGTAGGAATAAAAGAGGGTGAATAATGACGTAGTAAATAATAATAATAATAATAATAATAGCAATAATAATAATTGAATCATTTGAATGTTCGTCGAAGCAAGAGAATTAGTTTCCATGATCATAGACAGTTCAGTTCATTAATTGCGTGTGGGCTGCGATACTGCCCGGGTGCCCAGAACTATCTGGCATGGTAGGACCTTGAGGAACCATTGTTCCAGCCAATATAGCTCGATTGGTTCATCACGATAGGCAAGTCCGGCCACCACGTCAAGATAGCAACAAGGGTCGGGCTTAACACCAATGTCTGTTGTCTATCTGAGAGCCGTATCAAGACTCTAGTGCAGTGCAACACATTCGCTTTCCGTCTGCAGCTTCAATAAGCTTGTTTCATAGGCGTTTATCCGAGGACCGTGTGGCAGGACTAATCAACTGGATCCCAATCAACAGTTGATTGAGTTAAATTTAGAAAAAAAATTCATCAAAAAGAAACGTATTCGGTTCGAGAAACTATGTCATTTAGTTATCTCCGCCTATGTTCCAACCACCAGCATGTTTAACGGATATAGTGTCGCTAGCCGGCGATTTGAATACGCAGGTCGAGTGTCTAGGCACAGAGTTGTTTGAGTGGCCGACAGGGACCTATTAGCTGCAGATTTGGTAACAGAGACCGTCTCCTGTGGCTTTGTACAAACCACAAACTGTTTCCGGTTAGGACCAACTTTGGCGCAGTCATCGCTGATGTGTTAACTTGCATCCTCCCTCTGTAGCTCAAGCGTTGGCTCAGACTCGATACATTGTGATCAGTTACCGCTGGTGTAGTTGTGTACAAAACCATCACTGATGTTTTGGACGAGGGACAGAGTTCTTTGACGGACAGTTCAGCTGGTCTACTGCCCTCGTGAAACAGGTCAAACTGTTCTGTCCTTTATGGACGGTGACGACTGATCCACCTAAATCGGCGGAAGTTCGCAAGGAACTACAACTCCTGAAGCTCCATAAATGACTACACAACTTACCTCTGGTCCATCTTAGGGATGGTGATGAACTTTTGATCAAGAAAGTGACAGTTGTTTGCAAACGTTTGAGAATTAGTGTTGCAACGCCCCGAAACAAGGCGATAGTGTTCCATTTTAAAAACGTTTTACATCAACTACGCAAAAACTATAAGGGGATAAGTTTAATTCAAATTGCATTCAGACTGTTTGTTTACGTCATACTTTGCGCACTGCCGAAAACCCGAAAATAGTTGACTCACGAGGAGCAGACTGGTTTTCCTTTTGACTGAGGACGTATTGATATATATATATATATATATATATATATATATATAGTTTCTGCCAAATGTTAGAACACCGAAGTAAATATTGCAGGTTAATAATCACTGTATCTTGATACGAAGACTGCCTTCGATGAACAGGACTGTTATATTGGATCTTTTGAAGGATGTGGCTGAGAAGTTTATCAACATTTTGAAGGCTCTGTATACAAACACCCCGAGTAGGGTGAGGGAGTACGATCACCTCTCATCCTTCCACTAAAGTAGTGAGGTTAGGGAAGGCTACCCAATCTCACCACTCCTCTCTAAATTAACCATCGACAGCATTCTAGAAAGTTCTGATGCAAGTAAGTAGTAGTGGTGCGGATGTCACCTGAAGTAAGGCTTTCCGACTTTGAGTATGACGATAGTCATGCTGTTTAATGATACTGTGGTGTGCTACTTATATCGACATAAGTAGTATATGACGTTAGTCAGGAGTAGAATGTCTGGCAGCAGAGAGACAAGAGGATCGAACATTTAAGAATGGAAACAGAACGCAATTTGTATGAAAATGCAAGAACAATGGAGTCCGAGATATTTTAAGACAAGTGATGGACATTTTGCAAATTAAGCATTTACTATATGATTATTAGATTTTATTAACAAGTTCTGTAATTTCCTGTTAAATACATTCGATTGTCCCCTACTCGTGTTCTGTTCACTACAATACCTAATCCATACAATCCCCACCTAATCAGTTGGCAACCATTTTCCGTAGGTATGGCGTGTGTTTATGACCTTCGAAATGCGAAGAATTTCTACAAGATTGGTAGAAGCCTGATCCTGCACTCATTCTTGGTAGTGAGCAGTTACAAGTAGTAGAAAAGTTCATGAACTTGGGTAGCCTTGTGGGTGCTAGTAGTTTTATGACTGACGAGATTAATTTTGGTATGTGGAAGCCAATCTGGGCCATCGTGTCGTGAGTCTGATAGCAAAAGGTTGGATTTACAATGCGTTGGTGAGAGTGGTTCTGCCCTATGCTCATGAAATCTGACCTCTCCGAGTTGAGAATGTTAGGCAACTCTCAGTAATCAATCGTTTTTTCTCTGAAGGATTGCTGACACTCAGCAGTAACACCATGTTAATATTCAGAGGTTCGATAACGTGTGTTCAGACAGTGACGACAATTCAATTAGTGTCAAAACCTTGAAGTACTGGCTTCGGTGGTTTGGACAAGTGCTACAATCGTCGTTCCAGTAAACTTCACGTCGTGCATTACTTGCCGACGCTGAGGTTGGTTGAGAAAAGTGGAAATAGTCAGTTATTGTGTCGGGGTATGAAACAAAGCCAAACAGGACCGGTATCCATCGACTCCTCGACTTTCTGGTTGATATTCGAGATACCATGCAACTCAGTGACTTGAAACGTCATCAGACATGGCTCAGAATATAAACTAATGGCAATTCCGATGTAGTTTTCTTTCACTTATTTTAAAAGAGGAACTTCCTTAACTGAAAGGATACATTGTGGCAAACCTTGTGCTAACTGAACTACATCCCCAATTATAAACTATTCCCACTCACTTATTTTTTATCCATTTATTGTTTTTGACCATACTTACCCACCTTCCTCTATTTCTTAGTAGTCTTGTTGTCTTATTATGTGGTGTGTATTTCTTCCAGTTCACCTTTGTGCCAATATTTGTTTAAGTTATAATGATGAACTAAACTTAGTTTGCACAAAACAGGAAATGTATGACCAGTTAGTAGAGCCCAGTAAGCTTGTAAAACTGTAGCCTATCTCCTATCATTTTGACATAATTAAAATAACCCATAACGAATCCGAGAATTAAAAAGTTTCATAGCCGAATATTACCGTAAAAAATTAAATTAAACAGAAATTTTAAGTGATTCAGTTCTTCTACCATCCAATAACAACTTTGATGTGAATTATTTATTAAGGTCCTATGAGACTTTTTAGTACGACACTAATTAACGAATGTAACTCATGCATTCGGCTTTAGGCATATTGTTTGTGCAAAGGGTGGTGACATTAACCAGGTGCCTGAATCGAAGCAAGTGAAACTCTGTCCGAATATGTGGCCTAGTGGTTAATAGCAGGGTGTTGGCAGTTGGTTATACTCTTACCACCTCTACCACTACGGGATTTGAATCGACAACTGCATCTCTGTGCTTATGTGGTGTGGCAACTCGAACTGACGTAAGTACGTACGAAGTTCTACGTTGTTAGTGACTGACTGACAGCAGTGTTGTAAATAATAAGTCACCACTCTACATTGACAAGTGAGACAATGTTCATGATGAAGGTTCTGAACATGTTCATTATACTACTAGTTTAAATAAATCAGTATTTGATCTACTAAAAACAAAGTGGATTATTAGTTAAACAATCTTGTATTGTTTTGTACTCTAAAGATTATATCAACCTTACTGTGTTCGAAATATTTGTTATTTTGTCACCGCCTAACAGGATTTTGTCAGTATATCAATTCTAAAGAACATGGAAGATAGATCAAGCTGAATAAAATGGCATAGAACAGCTAGTTTAAAGTAATTCTAACTTTGTCGTGTATTTTCAAGACAACGCTATGCAGACCGTTACAAGTGAGTATGAGCTGAACGCAATCATCCATGTTATTACCATGTTCAAACAATCTGAATCTCTTATCAAGAATAACAGCTTTGTCCAGTAGTTACTAATAACTTTGTATTTTCCTACAAACAATAGTGAGCTACTACGGCTAAGGTGATATTAACACAAATATATTTTAACTGACGCAGAATAATGACTTAAACCATCAAGTGAGTAATCAATCAATAAGATAACATATTTAAAGCTCTGCAAACCTTGGTTGAGAATGCAACAAACAAACACACCTAGAAAAATATTAAGACATTTAGGAAGATTTACCTTCAGGGTGTAATATAGAAACATTCCTCCCGGCACGCCTACTCCATAAAGAAAGTCGAGGCCCCCCTCCCGTAACAAACCAATCCTCTTCGAACTGTTTACAGGATAAAGTAGTTAACCAAGATCCAAGCTTGGATCGAGATAATTCACTATTTAGATACGGTTTGAACGCAGATGAAGCCTTAAAGCTCCCATTCTGTATAACTCTGTTATCCCAAAAGCAGACAGTACCATCCTCAGAACTAGTAGAAAACTAACAAAATGAAACATTAGATTGAAAAACGAACCTCGTGTGCTCCAACCTTGCAAATTTTATAGATCGTGGACTTATGCCCAGTAAATTTGAGCTTTTCTTTGACATCACAACCAATTAAAAACGTATGGATAGTTCCATCACCTAATGCGGCCAATAGAGTGTCACTTTCTGTATGATAACACAACCCGGTAACCTAAGCACGATTGAGTGAAATGTAACTAGTGTATTGATTTATCCACCTTACTTCAGAAACGGTTGCGTAAAGATTTCCGGACGTCAGATGGACTGTATCATGATATTTCAGAAAGCCGTCGGTAGGTGTAGTCCATTTGTATACAACAATCAGACCAATTGACCCACAAAAAACATAATCCTTCCCGAAACATAAAGCGTAAATATTCCCTGCGTACTTCACGTTGATAATACATTCTGGCTTCCCCTCAATTTGTGCATCTATAACAAGAAAATTGTAGGATCAACGCTCACATACCACAGGACAGTGAACATAACGAATAAATTAGTATTTTCTGTATATTAGTTCCAAAAAGTAGATATTTCCTACATGGAGATGTAACGGATGATAGTATGAATGTATGAGCTATTATCCTATTATTGTTCATATCTATAAGAAAAAAAATGTAGAAAATAATATGAACTATATCATCACCAAAAACAATACCCATAACCAGTTTTATTGCTTCGTTTGCAGTGACAGGCATTAGCTTATATTACCTTGAGAACCATATTTAAGTCTTCTTCTACGAGTAAAGACGAGCCAGTGACTTGTTTATTAGGCAGGAAAGATAGGATAAGACAAGTTTCATTTGTTGGCACACACATGTGACCAATTAAATACTGATAAAACAGCACTCATATCAGTTTAACATTTTACAGCATAAAATGAGAAGATACTGGCTACTAGATTTCAGAGCGAAATCAGAAACAAGTACCTTTTACTTATTGTGAGCTATGATATGCCTCAACAAAATTTACCTATATTTCGCTACATAAATTCTGGAAATCAAGAAACATGACAAGACGTGAGACTAGGAACAAAGTTTAGCGATTCATAGGGTGGAGGGGACTTTATTAGTTTTTTTAATGGAAAATTCACCCTATACTTTGGTGGTGAACCAATACATTTAAGATAGTGACTCGTAGATAGTTACATTTACCCGTATAGATGCAAAGGATGAGTACTTTGTAGCTTCGTAAACCCAACCCTCGTATTGTAGGTGATGCTAGTTCGTGATGAAAGCCTTAACTCTTCTCTCTTACTGTAAGAAGCAATTAGCGTGAAACTCTTGATTATTTATGTTAAGACTCATTACCTCTTGTAATTTTATCATCCTTTATTACGATCCTTTTTATCACTAAAGACTACCTTCTGCTTAGCTAAAAGCCCCCAAATGCCCTAGTACGGCCGAGAGTGGGGAGAGTCCACTCTTCCTCTCGAAATGCTCTCACACGGCCACGCGTATATAGCCTCTGCCAGGGAAGTCCTACTCACTGCCTTCTCGCAACACGGATATTGTTTACGAAATTTGGAGGACGAAAAGCGAATGTCCGGCGCTCTAACCGGGTTGGTGGACATGGAGAGTCCACCTAGGGGAGTTGGAAAACCCTGATTCAAAATCAGTGGTGCACATGGGCTCCAGTATCCTGCGGGAACAAATGGCGTACGAACCAATCGTTGGTCACCGGCTACCATAGGACTGCATTTCGTTACGTTGCTCCACTGCTTTGTGGATCAGACTTTCAGGTCGAAGGCTCCGGGTGTGGCCACCTAAGAAAACCACCTGCTTCGGTCTGGGCACCCGGGCAGCATCAAAGCCCTCTCACATATTAAATGAGATCTGTGTGGCACATATGTATTTGGTGCCTCCTTGTACCAATATGTGTTAAAAATAAAAAAATTTACCATGAAAACTACATAAATGGACTTTCTCAAGATTAAAGTGATTTGGAATTAGGTAACATATGTTCTGCGCTAATCAGTATGAAACTATACCTTATTTATTTTATTTTATTTTAACACACAGATATTGGTATAAGGAGGCACCAAATACATATGCGCCACACAGATCTCATTTGGTATGTGTAAGGGCCGTGATACTGCCCGGCGGCCCAAACCGAAGCAGGTGGTTTTCTTAGGGGACCTAAGCTCTATTTCTTATGTGGGTCTTAAGGTATACGTTAAAAGTATATTGTCGCAGTGCTATATCAACATAAATACCAACAGAATTAGTTGTATCAATATATATGTAATACTGTAAATCAAATATCAGTCTACTGGTCATTTATGGTAAGAGCAGGTTAGGGGACAGATGGACCTTAATATCACTGCCTCACCATAGACGGTGTAGACAAGAGTCTGCTTGAATAGCGATTAGTATGACCTGTATATACACAAGCTAAATTATGATGCCCAAATTGAATTCTAACTGGATCTAGGTTATTGAGCTGCTGCACATAGCTAGAAAATTACCCTCAAATAAAAAGGCAGCAGTATTTCGAGAAAATACCGAGCGCTTTCATAAGCCCAGTTTTTGATTTGAATGAGACCATCAAGGTGGACCCCATTAGAAAAGCGGATAACAAGCACACAGATGTAAGCATGGTTATAAAGAAAAAGAAAAATCACGCTAAGAAAGTAATTATAGGCAGCACTAAGGTATGTGAATCTACTGTTCCAGTTTCGGATTCACATATCAACGCAGAACAGACTATGGGGGAGCAAAGTCTGAGCGGCATAGAGAATGTGATCAAGAGACATAATAAGGTAAATGACTGGCTTACAGTCACACCTAGAAAGAGGAAAATAAGAAAACGGAATGAGATCTCTGCATTTGGCGCTAAATCGGAGTCCGACTGCGGGGAGATTTCAGGAATTAACACTCCACAGTGTGTTATGACGGGCCTCGTTGACAGGCAAGTCACTTTTCATAAGGTCCGAGAATCTTTCAAAAAGGAACCAGAGGCTAGATTTGAGCACGACCTAAGCTACATTAAGTCCTTAATAAACAAACTACTCCAGAAACAGTTTCAGGAGTTAACATCTGTAATCATTGTAGAATAAGACAAAAGGTGGAGTCTGAAAGTACTCAGAAAAGCCGCCTCATAAAGGTTACCATTGCTTTGGCTGAATAAAGAAACCCAATACTGGGAAACTCACGCAAACTGATTGGATCCGGAATACAAGTTCGTGAGGATCTTATCCTGGCTGAGAAGAAATGCTGAAATGTTGCCATCAGCCTTGGCACAGCAAGTACTATGGCACGCCACAGGTGTAATTAAAACCAGGGGAGCTCTGAGAAAATATGAAATGCAGTTGGCACAATCTGCAATCAAGCAGTTTAAGAGACCATTCTCATACTTAAATTACAGAACAAGGATGCAGCATCGGATAGCCAACCTAACTAAGGAAAAGAGTGGATCTGAAACGATAGAGGATGATTAAGAAATAGCAGAGGCTGTGACAAACTATTTTGGGTCAGTTTTCACTCAGTAACCTCATCTAGACGAAGGAGTAGACCCAAATACGAAGTCAACAAACCGTCTGCTCACCGTTGACTTTGATCAAGACAATGTACTTAAGGCTCTCAGAACCTTAGATACGGTAAGTCAACAAAACTGGATGAACTACACCCCAAAATCCTGAGAAATATTGCACAGTATATTGCAGTCCCACTATCTGTGACATTCAATCTGTCGCTTGACCAAGGTATGTCGTAGTTAAAATACTGGGAATAATAGTCAAAAAGACCATAATAACATTCGTAGAAACCAACAACTTGTTAAACAGCAAACAACATGGCTCCAAAAAATGTCTTTCTTGCACAACACATTTGCCTATAGCAAGGGAGCAATGGATCAAGGTTCTAGACAATTGAAAATCAGTGGATGTTGTCTACATAGACTTCACAGCCCGGATGAAATGAAAGATGACTTTTACAGAATGCTTTCTGAACTAAACGTTCAGATATAGTACTCGTGGCAGGTGACTCTAATGCCCTAGTGGGTAGTTTAAACTAAACAGAAAGACATTTAGGTGAGTATTTTAGTATCCCGGCTCAGCGAACAGATAATGGTGATCGTCCGCTGCAACTGCGCTCAGACAATCGTTTATTTTTCACTCAGTCAGTCAGTCAGTCAGTAACAACGTAGAACTTCGTACGTACGTACATCAGTTCGAGTTGCCACACCACATTAGCACAGAGATGCACTTGTCGATTCAAATCCCGTAGTGGTAGAGGTAATAAGAGTATAAGCAGTAATCGGGAAGATTAGTGTTTGGAGATGTTATTTAAAGAGTATAATACAGTGAAATAAATTTGGAAAGGAAATGAAAGACATGAAGAATTCAGAAGATTAGAATTTGGGAGAACACAAAGAGTGGATGCATCTGCGCCATTGCAAACGATTTTAAGCGATGTCATTCAACGTCTCTAAACATCGGTTGCCATAATCTCGCGGTCCCGAACCAGGTAGTCTACACCTACCAACATGACTCAGTCCACTTGTCAGTGACTTCATGGACTTGTGCCATGCTTTGGTTTGGCCGCCCTTAGGTTTCTTCCAACCTACTCCTATACCACTGAACATAGCACGTCGAGGCAGTCGGTCGTTGGGCATACGTAACACTTGTCCAAGCCATCTCAACTGATGAAGTTTCACTACGTCATCAATTGATTTGCCATCCTTACCTAGTACCCGTTTCCTAACAACTGCATTACTTACTCGATGGTCCTATGATATACGAGCAATATTTCGAAGACACCTATGATCAAATACTAGTAGCCTACGGATATCCTCTACTCTTACCGGCCATGTTTCACTGCCATAAAGTAGGACGGAACGAACTGCTGCGCAGTAAACACGTCCTTTGGTTGATAGACGGATATTTCGCCTACGCCATAAATGACGCAAGTTGGCAAAAGCTAGTCGAGCCTTCCTTATCTGTGCAGAGATTTCGTCACACACTAAACCACAAGGGCTGATGAGACTTCCAAGATAAGTGGAGCGGTCGACACACTCAACTACTTCACTCCCTATCACTAGTTCGGGTGTCGATGTAACCCAATCCTGAAGCAACATTTTGCATTTCGAGGGAGAATCGCATCCCGAACATGCTTGCATTGTTGCTTAGAGTGGTCAGATCGTTTATTTTTAGCAAACTTCAATCTTTTCTGATTTCTCAATAGTTTTACTATTCTCTGAAGTCGACTTTCCAGTTTAGTTTTAAACATAACTTTCATTTCAGCTTCAGAGACATGCTTCATTCATTTATGAATGGCTTGAATAAGGTATCTGTTCTAATCCACTACGCCCTCGGAATATTGTCATATTGATAAGTCTTGCTACCGATGCGCCTAAACTTTTCCTAACCAGTTCCAATGTGTGATCTCCAGTAGTAATCATCGTAAACGACAGCTATCAAGATCATCTGCCTTAATCTTATTGGACCAGTTATCGTTGTTTACTGCTTATTGTTTGACGTTGGGTAAATGAAAGTAGTGAAACTCATTAGGATATAAGTAAAACATACTAACGGCCTTGAGCTAACCAACCAAAATTACGATGACACCCCATGTGTTCTGCGCGAAATTCAAAGTTTAGTGTAAGATAACTTACACTTTACCGTTAATGGAGTAAATATTGACAATATTTAGTCCTTAAAATGCTTGAAATCAATAAAAAATATCTATTATGCAACAAAATATGAATTTTAGGTGATGATTAAGCCAAATTACGAAAAATTCCTGCTTCCAAAGCAGATTGTATTAAGGTACTTGATATAATTCAATAAGTAGTCAAGAGTGCTTTGTGAAGCTAAGCCGTGTTCTCCCACTCTAACCCATACTTTAAATTTCAACCCTAAGTTTGTGAACAGAAGGGTAATAAAGAGTTGAATCATAACTGATGTAAGTTCGTAATGAAAACTATGAGATTAAAATCGCTCCACATCTTTCTTCCTGTACTATATTCTAATACACAATCTTTCTTTTATTTATTAGCACCATTGAATTAACTACTATGAATTCGGTGTTCATCTTGCTGTGCTAATGAGGTGTGGCAACTTGGACCGATGCATATATGTGCCTGGTCCCACGTTGTAGCTGACTGACAGACTTCAGCAAATCATTTGACAAGGTGTCAACAAACAGACTGCTATTTATGCTGGAAAATATTGGCATTGCCGAACCTTTCCGAAATGGTTTAAGGACTTCCTATTAGGTCATAGACAGAAAGTAAATGTAAATCCGAAGTGCTCCACCTGGAGACCAGTACTCAGTGAAGTAGCCCAAGACTGTCCTTGCTTCTTTACTTTTTATACTGTATGTTAATCATCTCTCAAGTATAGTTGAGTCCAGTCAGTCAGCTACAACGTTGGACCAGGCACATATATGCATCGGTCCAAGTTGCCACACCTCATTAGCACAGCAAGATGAACACCGAATTCATAGTAGTTAATTCAATGGTGCTAATAAATAAAAGAAAGATTGTGTATTAGAATATAGTACAGGAAGAAAGAATTATTTCGTAGAAAGAAAGATATGGAGCGATTTTAATCTCTTAGTTTAAGGGAAGACAGAGAATGTATAGTTGAGTCCACAATGTTATGATACGCTGATGTAAAAATCTGGCGAGAAATCACAAGAGACGCAGATGCATGCGCAGTTCAGGCATGAAGTGCCGGTGCCCGTGATTCGGTCTCACAAGGATCTTGGGGTGACAGTGAGTCATGATACTAAGACCACGGTCCATTGCCGCCAAGTGGCAGCTAAGGGGTTTAGAACCCTATGGGCTTTAAGACGGACATTCACCAAGTTAAACACTATCATGTTCACTACTGTATGCACAACCTTGCAAGAACTAGGCTTGAAAACTGAGTTCAGGCTGCATGCCGCTGTTTAAAAGGTGACTAGGATATCCTGGGAGTTATGAAGAGGGCAGCTACATGTGCAATTCCAGAACTCCGGTGTTTGCCATACAAAGAGTAGATGAAAAAGCTAAATGTGTTTACTCTGTCCTGTCCTATAATAAGAGGTGTTCTGATTTTAAAGTATACAATACCAAGAAGTAATTTTGGAACTAATATATCTTCTCTCTCTTCCCACCAGATCTGGATAACTCAGAAGACATAGCAGGTGAGTAGAAAAGCCAAGAACTCACAGAAGCATAACATAGGCCGTAAGCATTTTGTCCATACTACACAAACCTGAATCTGATTATATTGCTGTACCACACAATAGTAAGACAGAATACAACTACATAGATGTTGTTAGTGTAATCCTGTAAACACTTTCAATTAATCACATCTTAAATAAAGCATATCAATAAATAAATATTCCAGCTAAAATGAAGCCGTGGACCGACACGGACTCATATAACAGTGACGATGATGCTCAAGATTTGCGCTGAAGCCTTCAATCACCAAACTTGGTTAGGTGAAACTAGTATTAGTGTGTCTCTAGGTCTCTTTTAAAAGTGATTTTGTGTTGCAGAAAATGGCGTTTTGGGTTCAAAATTAATAAAGTCTGTCTAATCTTTCACGGATAGAAATGTGCTGCTAAGACAGATTGGTTAGTAGATACTAGCATATCAGTTGAAGAAGCATGGTCTGTATTTAAAGGTATGTTTAGCTTAGCTACGTCCTCGTTCATACCATACCTGGTACCACGAAGACCGAATAACAGTTCACCATGGATAACTAAAACGGTCAGAAAACTCCTTAGAAAAAGGAAGAATCACTGAACTATGTTCATCTCTACTGGCTTAGAACAATACAGATCCAGTTATTGTAAGATTAGGAATGCCTGTAAAGCGTTAATAAGTAAGACTAGACTATCATATGAAAAACAATTGGTTAGGGATTCTAGATATAGTCCGAAACGGTTATTCTCGTACATAAAAAGGCGAACTCAAAGAAGCGATGGAATTCCATCACTTTTGATACAAGAATATCCGTTAATCTTGACAGGAAATGATACCGAAAACCCTGAAGCTTTATCGGAATATTTCAGTAAAGTGTTTTCTATCGGTAAGGAGGAACGACCAACGATTCATTGTGATCGCGACGGCTCGCTGATGTACCCTGTAGTCATTGAGAAAGGTACTGTTTTAAGGCTACTTTAGCATCTCAAACCTGATAAGTCCAGTGGTCCTGACGATATTCATCCTAGGATTATGAAAGCCATATCAGATGAAATTGCTGAACCATTAGCGATACTATTCGACATGTCTCTGAGACAGTCCAGACTTCCTAGAGACTGGAAAGACGCCATAATAAGTCCGGTGTATAAGGCTGGGGTAGGGATTTAGTTAGTAACTATAGACCCGTTAGCTTAACTAGTGCAGTTGTAAAACTGATGGAGAAAATCATTCGGATATCCGTTCTAAACTATGTTGAAGGGCATAATCTTTTCTCCAGGGCACAACATGGTTTTCGGAAAGGCCTATCTTGCTTGACAAATCTTCTCATTGCACGAGAAGATTGGGCTGCGGCAAAGGATCGGAATGTTCCTGTGGATGTGATTTTCATAGATCTAAGTAAGGCCTTTGATAAGGTCTCCCACTCTGGTCTTAAATTCAAACTGAAACGTTTTGGAATATATTATACAGTCGTGGATTGGATAAGTAACTTTCTCCATGACAGGAGACAAAGGGTAAGGGTTAACGGGGCTCTCTCCTCGTGGGTACCTGTAAAAAGTGGGGTTCCCCAAGGTACAATCCTAGGTCCTCTTCTCTTTTTACTTTATGTAAATGAATTGCCAACTGTAGCAAAATCATCCGTTCTACTCTTCGCTGATGACATAAAGATTTGGAGACCCATACATAGTATGTTGGATAGAATGGTATTACAGGATGATCTTAGCTCATTGGTGGCATGGTTAGATAGGTGGTCACTAGAAGTAAATCCTAATAAGAGTGTAGTGATGCAGTTAAATAACTCTGATGAATCGTATGACTATACACTACGTGGATTCGTGCTACACAAAGTAAGAAACTATAAAGATTTAGGAGTCATATTAAGCAATGATCTCAAAACCACTAGTCACTGTAAGGCTGCTGCTGCGAAAGGCTATAGGGTATTATGGTCAATTCGTAGGTCTTTCCAGTATTTAGATGATGAAATGTTTAGATTACTATACCCGATTTATGTGCGACCACATTTAGAATACGGGATTCAAGCAGCGTGTCCTTGTTTCAAGTATGAAGCAGATATGCTAGAAAGAGTCCAACGACGAGCTACTAAGATGGTACAAGGTCTATCTGGCCTATCATATGAAGACAGACTGAGACACCTTAACTTATTTCCGTTATCTTACCGTAGAATACGGGGTGATCTAATATTGGCTTATCGTATACTGAACGATGACCTTGGTATTAACATGTCTTATCTTTTGCTTCCGTCTAGAACCGATCATTTGAGAGGACATTCGAAGAAAGTTCAAAAACCGAGATCAAACCGTTTACGTTTGGAGTTCCGTTTGTCGCACCGAGTAGTGAATTACTGGAATTCTCTACCGGAACACGTAATATCAGCACCATCTGTTAATATATTCAAAACGAGATTGGGCGTCCACAGTATTACAAACTGCAAGGATTAATATAGGTCGATAGACCTCCTATCCTTATTACTGAAGACTGAAGACTGGATATGAAAGGACAAAATAATTATTCAAATGGTTTAAATGGTTGTGAACAGAGAAGCTTCGTCCTAATGACCTTCCGCGTCACGTAATAACAATGCATTCATGTCAGACAATTAATTTCTTCGTAAGGCTGGAACTTAATATTTCTAACCGTTTTCATGGATTGCCTTCGAATGCTCCTGGGTATTCTCATTCATTTAGAGTGGGGCTCTTTCTATATTCTCAAGTCAGCCGAGTAATCTTATTTCGACAGAAATGCAAATATCCACAAAAAAACTTCCTGTTTACAAAGCGCATATGGGCGTGAAGTGTTTGTCTAATATACTCTCACATTTGAATTTGTATTTTCCGTTGTTGTTAACTTTGGTAGTAGGGAGAAAACGTATGAAATAAATTATGTTCTAAGATTCATCATTTTTCATCGTTCATGTAGAGTGATGCTTGTATCAGGGTTCTTTAGTTATCGTCTGTGGCATTATACTATGTGCAAAATCGTCAAAAGATAAACTACAATTTAATTATTATCATTATTGACTGCATAACCTTTCTATAGACTAGATAGTATTAATATAGTCTGTATGAAAGCATTAATAAACTGTGCCTTCTGTTATTCGTTATTTTGGCATTATTTAGGCAGCAGTCTAGCAATTTCATTACCTCAGTTATATAACATTATGAATTGCGGTTTAGTATATTCGTTGGGAGGTCGACTTTGTTATTCATCAAGCTTTATGAAGGCATATCATTGGTGTATTTAAATTCTGTCAAACGAGTCTGGAAATTCTTTCTGTCCTACACCATTGTTTCAATACATTTGCCGCTGACTTGTAGGATGGCTGGTTTACTGTTTCTCGGAAAGATCCCACTTCTTTCAAGCTGAACGCTTATTACACTCAGCATTACAAGAGCCAGCATTCAGCTAGGTAGAGGACTGATTAAGTTTAATTTGTGGCCGGAAAACAGAGATATGTGAGGCAACGGACAAAGGATTTCTGTCCTCAAGTGTGTTTTACGATTTATGCGTGTTGGCAGAGATGCATTCGTCGAGCCAAGTTGTTTTTTGACCTATTCATTAACCATAAATATCAGCTCACACAAAATTCGTTCGTCCTCTAGGCTCCGTAACTGTACACTCAGTTACATTTTCAAACTATAGATCACCAACGTAGATAATCTATGTCGAATAACGAGAAGTGTACTCGAGTTAGATGGGAATGGTCACTTCGTTGGCCACTGGAAAGTAAGGTAAGATTGGCGCAGACCAAGGCATGGTCAGAGTCCAGATAAGTATTCCAAAAGGAGCGGCAGTCTTGTACACAACCACGCTAGCAGTAGCTGATCGCGATGTGATCAATCTGAGTCCAGGCTTGAGATGCAGAGGGAGGACGCCAGGTGGCACATCGGCGATGACTGTGCCGAAAGTAAGTGCTAGCCAGAAACAGGTTGTGGTCTGTGCACAGTTGCAGTAGACGGTCCCCGTTATCTGTCCCGCGACCAACAAGTCCCCATCGGCCACCTAAACGACTCTCTTCTGTGCCTAGACGCCCGACCTGAGCATTCAAGTCTCCGGCTAGTACTACAATATCTGTCGGACGCACTTTCTGGAGAAGAACAGATAACTGGTGGTAAAACTCATCCTTGATTGCATCCGGGCTGCAATCTGTCGGGGCATAGGCGGAGATGACGAAAAGACATCGTTTCTCACGCCGATTTCTTCTCACTTTGATGGAACTTTCTAATCTAACAGCACATAACCGACTGTTAATGGGGATCCAGTCGATTAGTGCTGCCTCAGCTCTAGCGCTTAGTGCGACACCGACGCCAGCAAGACCAGATGAAGATGCCACAGGGTCCTCGGATAAGCGCACGTGAAACAGGCTTTTTGAAGCGACAGTCGGAGGGCGAATTTGTAGTACTTTACCACAGTCTTGAATAAGGGTCTCGGATAGACAACGAACGTCGACATGATGACTTTCCAAAGACATAGCCAGCCCTATCTGTTGTCCGACCTGCATAAATGTGAGAACGTTGAAGGCAACCAATTTGAATGGTGCACGTGGTTTCAGAAAAACTGCTTCAGTTCTCGTATTCGGTGGTAACATACAATTTTCAACCGGACAGTGACTCGAGAAGGTTTAGATACAGTCGAATTTTCACCATAGACGAGCTGCTGTATAAGTCGAAAAAAATAAGTATAGACAGAGTAGGAATAAAAGAGGGTGAATAATGACGTAGTAAATAATAATAATAATAGCAATAATAATTTGTAGTACTTTACCACAGTCTTGAATAAGGGTCTCGGATAGACAACGAACGTCGATATGATGACTTTCCAAAGACATAGCCAACCCTATCTGTTGTCTGACCTGCATGATTGTGCGAATGTTGAAGGCAACCAGTTTGAATGGTGCACGTGGTTTCAGAAAACTGCTTCAGTATTCGTACTTGGTGGTAGCACAATATTTTCAACTACTCAGTGACTCGAAAACGTTCAGATAGAACCGAGTTTCCACCATAGACGAGCTGCCATATATGTCGAAAAATAAGGATACATATAGTGTGAATGAAAGGGAGTAAATGACGTAGTAAATAATAATAATAATAGCAATAATAACAGTAATAATGTGAATTGCTTGGTTGTAAATCGAAGCGAGAACAAAATTTTCAGTAAGTATTGTCATTATCATTTTATTTGTGTTTAGGCTGTGATACTGATCGAGTGCACAGGTAGCACACGAACATTCGATAACTAAGTAATCGGGACGCATCAATTTCATATTCACGAAGTTATTTCCAGAAATAATCTCTTTGTTTAAAGAAAATCTTGGAAAACCAGTCTAGAATAATAATGAAATGTTTTGAATAACACAACACAGCTCAAATTATTTACATTTGCGATAAAATTATCTATTTGATTTCAAATATATCAACAAAGTGATATTAAAAACCAATCTGACAGATCGAGTGCAAAACACAAGAATTGACTGGTAGAGGAAGTATTACACTTACAAAATATGTTAGTTTATTTATTTATTTAAACACATAAATATTGGTAAAAATGGGCACCGAATACGTATGCGCCACACAAGTCACTTGATTTGTGTGAGGGCTAGAACACTTCACGGATTCCCAGATCGGAGCAGGTGGTTTTCTTAGGGGGCCACACCCCGAGCCTTCGACCTAAAGATCTAACCCACAAGGCAGTGGGGCAACGTCAGGAGATGCATTCCCATGGTAGCGGATGACGAATAATTGATTCATATGCCATTTGTTCCCTCAGGATACTGTGGCTCATGTGCATCATTAGTTTGGAATCAGGGTTCTCCAACTCCCCTAGGTGGACTAACCGTGTCTACCAGCCTGGCATTTTGGGGTAACTCAGTTTCGGGCTTAGGATGAATGGTTGAAGTTGCTTGATGCTCAGTCTAGTTCTTAGGACTAATAGCAGTATGCACCGTGTCTCCGTTTATGGGAGAGTTAGGGTATAGCGTTTCAGGATTTGCGAATTTGCCAACGTTGTAACTGCCGTTACTACGTAGGCTGGCTTGATTGTTTGGCAATCTATTGAAGATTCGACGCTGGATAGCAGTCCCGTCATGCATGATTCTAATTTTTAAATTGTTGGAATACGCCCCAGTAATAACTGACTATTGAGAAGGTGATTAGCTTCTTCGATACTACCAAACTGAAATAGAGTTGGACAAAAGGCTTTAGTGTGTGTTTTACGTAATCTTCTTGTTACACACCAAGACTGCAACAATCCACATTCTTGTAGTAGAGTATTTTCAGCAAACTTTACGTTCACACTATCAGGTATATTATACACAATGACATTGTGCATACACTGAAGTCTTTTCAATACTTCAGATGATATATGGCCAATTACTTTTTCAGTGTTTTTCATAATTTCGAGATCAGAATTCTCTGGAACACTGATTAAATATTTGCACGGTAATAAGTCTCGGATAGATTTGATGAGGTTAAGTTCTATTTGACTGCTTTTAGAACTACCACTGGTGAGGTTATTGGAATTTACATCCACATTGTTAGGGACTATATGGTTGCAAGTGTCTACCGGGTGGTCACGTAGTGCATGCTTGGTTGGGGGATGGATTACATGTCTGGGTGAGTAGTTGAGATCTACATCGTCGGGCTGGCTATTGTAGGCAGGCTTACATGTACTCCGTGGGCCGGTACTCAGGATGGCCCATTGTAAAACTGTTGTGTGTTTGGGGTCGACCTCAATGTCAAAATACTGCTCACAACATGTGATAATTTTGAGTGGATCCCCAAATGATTTCGACTCACACGGTGTGTGACTACTCTAACTTATATATTTACAAGCGAGATGCAAGGTAGTGATATGTCATGCTCAAGTACATGGTGAACGTTTAGTGTAGCTGTACGAAGATCAAAGTATGATGCAGACTGATCAGTGTGTTTATAAAGCTTCACATTATTGGTTTTAGTGGCTGATTTAGACTTTTTCAGGTGCTATAGGCATAAGGAGAGATAATACGTTTTTAGATGGCCTGGACATTATTGGAAGTTATGTAAATTTAAAGGTTTTATTAAATGAACAGAAACTGTTATAACTTAACTTAGATGGTAGGATCAGATCAGATGTTTGTTAAGAGCTAATATATTTACGTTAATAAACGAAAAGAGGTGGAGAGCATGAGAAATGAAGAACTTAATGTATGACTTTGAGTCACAACATGAAGTGTCAAGTTAATAGAACCATATCAGAAATGAATTGTTTTTCGTTAATAAATGTTAAACTACTGGGAAAAACTAATAGGAAGACAAACCACGTGGAAAAAGTTACAACTTTCGGAAGCAGCGCCAAGTTTGAGAATCCTTCACATATCTGGGAACCATCATCGATGGACAAGGAGGATTAGATGCAGATGTAAAAGCAAGGATTTGCAAAGTAAAGGTCATATGCCTACAGTCGAAGAACACATAGAACTTAAAACAACCATCAACCAACATGAAACTCGGAATCTTCAATACCAGCTTCAACGCAGTTCCACTGTACGGAGCTGAAACTTGAAGAACTACTACAACCATCATCAAGAAGGTACAAGCATTTGTAAATAGCTATCTACGCAAGGTTCTCAACATCAATTGGCCAGATACCATCAGTAACAGCCTTTTGTGGGAGAGAACAAGCCAGCTACCAGCTGAAGAAGAAATTAGGAAAACACAATGGAAATGGACAGGAAATACATAACGCACCAGAATCAGATATGAAAAGGATGAAAAACAACTGGAAAGAGTTGGAAAGGATTGCCAAGGACAGGGTTGAGTGGCGAGTTCTAGTGAGCGGTCTATGCTCCTTCACGAGAAGTAACAGGCGTACATAAGTAAGTAAGTAATATCTGTGTTATTACTAGTAAATTTTCAGATCTTCAAAGCGGTCCTGTTGATAGTTTTGTAATGAGAGTAACTGTTCTTTATGTCATTAATAATGTTGTTCACCTATGTAACCTCCTAGTGCACTGGTATTCAAAACTGTATGTAGTGTGTTAAAGTCTTTGATGAAATACCAAAAACTATTCAGTAATAAGAAACGGTTATGACAAACCATCAGTGAAATAAATTAGAAATGTAAATGATATTCACTTATGGTTTTGTTAAATGGAGAATTGACAAAAGTGGTCAATATAAAACACTAGATTCCAGCTTAGTCGTTTAAAGGCACCACACTCACAGCAAGACCTGATGCTACTGGGCACGACATGTCTAGAGCTCGCCGATATGTATGTTATGAGCATTGTAATAAGCCATTCACTTCATAGTCTTTTCATGCATATCGATGAATTACCAATTACACGATGTAATATGAACTATTCTTTATAATTTTGTTTCATTGAATTCCCAAATCATTGTCAACATCATAGGATTCATTAGTTAATCAGTTTAATCAATTATTATTAATAATAACCTGATTTAAGGTGATTTTGAACAACATAGATATAAGCGAACAATATTGTTTTCTATTAAATCCTCATCAGGCTTTACCCTGTTCTACCGTCATATTTATATGCATATACGAAATTATTAAAGCGATCAAGGTAGTTTATGAGTCAATGATGATAACAGTGGAATAGATTACATAAATAAGTGGAGAAGATTTGTAGCTCAGGTGGATGATTTTGGTGGAGTTTTGTTCTCTGAGCTGGATGGTTTGGTTGTGTGAAAATTACAAATTTGTAGTGTGATGACAAGTGTACTAGTTGTGATAAGAATAATAAAGGCTTGAATCAATGTTACATAATGGGAAATAGGTCAACGATTAGAAAAATATAACATTCATAGAAAGATTATAAGATTACATAACAAGAGGTGTTCAGATAATTGGACCATGAAGTGTTTATTTGAGAAAAGAAAAGGATGTGAGGGTGTGAAGAAAAATAAACGAAGAAAGAGTATGGGAAATAATAATAAATGAAATCATTTATTAAGACCAAGGGAGAGATAAGAGTGTTACAAATCTCCTATGAACACAAAGACTTGGATTGTTGGCTCGAATTCCTATAGCTTCTGCTATATGTAAGAGACAAAATAGAAAACCATCAGAAAAACTAGTAGGAATGCGATAAATAATTTTAAACGACTTATTTCTATCTGCTACATGACCGCTATTGATCAAGTGTGATAGGACCGAGCTGCCTATTGTCTTGATAGTATCTTTTCCTAACGGCGAAGGGAGGTGTTTACGAATAATCAGAATTGGATACTTTGGAAGTAAAACTAGATCAATTTGTGCAAAATCAAAGAAAAATTATCAGTATCCTGAAGAAAATGGACAATATTCAAATGTTTCGATGTTGGATTTCGATCACTTTAATGATTTAACTATGTTGAGTGAAGTCTTCAATCGGTGTGAGAATAATGTTTCAAATGAATCATACTCTGATCAGATTCATGATATCATTTTACCAGATTTATTTGTTTCTAATGAAATTATTCACAAATACGTGGGAGATATGACGCGAGCGCATCAAATTCTGATCGGAATTCAGATGTGATTTGTTCTAATGACTCATTTATTTCAAATGAAATCTTAGTTAAATGTGAGGAACAAGTTCGAAATGTGTTGAAATCTGAATACAATCCTGATCGTGTCGCATCAGATTTTATTTGTTCTCATAATTCGTTTGCAGTGACCTACTTTTATGAAGAGAACGCGATTCGTTTAATGGAAACAATCATTATTATAACCAATTGTACCAGTGATTGCTTTACTGTGCTCGTTTGTTTAACTGTGCTAAAGACAGCCATATTACTCCATTACTTTTCCGCGGATTGTGGCCTCGTACGTTCGTACTCTTGCCCGCTGATTCCATTTGTACTCCTTTTGGCACGATATCAGTATTCGTTCGATACCACGAGATCGCCAACGAAATAAATCTGGTTACGCTTCATCTTCGCCTTCTGATTTATTTGGTACGAGTTTCCTTGTGATGGTGTTCATAGTCAATCGCAACTCGACTCCACGCTACACGTTTATCTCTGGTGTTATTCCTAATGTGTGAATATGGGACTAAAAACCTACCCACAAACTTTAAGGGAACGTTGATGTTTTGTAGTGAACGTAAAGTATGATTAGTCGCTGAGCGTGGACAAACAGCCACATATCAGTGTAGATAAGGTCTCTGGCCGGTAACATGAGATGATTAGTCGTTGTTACCTGACAACAGTAATAATTTATATTTACTTGGAAAGGCGAAATCCAAGATGTCCTTATTCTGACTATGGATTTCACATAGACCCTGAAATGGCCAGTATGGCGTTTATAGTTCTAGTAAAATATGTGTAGGACAAATAAAATTGTACATGGAGAATCATAGGCCATCACCATTCTACATCGAACCCTGTCCGGGGCAGTCAGTCTTAGTCGCTATTAATCCTTTCGATGTTTGCTTCAAATTCTTGACGCACTACGTTCTTTGGCATTCCACTATGAAGTTTTTACTTAGAACATAAGTTACGATACCAACTGAATTCTTTACAAAGGAATTTAATAGAAAAACAAATGTGATTGAGTTGATCTGGCATTTATATGCTTGTTACGCGTTGTCCTACTTTTTGTTTCTTTAATTAGTTCATGAATAATTAATTTGTCATACTGTTTAATAATCGTAGCTAAATAATTCACTAGATTGTATGTCGGTAGATTTGTAAAATTAACCATTTGTCTTAGTGCAGTAATATTCTTGTGAATCTTTCGAAGTCCATTGAATCTACAAGGGTTAAAACTCTTTGAATTTAATATGAAACATAATGACGGTTCCAGTTTAATCTTTATCGACTATAAGATTTTACTGGTTTCAGCCTTAAGTTTGTTAAGCGTTGTCCGACTTTCCGTTTCTTTAATTAGTTCATACGGACCCTCTTGTAGATATTCCGTGACTTTTTTCGCACAGTCACTCCAATTTGTTCATAGTCACTGTCGTGTTTCATTCATCTGTTCTCGTAATGATAATTTTCTTATCATTTCTCAGTTGTTTTAATGGATGTAATTCATTTTTAGTTAGATTGGAATTATATGATTTTTCATGTAATAATGTGACCATTATTTTATTCCTCAATTCATTCACTGTTACATTAGAAAGGTAATTCAGAGCTGGTTCGATTGCCGTGGTAATATTGAAAGGCGAAAATTATGGTCTATTTATATTGAAATTAAGTCCCATTTTAAGGATTGAAATTTCATAGGCACTCAGATTTCGTTCAAACAAATTACCGATCAGTTTGCTAATATCCAGTGTATTCGATTTATCTGTAGTCTGTTGAGAACTCTGTTGTTCAATGCATATCTCAACACAATTTCCAACTTTTTAATATGCCGTCGTTGTTGACGATTGATGATAAAACTGTTCTCTGTGTTTGAAAAATTTATTTCTAATTGATCTCATTCCTATCACTGTGACAACTGACAAAATTTCATCGATATTACTAATCCTTGAACGTACTAACACCATATTCATAGTGGCTTTGTGGTATGGTGTACTTTTACTCTTATTCAAATGATAATTAAATCAGTTCAAACCAAATAATCGGTAAGTTCAATATTGTTAACAGCGATCCTTATAGATCAATTGTTGCCATGCAAATCATCTTAATTATCTCAATCAGACTTGGTCATCGACGTCTTAGACAATATATAATAAATCCTCAAGTTAATTGACGAATCACTATCACGTCATTAGATTTACAACATTCTATATCAAATAATTTCCAATCTCTAATTCTTCCCTCTCCCTCCTTGCAGAAAAATAACGGTCTAATTGATGCACTAGGAGGCGTTCCCATGTAACTGAGAAATCGGAGTGAAATGACGATGTATAAATCAGGTCTGACATGGTGCCGTTAATCTTAATACTTAGTCTTTTTTATATATATCTCAGGAAATGAGTGATTGAAGCCATTTTTCCTTCTCTATTTCTTTAGTCACCTAGACCAATTTGAGTGACACCTGTTCACAAGTTCGTCAGCCAAGTAACTGTTTGCATCAAGAACTCTGAACATAAACCATTCCTAGTTGACTACTCCAACAACACACACTAGGGCAATAATACAATTACAGGTGATTACACTAATAATAGCTTAAGATAGCGCGTTCTGTCACAACTTCAGTTGAATAGAAATATAACATGGACAGAATAACACAGACATTACAAATATCATACATATAACCATAGATTGAATAAAGAAAACCAATTGTTTGCATACAATTTACATATATTTTGTTTACCTAAATCTCATGAGAAATAAGAAGGAGAGAGAGAGAGACACAGAATCAAATCATATACACTTTGTGTAGTATATTGGTCGGCAGTCTATGCTCCATTGGGAGTAACAGGCATAAGTATGTAACTAAGTAAGTAAGTTGTGTCGTCAATTAGCAATGCCCAAAATTTCCCATTCCGTAACCACCAGTCAAGTCACAAGAAAATTTTAGGAAAATAATTTTGAAAATATAAAAATTCAAATGAAAAAACAAAACAAGAATAGAATGATCAAAAAGAAATTTCAATCACAAGTAGACAAAATGTACAAAACTATTGCAGTTCAAGAAGAAGAGCAACCGGACATCGGACATGAACGTTGATCGCTTCATTGTTTTTAAATGAAGTGAATGTAGCATTTCACAAAAAGTGCGATAAAAAAACAGAAAACTAATGAACAGGCTACATTATCTTCTTGTATACGGTGAATTTATACAATAAGTGAGTGTTCGGGTAGCACAACAAAATGACTGTTTAACAATGTTAACAATACACAATAATTCTATGCTTTATCTTTCATCTTCAACTGGATGGTACAATACGGAAAAGTTTTTGTAATCCAATCGTGATGTTTACTGGAAAAACAAACAAAACATTGAATGAAAACAAACAAACAAAGAAAGAAGATGGAGAATATCAACAAAATATACAACTGATTCGATGATGTTTAATTCAACTATTCGTAAGCAAGTTTGTCTAGTTCAATCATCATCGTCAAATCATTTCAACAACTTTGGAATGATTTTATCTCATATGATAGTTTTCATCAGGTCAATTACACATTAACTTGTTAAGATCAATGGAAGTTATATGAAGATTTTGTTTGGACGGCTTCCGAGAACTATGACGGAGCCTCAAGAGGTCCTACACGAGTCGAAGAGTTCTATCCAATCAGAACGCAATCGAGCCTTCTAGAACATCAACGTGGCATGTCACTGTTGGTCAGTAGTGTAAATGCCTCTTCACGGACTGGTTGACTTAACAAATGCTAACATCTATAAATACACATGATTTTCTGTATATCTTGATTCTTGCCCAACAAACACTTTCTGCTGTCTTCTTCTGTCTTCTCGTTTGAGACTTGGAGGGTTCTAGCATTCGAGTACCCAAGTTATACACGCCATATTAAGTATCTAAGCTTTAGATAGAGTTTAATTCCTTACCATTTGTATTGCATTAGAAAACAATCGATATTTTCATTAATAAACAATTCCTGTTACTTGTTGTAAACTACTCTGACTTCAACTAATCCACAAAATTGAGCGACACATCCGCCATTGTCTTCAGTGAGTTGATATCACACAACAGACCCGGTTGAACTCCACTGGTCACTGATTCTCATTATAACTCCAGGAAATACCAGTCACCAGTGATCATGTGTTGAATAATATCAGAAGGGGTTTTGTGTGGATATTATAATAGTTTTAATAGTTGAGACCATGAGTCAATTGAAGATAGACCACCATGCAAAACCTAAAAACACTAGACGGCTGTCTAGTCCTATTTTGGGACTCCTCACCAGTGCACATCTACCATCCCGCTTCGCGAGATTCGAACACAGGATCTATTGGTCTCATGATCTCAACTACTAAAATTACTACAATATCCACAAAAAATCGCATCTGACATATTATTGTACTATTGGATTATTGTATTGAAACTTATTGTCCTCACTATCACTGTTCTGATAAATTTTATTATTGCCAATCTCTTGACCGATGGATGACCTAATAAGAAACATCATGTGTCATTCATTGAAATCATGAGTATTATCATTTGACTTGAGAAAAAAACTCTTTTCTAGTTTAATAACAATTGAAAAACATTTTCATAGTAAAGAGAATGGAAGTCCAGTAACTACTGGCTAAAGCTTATTAAGGCATGTGTATTAGTAGTTAACACATAAAATGTTTGTATACATACCTGAAATAGCAACAATTATTAGAAATCAATACTTAGATTTGGAGATCTAATCAGAAGACTGAATTATTCAAACCTAATACCCCTAACTCAAGCCTCATAATTGCTTTCCGTTTAACTCAAGGGTTGATAGCATAGAAGTGATTGTATGCATGTTCACTAAGTGTTGTCCAAAACGGATTAATTCATAAAATGTATAGTAGTGTCAATTACTCAAATGTTAAAGTATTTGAGCATCTACATAGTTGCGTCATATGGTTTAGCTGTGTTATTCAGAATTCTAAATAGCTGAGATGATATAGTTCTCCTGAAACCAAATATAATCATTAACCACTTTTCCAACATATACATCGGTGAATAAGATTGCATATGCAGACCCGTTACACTTATTTACGTTTGCGAAACCAGATAGTGTCTCTAGTCCTCAGATAAAACAAGTGTGTAACTCGAAGCTGACTAAACAAACCAACAACTGATAGGTCAGTTAGACCGAACACGTTCGAAATATTTCAATTATGTGATATGGAATGTGACTTGACAAAATTACTTACTCATTTTTTCCTGAAATGATTTCGGTTTAGGACTCCACGCACAACCGAGTATGTAAACCGGTATACCGGTTAAAATGATCAAAATACCATACACTATAAAAGGGATAAGACAATCGAAAATTCAGTAGAGAGATGTAATCATTGTTATACTAGAAAATAAACCATTCGTGAAATTAGTTCCATTTAACTAAAATGATGAGAAGATTACTTCATCGTTCAGTAGTACAGATCAGATAGTTTTCCATAAAACTTCAATTTCGATCATGATTTAAGTCATAAGGTGACATAGGAATAACCGACAAGAAGAACCATAGGAAAACTGAACTAGATTTTTCTTAGTTCTGAACTATCTCAACAATGAAGGGCTACAACAAGCTATAACATCGAATACATGCGATATTTTGGTCTTGTGAAGAAATGTCGGTTTCTGTACCACTGAATAGCAAAAGATTAGTTCGATTATTCTACTAACATTAGCTTTCGTTAGCAATACACCACGATTCTGCGCGAATGTCATCGATAAGTTATGATCTCGTCTCTCGCCATTTCAACTCAATAGCTCACAACTTACTAACCAACTCAAAGGTAGTCACTTATGAGATTATGGTTGATTAGTTTGTTGTTTGAAATTCAATCTCCACATTCATAGTTGAATGATACAACGAACTGTTATTCCTACATTCATAAAGTAAACATACGAATTTATAGAACATAATTTATAACAAATGACCTACATGATTCTTGAGGTGATCCATAGAAGGAGAAAATTAACAGAGATGCAGTAACTACTAAGTAGATAATGGCGAATACTATAGGAGCCTGTAATAAATATAGATAATGAAAAAATAAAAATTCTATGATACAGTAGTAGTATTAGTAATAGTTGAAAATATTGAATTAGATGGTAGCGCGGTGTGTGCTACGTATATCGACATAAGTAATATATAACTCAAGTCAGGAATAAAGTATCTGGCAGCTGAAGGTCGAGAAGATCGAGGAGAAGAGAATGGGAACAGAAAGCGATTGGTAAGGAAATGCAGAAACAAAGAAGTCTATGACGATTGATTGACATTTTGCAAATGAAGTATTCATTGTATGGATCTCAGATTTTACTAAGATGTTCTGTAATGTTGCATCAAATTACATTCGACTGTCCCCACGTGTGTTCTCGTTCACTACATCAATAGTAGAAAAGATCTTTTCAATGGTTTAAAACGATTTTAATGCTTTGCTTCAAAATTTTCATCAACGTAACAGCTCTAAAAAGATTTTTCTAATTTTATGTCAGTTCATAAAACAAATGTCTAATCTTAACACTGTACAGAACGAATCTTCCAACAGAAGACTAATGGTTGGATAGAAAAAGTAATGATGCAGTGCTAAATTGACGCAAAAGCTGACATAACAATCCAATGCTGATATGTAGAATTCAATAAAGTTTTCCAAAAGAAAAGTTAACTAGAACTAGTCATGATTAATAACAATTCAATGCAATCATATAATAATTATTGCTTGAATTTATGAGTCCATTGAAGCTAGACCACCATGGAAAACCTGGAAACACTGGACGGCCGTTTCATATTAGAAAGAAACTCCTCGGCAATGCACATCCACCATCCCGCCTCACGAGATTCGGACCCAGACCTATCAGTCTCGAGCGCGAATGCTTAACCTCTGGACCGCTGACGACCTTTTCATTCTAGTATGGGACTGCTCAGCAAAGCGCATCTACGACACCGCTCCGCAAGATTCGAACCCAACACATATCACTCTTTAGACCATTCAGCCGGCATCCAACGATTTTAATGTCTAATTTCAACCAATCCACGAAATTACGCCACCTCCACCGTGGACTAGCTTCAATCGACTCATCAATTCAATTAATAAATTACCATAATCTCCATAAAACCACTCTCTCATTATAATCATATAATCTTAAGGAATAATATCGCAAAACCGCTTCAGAAATTTTAATTTACCTTAACCGGACGTTGAATATTAGGACGAGTAAATCTGAAAATTACTACAATCAGAACACAAAGACCGATTGCCAACCATTGAACAAAACCCATATAATTCATAAGTGTGAAAATATCTCCAGCAAGCAAGTAAATTATTGATACGATACACTAAAAGAGTAATTAATAAAAGTTAAAAACATAAGCAATAGATTCACATTACACACATTGAACAATAGTAATTCATGCAAATCACAATTTATAATGATAAGTCAACGTTATTTCACCTTAGCGCTATCTCGTAACAAACTTCTAGTCTATTGTTGGTCAGAATTTACTAATCGAATTACGTTTTTCACAAATTTAGTCAACTAGACGGCCTGCATGAATATTTGGGCTACCTATTCTCGCCGTTCGTAGTCTTCTTTCAAACTGTAGAATGAAAATCATTGGTCTTGGTGTATTTCGATTACTACACAGTCATTATTGTCAAAGTCACTCACAATCTAATTACAATTTCAAACTTATTATCAATAAATGTCATCCTACAACCAGTTTAAACATATTCGACATTGTTCCAAATTAGACATCAAATGTTCACATTTAAAACATACTAACTGATTTGTAAGGATGCAAATACTTTTTATTATCTATTTATGTTTGACGAAAGTAGTGTTATGCAAGGAACTCACAGTAAACAGAACAGCCGGAATAGGTGTTAATCGATCCGTGTGCAAGTAACTGATAAACGCTGGCATTTGTTTCAGCTGACTAGCAGCAACAAATATTCTCGATGTAGTCAATATAGTTCCGTTAGCACTCCCAAACGTTGAACAAGCAACAAATATTGGCATTATCCACCAAAACATTCCGTATATTCTATTAGCAAATGTCTGTTTTTGTAAGTAAACGGAAAAAATGGTTTCGAAGTAAATCCAACTTATTCAGTAATTTCAATAGTGTAATAAGAAGCCGAAGAGTATCAGAACGATGTGATATATTAGCGCAATACATTTCGAACAATCTGATCACATGTACTTATCAAAAACATTTGTATATAAAAATAAAAGTCAAATAGACTAGAAATGGAGGTTTGGAGGAGACAAGGATAAGAAATAATGTGAAGAAAACTGGAACTCTTCAGTTCTATCTGAAGATTGGGTTGATGTCGTTCAGAAGAACTATGAGGGCTCCACGACCAAATCATCCAGCTCATCGAACAAAACCCCATCAAAATCATCCAACTGAGCTACAAATCTTCTCCAGTGTCTCAAGCTTATGTTACCATGATAGGTTTAATGTGAGAACAAACTGTTTTTGAATACAAAGAGGCGGTTTGAATTTTCGTATACACCCTTTTGCACTTTTGTATAACACCACAAAATCTGAATTAAAATAAGTTTTATGACCTGTTTCCATTATGCGTTTGGCAATTAAGGATGATGGGTTTTTATCCTCGATTCTTATAGGGTAATTTGACTCTGTTTGTTTCTGGAGCCATTTAGGTACCTGTGCACACACCCTAAGTTTCAAATCACGATTACTGCCCTCAACGAATGTGTGACCACACACACATTTAAATTGGTAAACACAATCGAATGCGACGCAACCATTTTCTTTTAGGCTTTTGATGAAGCATGAATCTAAATGGTTCCTTGATAATGACAGATTCAAGTCTTTGTGTCGAAGAATGGTTATTTGTTTCACCTCTAAATGGTAAGGTGATGTAGACAGGTATTTTCTCTGCCAAAGCTATAGTAGGTCTCACTGTACCATGAACTTTCTATCTATTTATGAATCTCAGAGGATATCCAGTTTCCGTTAATGTTTTACTTAGCAACATAACATCATCACCAATGGCGTCATTTGTACACATACGATCAAGTCTGTTAAATAGACACCTCTACAAACCCCGTTTATATTGCACGAGACAATAACTAAAATAAAGTATTAAACTGTCCAAGATGGTGTGATCTTGAACGGTGAAAATACATTAAAAAATTCTTGGTTTGTAGGAAAATTGATTAAAAGCATCAGTACACCAACAAAATTACTATTCCACCTACCACAGCCACAGCTCTCGTACTCAAAATCTCTGCAACTGGTACGACTGTCACATAGGCTACATTAGCAGCTGTGTAAACTAGAGTCACTAGTAAGCACGATAACCTAATTACTATAGACAAATGTTTTCTGGGGTTTATCATTTCTTCAACCATACAATTTAAGTTAGTCCAGCCGCCATAAGCAAATAAACAACTGTAAAATGCATTAACTATTTTACCAGGACTCCAGTCCGTATCAACGAAAGGTTCTTCCAGCCTTCATAGCGACCTAAAAGAAGTTAAACAATAAAGTACAATGCGAGATACCTAAATCATTCCATGAACAGTGATTACAATCACAAATACATAGAGATTATAAATCCCAGTCAGTCGCTTAGAAGAGATAAATCACAGTGAATTACTAATAACAATTAGAAACAGCTGAAAAGCAGAACAAAGGGCAAGAGAATACTATTCAGTGGCCTATACTCCACGAAGGATAACAGACGTAAAGGGGACAAAGAATCATTTTACTCATTCACAATTTATTGAAGAATCACTCTATTCAGTTCGAAATCTTTGAAAAAATAAAGTAGTCTGACATGTTATTAGAAATGTCATATAATCAAATGTTCAATCAATTAATTAATTATGCGTATTCTTGAGAAAAGACAGAGAAGATTATTTTTCTCAAGCTTGATGACTAATATTGCGTTTTTAAACTCATCAAAGTGCGTTTTATCACATACAGTCATACAGTTTTGTTCTTCGAAAACTTTCATACAACACTCACTATTCTGTAAACAAAATATCATTCTATTTTGGACTAACTTAACACACTTGTTTCCATTCATTTTAGATTAAACAACCACATCATCTGAAATGAGGACTCCTGAATGATGCACATTAATAAAATCTTCATATCAAGATTAAACCACTCATAGTTAACAAAAATCACAAAACAAAACCAACTCTAATTATTATAGATAACAAAAGTAATTAAAATAATTTTAAAGAATGATATAATTAAATTACCAAATCCGATCTGTACAAATCCGGTTACAATGATCATTATAAGAGCGGCAAGTTTCGCAAGTGTAAATATGTCTTGTATTCTGGTTGAAAATTTGATTGAAAAGGAATTGGCGAAGCTTAAAAATGCTAAGCAAAATGAAACAAGATGGCAACAAATTGGGAAATGTTCATTAAGATATCATCAGTGTGATCGTTTTAAACATTTTTAGATGAAAAATCATCAGTAATAGTGAAAACAGCAAACTATTGTGAGATAGTAACTCACTAAAGACAATGGTAATGTGTCGCTCAAATTCGTGGATTGGTTGAATTTAGATATTAACACCGTTGGATACCGGCCGGCTCAGTGGTCCAGTGCTTAAGCGCTCGCGCTCGAGATTGATAGGTCCTGGGCTCAAATCTCGTGAGGCGGGATCGTGGATACGCACTGTTGGGGAGTCCAACATAAGTCAAAACGGCCGTCCAGTGCTTCCAGGTCTTCCATAGTGGTCTAGCTCGAATGGACTCCTGATCTCAACCATTGAAAAAACCACATAACCTTCTTCTAAGTGAACTTCTTCCAGTATCTTATCATCAAATTCATTTATCACATATCGATTCCATTGATACTTTTATTTTGACAAGTAATTAGATAATAAACGAACCGTTTATTATGTGAACAATGACGAGAATATATTATTTATTCCAAACAGTTTACTGAAGTTATAGTCTAGTAACTACCAGAAGTATTGAGATCTATAAGCCAACTAATCAAAATATTTAGTATCAAAAAATAAACAGAATGTTTACTGATGTAATACATTTGAATTCATCTGGTATTAATTATGATTAAATCGTTGTCATTTTGCAAATCTGTCAAAACCACAAATTACGATTGAAGCCACACAGTCACCAGAAATTAACACTTCTCAGTTTTCCTTTATTCACTCAGAACTCATAATGTAACTGTCATCAGTTTTTCACTTTCTGATTCGTATTTCGTTTATTCACATTTCGACACTTTCGGCACTTATCACTTATCACTCAAACAACTTTCATTCAATTTTACTGGTTTTAGTCCACCATTAATCTCATTCATCATTCTTCTGTCGTACATGTTTTGCGTCTAAATCCCCACAGATCATACACATTTGGCGAGAATGTCGAAAACAACCAGGATTTATGGTATTTTTCTCAAATATTATACTCTACTCAAATTTAAAGAACAAATGAATTTTGATGGAATGATTCAGGTCATCCATTTCAAGGAATGAAGTAGCTGCTTACTAGTGCTTTATGTTCATCAGCACTGTTATACTCCCGCCAAGCAGTGTTTGTCATTTTTATGTTATAAAACTGCATTTTGTGAGGACCTTTATCGAGTATCTTCATCTTAACAACTGCCTTCATTCTCCGCTTATCAAAAATACAAAGAGTGCATTCCAGTTATTGTTGGTTGAGTATATATTTCGGCACATCTTAATAAATAAAATGGAAAAAACGCTGCATGGAAATATTTTTAAACATACTAATACATAAAACCGCCAAAATCCTGATCAACGTAAAGGGCAGTGGACAGTCTGGATACAAAGGTACAACAACATACTCCCCAAATGTCAAAGCTACAATAGCGATAGTTCCAGGTCTTACAACCATTACTTCCATCCATAAACGCAAAAATCCAATAAATGGTCCAAATGCTTCATATACATAAATATAATCCCCTCCGGATCGCTCTATTATCGTGCCAAGTTCTGCATAACAGTACGCTCCGAGCATACTGAAGATCCCACATGCAACCCATATAATTAGACTAGCTCCTATGCTTCTGACATTCAGTAAAATACCAGTAGGACTGACAAATATTCCTGAGCCAATCATTGATCCTACTATGATGGTGATACTGGTTACAAACCAATAGATCGCTTCAGTTTTACATCATCTGGTTTATTTACGACAACGGTGACGTCGTCGTCCAACTTCTTGTTTTCTGCCATGTCACTACAATATAAAATACATTATGATTTGCACTTGCAGTAGTACAAAGTGGCCAAACGACTTTAAATAAAATGACGCAAGTTATAAAATATGTTTGACTTCAATCATATGGCTTTCAGAGATTTAACTTTCACAAAGTAAGATGAGATTATTTTAAAATCACCAGAATTCATCAAAAAGTGGAAACTATTTTCACCTTGATTTTGAACAACCCAACCATACAAGTGAGATGAAATGGAAGACGATAAATATATTATGACATCAGGTTAGTAAAACTTAAGCCAAATACTTATGGTAAAACTTTGAGCCATCATATCTCCAGCTATTAACTTTGACATTTAACCAGAATACGAATGAGAAGCTACATGTGGTCTGTAATTCAATCAAATTACATCAAGATATCTCAGTTTAGACAAATTGGTGGTTTTCCCAAAGACAACTGCTCTTTTAATTCAGTTGGATACACTGACGCTTGTGCAATTCTTCAGTACAAAAGGTGAGGAAATACTGCTACGTTTAGGCTAAATACATGTTTTCGAAATACAACATAATAATCAGTTGATCCAAGTCTCGTTATACTCAGTTCGTCAAATAATTTTGAACCGCTCAACACAACTATGTGAAAGGAGTTCTGATAATTTTGCGCAGATCTGAGCAAGTAACTGGAGTTACTTGTTATCAGCTATAATTCAGTCTTTAGGCAGTGATGAAGCTTCTGGGACTACCTCAAGTAGACAAATAAGAAACACTTCAGACCACTGTTTTTCAGCCATGGAAATTTCACACATAGTCCAGACTATGATTACTAGCTAGTAATCAAGACCGTTTCGAATTCCCGAATGAAAATGACAGACGTATATTAAAAACCCAATGAAACTTTTGATCAAGAGGTTCACCAGAAACTGTCAATCAGAACGAAGAGAGACTCTTACTGATCTCAATTAGAACGTCAAGTGCGCACGATATGTTATAAATACTTTGTAAAGACTTCGTCAACAATTTAAACAAGCAGAAGCTTCAAACAACAAATTGAGTCACTTGTAAAAGCCGAACTAAATAGTCTTAGAAATTTGATTCTTGAAAAAACAGTCAAACAATCGAGGTATTAATACTGGCGATCAATAAAAAACACTCAGAGTCAACTACGTTAGTACCTGCAAAGCGAACATGGAAGTAGGTTCATCAACAACGTCATTTGATTGCAAACTGTTAGAAACCACAATTGCACTACCTTTATTACAGCATGTTGGAGTTCAACTAGATATGAATTACGAAGTTTCTCGTCTCTTTTGGACTTAGTCTTGACACACGATGATGATGTCGGTCAAATGACTTTTCTACCACCCCTAAGGAGAAGTGATCATGCAGCCACTTTATTCAAGTTCACGGCTGAGATGGCCTGTCGGACAGTTGCGCCGGCCCGTCCCCACATATGGAAGTCAGACATGGAAGCGCTAAACTCTGCAGCATCGACTGAAAATTGGATATATATGAGGTACGGACTCATTTCAGGCAGTTATACAAACCGGCAATTCAACCGTATATACCCTAAACAGTCCCAAAGAACAAGAAGCATCGCCATCCCTGAATAGACCGGGATATTTGAAGTCCACTAAGACAAAAGGAGAAATGCTGGAAGGTTGCCATCAGCCTTGGCACAGCAAGTACTATGGAACGCCACAGGTGTAATTAAAACCAGAGGAGCTCTGAGAAAATATGAAATGCAGTTGGCACAATCTGCAATCAAGCAGTTTAAGAGACCATTCTCATACTTAAATTACAGAACAAGGATGCAGCATCGGATAGCCAACCTAACTAAGGAAAAGAGTGGATCTGAAACGATAGAGGATGATTAAGAAATAGCAGAGGCTGTGACAAACTATTTTGGGTCAGTTTTCACTCAGTAACCTCATCTAGACGAAGGAGTAGACCCAAATACGAAGTCAACAAACCGTCTGCTCACCGTTGACTTTGATCAAGACAATGTACTTAAGGCTCTTAGCACCTTAGATACGGTAAAGTCAACAGGACCAGATGAACTTAATTGATGAAGGGAGTAGAACTGAAACGATAGAGGATGATTAGGGAAAAGCAGAGGCTACGTCAAACTAATTTGGAACAGTTTTGTCACAGAGACCTCTTCTAGACGAAGAACTAGACTCAAACAAGACGTCTGCTGAGTAAAGAAGCCAAGAACGAACAAAATTCCCGTGGCATACATGTTTTTATACCGAGTCATCAATACTTGGAACCTGTTACCCGAAGCAGTGGTGTCTCATTCAAGAGAAGAGTAATTACCCAGAGAAGCATACAAGAAAAGGAATAACATAGGCCGTAGGCCTTCTGTCCTTTTTATTATTATCAATGTCTTTATTCAATACTATATTTCGCCGCGGTTAACGTGAGACTTTAGATCGTAGAGTACTAGAACCCTAGATCTTTTACAACTTGGAATATCTCTCGAGGTGAGTTACGTTGCAGGCGTTTTCTAAACAAGTCTCAGATGAACTTCTGTACACTTTTAGATGCCAAAAATAAAGTGGGTCATCACTCGAAAAACTTCGAAGTCGGGTCATATCCTCCCGAAGTTCCATGTTATCTTCTTGATTTAAAACTTGTCTACGAAGTTTCACATCATCGGCGAAAAGCGATGAATCAGACTATACTTGCTAAGGAACGTCATTTATCCGAATTAAATAAAAGGACGTTGTAGTACTGAACACAGAGAAACCACATTAGGACATTCAGTAGTCTGAGAAAAAAGGACGTTTACTCTGACCCTAAGAGGTCTAATATTTAGGTCTGAAAACTGGTGAAACGGTAAACAGCTTGCATAACGGAGTAGGAATCCTAATGAGCGCCCACGTCCAGTTGGGGGGGATGGAATGAGACGTCCACCTGCTGTAGGTTGCCCTGTAAAGATGACACACCCAGTCGTTTGAAACTGTAACACCTGTTGTTACTGGGATGTTGCAGCTCATTTTTGGCGACAAAACTGAAGCTATGACGGCATGATCACATTTTCCCAAAGGGAGCCAGGATTGAGAGGTTGTCTAAATGCTTCTCCACCGAGTTGGTAACCTCCCATTTCCGAATAATCCCAAATCGTAAATGAGGTTGAATTTTCACCTCCGATGTACATGTTAAGAGAACTTGACTTGAGGAAGATCGATGTATCCTAGAATCAGAACATGATTGTGGGATAATCCCTCCAGCATAACACTGTCAGATGTAGGCTTTCCGTAAATGAATCTAAGCAGATATCCCGAGATGTTGGAAAATTTCACTGATCACCATACTGTTATATCCCGATGAGAATAATAAATGGTACCTGTTGGAATCTATTTCTCGACTAACACTTTACGTATATTTCTATCGTATAATTGTTGAGTAATTATGCTGCTCACATTCATGTTCCTCTTATCATAAGCTTTTGACCTATGAACTATTATTATACGATTTATTATTCATGAGTCATGCCCAGTCCATGAATTACAGTCTCCCACGTTCACAGCCATTTTGGCTAATTCTCGTACGAATATTGTTTTCTATGTTATGATAGGATGCGGTTTGTTTGGTTGGTATATAAACCTAGTATGTTTGAAATGAATGATTCATATCGCAGAGGCTGAGACTGATGTTCTGGACTCAAAAAGTGGGCAGGCCTAGGTGGGAAGGAGGACCGGTAAAGACTCTAGACTGCTCGTACTTGTTTTTATGCGTCATTGGTCCAGTCGATAAATCACTGTTCTCTAATTGGCGGCATCATCACGTCATACATCAATAGAACACAGAACACAATTTATAACACATACAAATTCGTCAAGATTGATAAATTCCCGTGTTTAAATTTGAAGTGGATTTTTATTCTTGGTAATTCATATCCACTTATTGACAAACTCAGTCAAGGAGTGAATTCGGAACTTTTGGGATTCACTATCATGTAAATAAAAAATCTCATCATGAATTATATGTAGTTAGTGTTAGTAATGAAGACAATACCGCATACAAATCAAATTTATAATCAGATAATTTTTAATTAATTTATTTTAATGTTTTGTCAAGTACAGCGATCCTAGATTTCCTGAAGTAAATAACCAGAATTGTCAAAAATAATGTTGTTATATACTAAACGGTCGTCCATTCATGTCTAGATATACCTCTATATCATGATATGTCAAGTATAAGTGTTCGATAACTGAAATTAGATAAATGGTAGTGTGGTGTGTGCTACTTATGTCGACATAAGTAGTATATAACGCTAGTCAGGAATAGAATGTCTGGCAACAGAAGGTTGAAAAGATCGAAGAGGAAGAACGGGAACAGAAAGCCATCGATATGGAAATGCAGGAACAATGAAGTCTGAGACAGTTAATGAACATTTTGCAAATAATGAATTGGAGTATGGTTTTTCTATTTCACCAAGTAACACTGTAATTTCATGCTGAAAATAATCGGTTATACTCACCTGTGTTCTCTTTCACTACAGTAGTAATTATGAGACTTTAATTATCACCAAAATATATATACGTGTTTAACAACTAAACAAAATTTCTTCAATACCATTATATTCCGAAACCTTGTTTCTGAATACCCTAATCACAAAACTTAAATTTATTGATTAAAATTTCTAATCATATCTGCTAAGTATGGATTATGTAAACCAACAATACTTTAACATTAAACACTGATATCATCACTTCTCTTCACTATTATTCATGATAATAATGATCAGTTCAATTAAAAACCCATAAAATGAATAATCTGTGAAAATGAATCATTTGACTAAAACACTGCACAATATTAGTTGTGACAGTCATTAAATGCAAAAATGCTTCAAGATCACATACTGACCCTTTAAATAAACGTTAAAATCGACATTATAAATATGATTAATAAGTTCATATAACCATCAATTAATTTGATTTTGTAAACGTCAAGGGTAAGAAATGCATTGAACTATTGGCTACTTTTTGATGGAGTTTTGTTTGCTGAGCTGGATGGTTTGATCGTAAAGATTTGATCGTCATTCTGAACGACATCATCAGCAGAAACTTCAAGTAGAAGTGAAGTGTTTGAATTTCTGCACATTTGACTTACACCTTGTCCAGCAGACATCGATCTTGATTAGTTATTGTTGACCTTTAGCCAATCATTGTTTACTTCTTTATTTTATTCTCAATCCTATATTTGTCCATAGTTTTCCTGAATATTTGATAGATTGGGTCGAATTCAATGTGTTTGCTGATTGACCCGAGTGTCAAGATTCTAAAAATTCTCTTGTGTTTTTAGAATTGCCTCTATCCAAGATCTCAACAATTTCCACAGTTGTCCACATGCATTCACCTGAGCTACAAACGTTCTCTACCATTGTTGTCTACTAATAATAGTGATCATGTGTTTAGGTTACAAATTAAACAAACAATCACTTTTCTTGACATTTAAAGCCAGCCAGTACTACTTGTTTGTATCCAGATAGAATCTCCAAGTTCTTTGTCATGTGCATATTGATAACTCTGAAGTATTCTTGCTGAAGAAATTAGTTCAATCTCTTCTCTTTCAATGATGATAATCTCTAGTTGTACGAATCAGCTTTTACTTTTTTTAATGCCTTACCTTGAAAATATTTATTACCAATTCGATGCTCTCTCTAACGAGATTTCAATGTCAAATTCATTCTATCATGTTATAACAATCATCATCAAAATTATTATTCATTATCTGATATCTGTGTTATTACTAGTAAATTTTCAGATCTTCAAAGCGGTCCTGTTGATAGTTTTGTAATGAGAGTAACTGTTCTTTATGTCATTAATAATGTTGTTCACCTATGTAACCTCCTAGTGCACTGGTATTCAAAACTGTATGTAGTGTGTTAAAGTCTTTGATGAAATACCAAAAACTATTCAGTAATAAGAAACGGTTATGACAAACCATCAGTGAAATAAATTAGAAATGTAAATGATATTCACTTATGGTTTTGTTAAATGGAGAACTGACAAAAGTGGTCAATATAAAACACTAGATTCCAGCTTAGTCGTTTAAAGGCACCACACTCACAGCAAGACCTGATGCTACTGGGCACGACATGTCTAGAGCTCGCCGATATGTATGTTATGAGCATTGTAATAAGCCATTCACTTCATAGTCTTTTCATGCATATCGATGAATTACCAATTACACGATGTAATATGAACTATTCTTTATAATTTTGTTTCATTGAATTCCCAAATCATTGTCAACATCATAGGATTCATTAGTTAATCAGTTTAATCAATTATTATTAATAATAACCTGATTTAAGGTGATTTTGAACAACATAGATATAAGCGAACAATATTGTTTTCTATTAAATCCTCATCAGGCTTTACCCTGTTCTACCGTCATATTTATATGCATATACGAAATTATTAAAGCGATCAAGGTAGTTTATGAGTCAATGATGATAACAGTGGAATAGATTACATAAATAAGTGGAGAAGATTTGTAGCTCAGGTGGATGATTTTGGTGGAGTTTTGTTCTCTGAGCTGGATGGTTTGGTTGTGTGAAAATTACAAATTTGTAGTGTGATGACAAGTGTACTAGTTGTGATAAGAATAATAAAGGCTTGAATCAATGTTACATAATGGGAAATAGGTCAACGATTAGAAAAATATAACATTCATAGAAAGATTATAAGATTACATAACAAGAGGTGTTCAGATAATTGGACCATGAAGTGTTTATTTGAGAAAAGAAAAGGATGTGAGGGTGTGAAGAAAAATAAACGAAGAAAGAGTATGGGAAATAATAATAAATGAAATCATTTATTAAGACCAAGGGAGAGATAAGAGTGTTACAAATCTCCTATGAACACAAAGACTTGGATTGTTGGCTCGAATTCCTATAGCTTCTGCTATATGTAAGAGACAAAATAGAAAACCATCAGAAAAACTAGTAGGAATGCGATAAATAATTTTAAACGACTTATTTCTATCTGCTACATGACCGCTATTGATCAAGTGTGATAGGACCGAGCTGCCTATTGTCTTGATAGTATCTTTTCCTAACGGCGAAGGGAGGTGTTTACGAATAATCAGAATTGGATACTTTGGAAGTAAAACTAGATCAATTTGTGCAAAATCAAAGAAAAATTATCAGTATCCTGAAGAAAATGGACAATATTCAAATGTTTCGATGTTGGATTTCGATCACTTTAATGATTTAACTATGTTGAGTGAAGTCTTCAATCGGTGTGAGAATAATGTTTCAAATGAATCATACTCTGATCAGATTCATGATATCATTTTACCAGATTTATTTGTTTCTAATGAAATTATTCACAAATACGTGGGAGATATGACGCGAGCGCATCAAATTCTGATCGGAATTCAGATGTGATTTGTTCTAATGACTCATTTATTTCAAATGAAATCTTAGTTAAATGTGAGGAACAAGTTCGAAATGTGTTGAAATCTGAATACAATCCTGATCGTGTCGCATCAGATTTTATTTGTTCTCATAATTCGTTTATCTCTAGTGTTATTCCTAATGTGTGGAATACATTTGTTCCGAATGAGTCAAATTCAAGTCACATTTCTGATGTTAATGTATCAGATGTTGGATATTCTCACTACCGATATACGTTGAGTCGAGTCCCTACTCAGTAGTATGATGAATCAGAAAGGATGGCAAGTTTTCCCGAAGCAGTCAGAGAACCAGTTTGCCGAGATATGAAGTTTGTACAGGCAGTAAATCTTAATCAAGTCTAAGATTACCTTAATGAGTACGAGTCTTCTATTTGATTGTTTTGCAGGTGAATCGAGCCTTGATGAGTCACATGTGTTAATTACATATATCAATGCAAATTTATCTGATAATTGTAACAACGGCCTTATTTATTTTAATGTGAAAAGCAAAAGGAATGTATATCGTATTATTAATGCAATTCAAAGCCACATGATGAAATGACTCAAATTATATGTCAGTGTGTAGCCCCTACTACTCACAAATAATGATCGAAGTGTGAGATATGGGAAAATAGTGCAAACTGGGAACGTGAAATTTGTCATGATATTGAGACATAAAGACCTAATATTGTTTCGTGGGAAAGTGGGATGTGGTGTTATGATGATTGTCATCCTTTTTATATGAATATGGGACCAAATAACTACCTACACACTTTAAAGGAAAGGTGATGTGTCGTAGTGAACGTAAAGTTTGATTCATTAAAGAGGAAGAATGTTGTATTTGTAAAATCTCAGTAAATGAATTTGAAGTAAATCCAACGTTTCGCCTGGCAATCTGGTTTAAGCTTTTTCAAGGAAAATATAATCAAACAACAAAATTATCGAATATAGATAGGTACATTGTTCTCTGGTTAACTGTATACTGAATAAGTCATCCAATTAACGTTAAAGTAAGTATTTACATTAGTGTGTAAGAGATATGTGATGTGAAACGAAATGTGTTAAGAATAACAGATTGTGTGTATACGTAAGTAGTGTGAGAAGAAGATATTTCATTCACTATCGGTCAGTAGAATATTAAGAAAACATAAAATTTTTTATATGTCACAATATGCATAAAATGAAAATAAATAAATAAGATAAAAGAATGATTCCAAAGAGGAATTGATAATTTGTGTTATTTTAATGCTCCAGTCAATTGTTTAACATATTTAGATAAGATAACTGATTTCAACCGTTGAATGTATTATCTATTGATTAGTTAATATGATATAGATAGAATGGAATAATCAGTTCAAGTTTATTTATTTACGTCGGGAAATAGAAGCAGATGTGAAAAGGATGAATAACAACTGGAAGGAACTAGAAAGGATTGCCCAGGATAGGGTTGGATGGAGAATACTGCTGAGTGGCCTATGCTCCTTCACGAGGAGTACACAAGCGTAACTAAGCAAGTTATCTATTTATATTCGATAATTTTGATGTTTGATTATATTTTCCTTAGAACAGCACATATAAGCGAACAATATTGTTTTCAATTAGATCGTCATCAGGCTATACATGAATATTTATACGAAAATGTTAAAGCAATCAAGGCAATATGGGTCAATAATCACAATGAAATAGAATAAGTCACCTTCTACCTGAAGTTTGTACTGATGATGTCATTCAGAAGAACGATGATAGCTCCACGACCAAACCATCCAGTTCAGAGAACAAAACTCCACCAAAATCATTCACCTGAGCTACAAATCTTCTCCACCATCTCAATAAGTCACCACACATAATAAGTAAAAAATACATGTTGATAGTAAGAAGACAGGTGAACTGATAATAGTGAGAATAATCTTAAATACAATAACAAAACTCTTATCCATAGTTAAACGGTTGGAAATAGAAGGTCAAATAAACATGGGTAAATAGACTAGGAATAGTCAACACCAAAACATTAAAATCATTACGTAATAAGATGTGTGTAAATAATTAGATAGTGAAGAATACAAAGAGGCGGAAAATTACAAATAAATACAGGATGTGAAAATAAGGTTAACGATAACACAAATAGAATAAAATAAATAAAAATAGAAAATTAAAAAATAAATAAATCGTTTGATAAGTTATAACTGGCCATGAAAGGGAAAATGTTTGGATCAGACTACCAAGGGAAAAGTTGAATTTACTTCGAAATTCATTTGCTGAGATTTTACAAATACAACATTTATCCTCTTTAAGGTCTCACATTAATTCGGCGCCCAAATACTGTGAAACTATTCATTCAAATTTAGACTAAATTTCTTATGTAAAGTCAGTCAGTCAGTCAGTCAGCTACAACGTAGGACCAGGCACATGTATGCATCGGCCCAGGTTGCCATACCTCATTAGCACAGCAAGATGAACACCGGATTCATAGGAGTGGTTAGGTCAAAGGTGGTAATATATAGGAGAAAGATTGTAATAAGGATATAGTATAGGAAGAAAGAATTAGTTCGTAGAAAGAAAGATATGAAGCGATTTTAATCTCTTAGTTTAAGAGAAGACAGAGAGTGTATACACCGACGCCATTGTGATCGATTCTGAGCCATGTCACCAAGGGTCTCCAACCATTGGTTACGAAAGTCACGCGGACCCCAACCAAGTAGTCTGCATCTACCAACATGGCTCAGACTAGAAGTTAGTGACTCCAGGCACTGATGCCACGTTTTGGTTTGGCCGCCCCTAACTTTCTTCCAACCATCCCCTACACCGGTTAGCATTGCACGTCGCGGTAATCGGTGTTCAGGCATACGTAATACGTGGCCCAACCATCTCAGTCGATGAAGATTCATAACCTCATCAACTGATTTACCATCATTTCCTAACACCCTGCGTCTAACCTCACTATTACTTACCCGGTGATCCCAGCAGATGCGAGCAATATTTCTAAGGCATCTGTGGTAAATACTAGTAGCTTACGGGTGTCTTCTACTCTTAAGGGCCATATTTCGCTGCCGTAAATTAAAACAGAACGAACAGCCGCGCGGTATACTCGTCCTTTTATTGATAGACGGATATCTCGTTGAGCGTGCAAATACAACCACAGCCTACAGACTTAAATAACCAAATCAATTTATAAATTTCACACATCAAGATCAGTGTAGATAAGGTCTCTAACCCGTAACATGAGATTATTAGACGTTGTTAACTGACAAAAGTAATAATTTATATTTAGTTGGAAAGGCAAAATCCTTCGGTCACTTATTATCATAAGTGTATTTTACTTATTTACGCCTGTTACCACTCACAGAGTGTTAGTTATGTCCATAACCAACCAATCAAATCGTTGTTGTCAAGCTTCCACCACGTCAATCTGGACTGATTTACGTGTAGTCTATCCCTGTTGCATGTAACCTGACAATTGAAAGACGTTATTATCCTTATTATATTAGCGTGACTCATAATGTCTATTTATTTCGATAATACAGCCAATACTGGTCGGTGTGTTTGCGCGTTCCACTTGATGAGTATAATTCCTTTCATTATTGTACTGATCAAATTGTTAACTTTACGTTTAAAAACAGATAAAGTTTTCAAACCCAGATGTCCTTGTTCTGACTATAGCTTTCACATATACTCTGTGGTCGCCAGTGTGGCGTTTACAGTTTTAGTAGAATATCTGTAGGATAAATTAAATCCTACATGTAGAATCATAAGCCAACCATCACCATTCTACATCGCACTCTGTCCTGAACAATCCGTTCCAGTCTCTATTCATCCTTTTGATGTTTGCTTCCAATACTCGACTCACTGTGTTTCTTTGGTATTCCTTTTATCCGTTTCACTTCAGGATTTCAAGTTAGTTCTTGCCTCGTGATGCAGTTTTATGACATCCACAATGTATGTTCTATCCACTTCCAACGTCTTTTCCAAATTTCCTCTTCAGCTAGAGGCTGGTTTGTTTTCTTCTACAGCAGGCAGAGGCTGATGGTATCTGGCCAACGGATATTGAGTATCTTGCGTAGACAACAGTTTATAAATATTTGTACTATCTTGATGGTGGTTCTCCAACTTCCAGCTCCATATAGTCTTAACGTTCGTATTGATTGAGACACACCTTAAGCTTTCGACCTAAAGGTCTGATCCACAAGGCAGTGGAGCTACGTAAGCAGATGCAGTCCTATGGTAGCCAGTAGCGTATAATTGGCTCACGTGCCATTTGTTCCTCCAGGATACTGAAGCTCGTGTGCACCATTGGCTTGGAGTCGAGTTTTCGAACACAACTGACTTACCATGATTCCCTGAATTCAACGCCAGTGGGGTGAAAGCAAATGCGTGCTCGTATTACAGCATGACCAGAGTCTAAACATGTATTCCAGAACAAGCGGGAGTCTTCTACCGAACTTCTCCAACGGTAACTGTTGGAGCATGGTCTATTAAAGTCTATCGTTGGCTTGGTGCAGCGGGTCGCCATGTTAGACGATGTCTCTCCTTAAACCTTAAACTAGTGCTTGTTAGAAGTAAACGGTTGTCTGAACACAGTTGCAGGAGACCATCACCAATATCTGTTCGCTGACACGGAATACCAAAATACACGCCTAAATGTTTTTCCGTTTGGTTTAAGCAATCTACTTGGGCATCAAAGTCACCTGCCATGAGTACTGTGTCTCAGTGTGTAGCTTCTTGAAGAAGTTCAGGAAGCTTTCCATAAATTCCTCTTTCACTTCATACAAACTGCAGTCTTCAAATTCTCATTTGTTGTTGAGCAATATTTATGTATTTTACGCAGTAGCAATGATACATATCTCAATTTCAATGAATGATAATGTAGTTGTTTTTGTCATTATTAGTCAGCAAACTCCCAAAATTATCGCTTTCAATGACACTCACACCACCAATCTTAATACTTAAAGTCTTTTTTATATATCTCAGGAAATGAGTGATTGAAGCCATTTTTCCTTCTCTATTTCTTTAGTCACCTAGACCAATTTGAGTGACATCTGTTCACAAGTTCGTCAGCCAAGTAACTGTTTGCATCAAGAACTCTGAACATAAACCATTCCTAGTTGACTACTCCAACAACACACACTAGGGCAATAATACAATTACAGGTGATTACACTAATAATAGCTTAAGATAGCGCGTTCTGTCACAACTTCAGTTGAATAGAAATATAACATGGACAGAATAACACAGACATTACAAATATCATACATATAACCATAGATTGAATAAAGAAAACCAATTGTTTGCATACAATTTACATATATTTTGTTTACCTAAATCTCATGAGAAATAAGAAGGAGAGAGAGAGAGACAGAATCAAATCATATACACTTTGTGTAGTATATTGGTCGGCAGTCTATGCTCCATTGGGAGTAACAGGCATAAGTATGTAACTAAGTAAGTAAGTTGTGTCGTCAATTAGCAATGCCCAAAATTTCCCATTCCGTAACCACCAGTCAAGTCACAAGAAAATTTTAGGAAAATAATTTTGAAAATATAAAAATTCAAATGAAAAAACAAAACAAGAATAGAATGATCAAAAAGAAATTTCAATCACAAGTAGACAAAATGTACAAAACTATTGCAGTTCAAGAAGAAGAGCAACCGGACATCGGACATGAACGTTGATCGCTTCATTGTTTTTAAATGAAGTGAATGTAGCATTTCACAAAAAAGGCGATAAAAAAACAGAAAACTAATGAACAGGCTACATTATCTTCTTGTATACGGTGAATTTATACAATAAGTGAGTGTTCGGGTAGCACAACAAAATGACTGTTTAACAATGTTAACAATACACAATAATTCTATGCTTTATCTTTCATCTTCAACTGGATGGTACAATACGGAAAAGTTTTTGTAATCCAATCGTGATGTTTACTGGAAAAACAAACAAAACATTGAATGAAAACAAACAAACATACAAAGAAGATGGAGAATATCAACAAAATATACAACTGATTCGATGATGTTTAATTCAACTATTCGTAACGAAGTTTGTCTAGTTCAATCATCATCGTCAAATCATTTCAACCACTTTGGAATGATTTTATCTCATATGATAGTTTTCATCAGGTCAATTACACATTAACTTGTTAAGATCAATGGAAGTTATATGAAGATTTTGTTTGGACGGCTTCCGAGAACTACGACGGAGCTTCCAGAGGTCCTACACGAGTCGAAGAGTTCTATCCAATCAGAACGCAATCGAGCCTTCTAGAACATCAACGTGGCATGCCACTGTTGGTCAGTAGTGTAACATGCCTCTTCACGGACTGGTTGACTTAACAAATGCTAACATCTATAAATACACATGATTTTCTGTATATTTTGATTCTTACCCAGCAAGCACTTTCTGCAACCTTTTTCTGTCTTCTCGTTTGGGACTTGGAGGGTTCTAGCATTCGAGTACCCAAGTTATACACGGTATATTAAGAATCTGAGCACTAGATATAACAGATTCAATTTCTTACCATTTGTAATGCAGTAGAAACAAACTTCAACTAATTCATGGAATTGAGCAACATATCCACAGCTGACTTTAGTGAGTCAGTACCTCACAACATACCCAGTTGAACTCCACTGGTCACTGATTCTCATTATAACTCCAGGAAATACCAAGTCAAACACTAGTGATCATGTGTTGAATAATATCAGAAGGGGTTTTGTGTTGATATTATAATATTTTTAATAGTTGAGACCATGAGTCAATTGAAGATAGACCACCATGCAAAACCTAAAAACACTAGACGACTGTCTAGTCCTATTGCTAGACTCCTCACCAGTGCACATCTACCATCCCACTTCGCGAGATTCGAACCCAAGATCTATTGGTCTCATGATCTCAACTGCTAAAATTACTACAATATCCACAAAAAATCGCATCTGACATATTATTGTACTATTGGATTATTGTATTGAAACTTATTGTCCTCACTATCACTGTTCTGATAAATTTTATTATTGCCAATCTCTTGACCGATGGATGACCTAATAAGAAACATCATGTGTCATTCATTGAAATCATGAGTATTATCATTTGACTTGAGAAAAAAACTCTTTTCTAGTTTAATAACAATTGAAAAACATTTTCATAGTAAAGAGAATGGAAGTCCAGTAACTACTGGCTAAAGCTTATTAAGGCATGTGTATTAGTAGTTAACACATAAAATGTTTGTATACATACCTGAAATAGCAACAATTATTAGAAATCAATACTTAGATTTGGAGATCTAATCAGAAGACTGAATTATTCAAACCTAATACCCCTAACTCAAGCCTCATAATTGCTTTCCGTTTAACTCAAGGGTTGATAGCATAGAAGTGATTGTATGCATGTTCACTAAGTGTTGTCCAAAACGGATTAATTCATAAAATGTATAGTAGTGTCAATTACTCAAATGTTAAAGTATTTGAGCATCTACATAGTTGCGTCATATGGTTTAGCTGTGTTATTCAGAATTCTAAATAGCTGAGATGATATAGTTCTCCTGAAACCAAATATAATCATTAACCACTTTTCCAACATATACATCGGTGAATAAGATTGCATATGCAGACCCGTTACACTTATTTACGTTTGCGAAACCAGATAGTGTCTCTAGTCCTCAGATAAAACAAGTGTGTAACTCGAAGCTGACTAAACAAACCAACAACTGATAGGTCAGTTAGACCGAACACGTTCGAAATATTTCAATTATGTGATATGGAATGTGACTTGACAAAATTACTTACTCATTTTTTCCTGAAATGATTTCGGTTTAGGACTCCACGCACAACCGAGTATGTAAACCGGTATACCGGTTAAAATGATCAAAATACCATACACTATAAAGGGATAAGACAATCGAAAATTCAGTAGAGAGATGTAATCATTGTTATACTAGGAAAATAAACCATTCGTGAAATTAGTTCCATTTAACTAAAATGATGAGAAGATTACTTCATCGTTCAGTAGTACAGATCAGATAGTTTTCCATAAAACTTCAATTTCGATCATGATTTAAGTCATAAAGTGACATAGGAATAACCGACAAGAAGAACCATAGGAAAACTGAACTAGATTTTTCTTAGTTCTGAACTATCTCAACAATGAAGGGCTACAACAAGCTATAACATCGAATACATGCGATATTTTGGTCTTGTGAAGAAATGTCGGTTTCTGTACCACTGAATAGCAAAAGATTAGTTCGATTATTCTACTAACATTAGCTTTCGTTAGCAATACACCACGATTCTGCGCGAATGTCATCGATAAGTTATGATCTCGTCTCTCGCCATTTCAACTCAGTAGCTCACAACTTACTAACTAACTCAAAGGTAGTCACTTATGAGATTATGGCTGATTAGTTTGTTGTGAGAAATTCAATCTCCACATTCATAGTTGAATGATACAACGAACTGTTATTCCTACATTCATAAAGTAAACATACGAATTTATAGAACATAATTTATAACAAATGACCTACATGATTCTTGAGGTGATCCATAGAAGGAGAAAATTAACAGAGATGTAGTAACTACTAAGTAGATAATGGCAAATATTATCGGAGCCTGTAATAAATATAGATAATGAAAAAATAAAAAAATATTAGTAATGTTTGAAGATATGAATTCAAATGATAGTAGTAGAAAGGATCATTTCAATACTCAAAAACGACTATGGAGTTTTGCTTCGAACTTTTTATCAACGTAAGAGTTTTAAAATGATGTTTTAATTTTATGTCAGTTCATAAGACAAATGACGGCCTTTTCATTCTAGTATGGGACTCCTCAGCAGTGCGCATCTACGACGCCGCTCCGCAAGATTCGAACCCAACACATATCACTCTTTAGACCATTCAGCCGGCATCCAACGATTTTAATGTCTAATTTCAACCAATCCACGAAATTACGCCACCTCCACCGTGGACTAGCTTCAATTGACTCATCAATTCAATTAATAAATTACCATAATCTCCATAAAACCACTCTCTCATTATAATCATATAATCTTAAGGAATAATATCGCAAAACCGCTTCAGAAATTTTAATTTACCTTAACCGGACGTTGAATATTAGGACGAGTAAATCTGAAAATTACTACAATCAGAACACAAAGACCGATTGCCAACCATTGAACAAAACCCATATAATTCATAAGTGTGAAAATATCTCCAGCAAGCAAGTAAATTATTGATACGATACACTAAAAGAGTAATTAATAAAAGTTAAAAACATAAGCAATAGATTCACATTACACACATTGAACAATAGTAATTCATGTAAATCACAATTTATAATGATAAGTCAACGTTATTTCACCTTAGCGCTATCTCGTAACAAACGTATAGTCTATTGTTGGTCAGAATTTACTAATCGAATTACGTTTTCCACAAATTTAGTCAACTAGACGGCCTGCATGAATATTTGGGCTACCTATTCTCGCCGTTCGTAGTCTTCTTTCAAACTGTAGAATGAAAATCATTGGTCTTGGTGTATTTCGATTACTACACAGTCATTATTGTCAAAGTCACTCACAATCTAATTACAATTTCAAACTTATTATCAATAAATGTCATCCTACAACCAGTTTAAACATATTCGACATTGTTCCAAATTAGACATCAAATGTTCACATTTAAAACATACTAACTGATTTGTAAGGATGCAAATACTTTTTATTATCTATTTATGTTTGACGAAAGTAGTGTTATGCAAGGAACTCACAGTAAACAGAACAGCCGGAATAGGTGTTAATCGATCCGTGTGCAAGTAACTGATAAACGCTGGCATTTGTTTCAGCTGACTAGCAGCAACAAATATTCTCGATGTAGTCAATATAGTTCCGTTAGCACTCCCAAACGTTGAACAAGCAACAAATATTGGCATTATCCACCAAAACATTCCGTATATTCTATTAGCAAATGTCTGTTTTTGTAAGTAAACGGAAAAAATGGTTTCGAAGTAAATCCAACTTATTCAGTAATTTCAATAGTGTAATAAGAAGCCGAAGAGTATCAGAACGATATGGTATATTAGCGCAATACATTTCGAACAATCTGATCACACATACTTATTAAAAACATTTATAAATAAAAATAAAAGGTCGACTAAGCTAGAAATGGAGGGTAAGAGGAAATAAGGGATAATAACGAAATAATGTGAAAACAATCTGAAACCTCATCACTCTGGATAATAAGCTAATATTACCAGGGTAATTTTATGGTGAGAACAAACTGTACTCGAAGCTAAGGCTTCAATAAACCTTAGTATACGCCCATTTGCAATTTTGTACAAAACCACAAAAGCCGAGTTAAGATCAATCTCATGACTTGTTTCAATTATGAGTTTGGCAATAAGGGATAATGGATGTTTATCATCTATTCTCATTGGGTCATTTGATTCTATTTGTTTCTCCAGACATTTGGGTACACGTTCACACAACCTAGTTTTAAGATCACTATTACTACTTATGTTTGTGTGCGACCACAAACCAATTTAAATTGTTAAAGACAGTGGGATGTGACTCAATCGTTTTCTTTTCCTCTAGGTTTTCGATGAGGCATGAACCTTGTTGTTTTCTTGGTAATGACCTTCGCTGCATAATATGTCTTATTGATGGCTGACTTGGGTATTTGTTTCAATAAAAGGCTCCTTGAATCACCTCTAAATGGTAACGTGATGCATAAATCTCAGAGGATATCCAGTTTCCGTTAATGCTTTATTTAGCAACATAACATCATCATCAGTGGCGTCATTTGTACACATACGATCAAGTCTGTTAAATAGACACCTCTACAAACCCCGTTTGTAATGCACGAGACAATAACTAAAATAAAGAAGGTGTTGAACTGTCCAAGATGGTGTGATCTTAAACGGTGAAAACACATTAACAAAATTCTCGGTTTATAGGAAAATTGATTAAAAGCATCAATACACCAGTAAAATTACTATTCCACCTACCACAGCCACAGCTCTCGTACTCAAAATCTCTGCAACTGGCACGACTGTCACATAGGCTACATTAGCAGCTGTGTAAACTAGAGTCACTAGTAAGCACGATACCACAATTGCTATGGGCAAATGTTTCCTGGGGTTCTTCATTTCTTCAATCATACAATTTAAGTAATTCCAGCCAGCATAAGCAAATAAACCACTGTAAAATGCATTAGCTATTTTACCAGGACTCCAATCCGAATCAACAAAAGGTTCTTCCAGCCCTTCATAACGACCTAAAAAAAGTTAAACAATAAAGTACAATGCGAGATACCTAAATCATTCCATGAACAGTGATTACAATCACAAATACATAGAGATTATAAATCCCAGTCAGTCGCTTAGAAGAGATAAATCACAGTGAATTACTAATAACAATTAGAAACAGCTGAAAAGCAGAACAAAGGGCAAGAGAATACTATTCAGTGGCCTATACTCCACGAAGGATAACAGACGTAAAAGGGACAAAGAATCATTTTACTCATTCACAATTTATTGAAGAATCACTCTATTCAGTTAGAAATCTTTGAAAGAACAAAAGTAGTCTGACATGTTATTAGAAATGTCATATAATCAAATGTTCAATCAATTAATTAATTATGCGTATTCTTGAGAGAAGACAGAGAAGATTATCTTTTTCAAGCTTGATAGCAAATATTGCGAATTTTTAAACTCATCAAAGTGCGTTTTATCACATACAGTCGTACAGTTTTGTTCTTCGAAAACTTTCATACAACACTCACTATTCTGTAAACAAAATATCATTCTATTTTGGACTAACTTAACACACTTGTTTCCATTCATTTTAGATTAAACAACCACATCATCTGAAATGAGGAACTCCTGAATGATGCACATTAATAAAATCTTCATATCAAGATTAAACCACTCATAGTTCAACAAAAATCACAAAACAAAACCAACTCTAATTATTATAGATAACAAAAGGCAATTTAAATAATTTTAAAGAATGATATAATTAAATTACCAAATCCGATCTGTACAAATCCGGTTACAATGATCATTATAAGAGCGGCAAGTTTCGCAAGTGTAAATATATCTTGTATTCTGGTTGAAAATTTGATTGAAAAGGAATTGGCGAAGCTTAAAAATGCTAAGCAAAATGAAACAAGATGGCAACAAATTGGGAAATGTTCATTAAGATATCATCAGTGTGATCATTCTAAACATTTTTAGATGAAAAATCATCAGTAATAGTGAAAACAGCAAACTATTGTGAGATAGTAACTCACTAAAGACAATGGTAGATGTGTCGCTCAAATTCGTGGATTGGTTGAATTTAGATATCAACACCGTTGGATACCGGCCGGCTCAGTGGTCCAGTGCTTAAGCGCTCGCGTTCGAGATTGATAGGTCTTGGGCTCAAACCTCGTGAGGCGAGATCGTGGATACGCACTGTTGGGAGTCCAACATAGGAAAAAACGGCCGTCCAGTGCTTCCAGGTCTTCCATAGTGGTCTAGCTCGAATGGACTCCTGGTCTCAACCATTGAAAAAACTACATAACCTTCTTCTAAGTGAACTTCTTCCAGTATCTTATCATCAAATTCATTTATCACATATCGATTCCATTGATACTTTTATTTTGACAAGTAATTAGATAATAAACGAACCGTTTATTATGTGAACAATGACGAGAATATATTATTTATTCCAAACAGTTTACTGAAGTTATAGTCTAGTAACTACCAGAAGTATTGAGATCTATAAGCCAACTAATCAAAATATTTAGTATCAAAAAATAAACAGAATGTTTACTGATGTAATACATTTGAATTCATCTGGTATTAATTATGATTAAATCGTTGTCATTTTGCAAATCTGTCAAAACCACAATTTACGATTGAAGCCACACAGTCACCAGAAATTAACACTTCTCAGTTTTCCTTTATTCACTCAGAACTCATAATGTAACTGTCATCAGTTTTTCACTTTCTGATTCGTATTTCGTTTATTCACATTTTGACACTTTCGGCACTTATCACTTATCACTCAAACAACTTTCATTCAATTTTACTGGTTTTAATCCACCATTAATTTCATTCATCATTCTTCTGTCGTACATGTTTTGCGTCTAAATCCCCACAGATCATACACATTTGGCGAGAATGTCGAAAACAACCAGGATTTATGGTATTTTTCTCAAATATTATACTCTACTCAAATTTAAAGAACAAATGAATTTTGATGGAATGATTCAGGTCATCCATTTCAAGGAATGAAGTAGCTGCTTACTAGTGCTTTATGTTCATCAGCACTGTTATACTCCCGCCAAGCAGTGTTTGTCATTTTTATGTTATAAAACTGCATTTTGTGAGGACCTTTATCGAGTATCTTCATCTTAACAACTGCCTTCATTCTTCGCTTATCAAAAATACAAAGAGTGCATTCCAGTTATTGTTGGTTGAGTATATATTTCGGCACATCTTAATAAATAAAATGGAAAAAACGCTGCATGGAAATATTTTTAAACATACTAATACATAAAACCGCCAAAATCCTGATCAACGTAAAGGGCAGTGGACAGTCTGGATACAAAGGTACAACAACATACTCCCCAAATGTCAAAGCTACAATAGCGATAGTTCCAGGTCTTACAACCATTACTTCCATCCATAAACGCAAAAATCCAATAAATGGTCCAAATGCTTCATATACATAAATATAATCCCCTCCGGATCGCTCTATTATCGTGCCAAGTTCTGCATAACAGTACGCTCCGAGCATACTGAAGATCCCACATGCAACCCATATAATTAGACTAGCTCCTATGCTTCTGACATTCAGTAAAATACCAGTAGGACTGACAAATATTCCTGAGCCAATCATTGATCCTACTATGATGGTGATACTGGTTACAAAACCAATAGATCGCTTCAGTTTTACATCATCTGGTTTATTTACGACAACGGTGACGTCGTCGTCCAACTTCTTGTTTTCTGCCATGTCACTACAATATAAAATACATTATGATTTGCACTTGCAGTAGTACAAAGTGGCCAAACGACTTTAAATAAAATGACGCAAGTTATAGAATATGTTTGACTTCAATCATATGGCTTTCAGAGATTTAACTTTCACAAAGTAAGATGAGATTATTTTAAAATCACCAGAATTCATCAAAAAGTGGAAACTATTTTCACCTTGATTTTGAACAACCCAACCATACAAGTGAGATGAAATGGAAGACGATAAATATATTATGACATCAGGTTAGTAAAACTTAAGCCAAATACTTATGGTAAAACTTTGAGCCATCATATCTCCAGCTATTAACTTTGACATTTAACCAGAATACGAATGAGAAGCTACATGTGGTCTGTAATTCAATCAAATTACATCAAGATATCTCAGTTTAGACAAATTGGTGGTTTTCCAAAGACAACCGCCCTTCTAATTCAGTTAGTTACAATAACACTTGTACAATTCTCCAGTTCAAAAGGTGAGGAAATACTGCTACGTTTAGGCTAAATACATGTTTTTGAAATACAACATAGTTGTACCCATACAAATTGAATAAATTTTTATTTCGACAGACATTTTGGCGAACAAGTTCGGGATCATGGTTGCCGAAAATATCTCTCGATAAAAAGGGCAAGTCTTGTTGTTCTAGATTTTTAATAATCAGTTGAACCGCTCGGCGCAAACAAGTGAACGGAGTACAGACAATTTTGAGCCGAGTTTTTAGTTATCAGTTATAATTTAATCTTTACGTATTGATAACGAAAACTTAACATGCGACTTTTAAGCTCATTCTCAGAGTACTTATATTTATTTGTAAGGGTATGGACCTTCTTTTTCTCGGTGTTGAGAAACGGAGTTTTAGTTATAATCTTTTAGCATATGTGTATACTGGATAAATTGCCACGATGTACCATTAAGTCACAAATTTTTGAGCAACACTAGATAGTGGCTGGTAGTGAAATCTAGGATTGACTACAAGGACAATGAATCTGGCTAGAAAATTATTTACCGTGAGTAAAAGTTTTGTGTAAGCAAGCGTATGTTTGGTGATTGTATGAACTAACGATTCCTTTGTACTTGATGACTGCTTATCTAGAATTCCAAATACAATGCATTCGTTCGTGTTCACATTGTACTTCTTTGTTAAATTGTGTCATTTCTGGGATTCCTAGTTTGCATAATAATTCGAATACTCCTAATCACAGTATGCATTTAGAAATACAGTACGAATATTGATAACCAGGAAATTCTGTTCGCATCTTGTCAGCTTATTGAGTTTAACATTATAAATAGGCTCGTGTTGCAAATGACAAAAATCCACATAGTTAATTGTAAACCAGTTTTCCAGAAAAAAAAGGTTAACTAGAAAAAGCAGGGTGAATTTGGTCAGTAACTGAGCTATTGCATTTACTGATTTAGCCAACATCGTAAACAAACTATATATCCCTATCAAAAACCATGTGAACAAAGTAGAAGCACTTTTGTGATCTAGATTAATGTAAACGTCTTATGCACAATAGAAACACGAGCTTATGTAAAAAGCAATAAAATTTTTCATGACATTAAAAGTGGGTATATCTACAAATAACTGAGAAAAACACTACATACAGTACCCATAACTGTAAAGATAACAAATATTTCACTTATAACTGTACTTGGAAACTAACAATTATATTGTTATTTATTTACGACATTTTATTTTACACCTGACTGAGCATGTTACACTTTAGGCTCTGACGGGTACTGTGCAGTATTTATGTGCATCAATAATCCGCATACTAACTCGTATTCAAAATTATTTTAATACATCCCTGACAGTTTCTTAGTAAACATGTGAGGAGTTAATAACATTACGGACTTCAAAAATGAATTTTATATTTACTACGGATGCAAAAATTAATTTTAGCATTTTTTTTAAATTTATGGTGCTAATGAGTTCACTGATTTTGTGAAACAAAGCCTTGATTCGGTAAATTGTCTTTAAATATACAAACACGGTAACTCGCTTTAACTTTGATGGTAGCTGAAACACCATAGATCATCACAGTGGACTTTTAACTGCCAAAGGTAGTTCCCCGGGTTGTTCTACGGGACATCTTAGCTGACATATTTACAAGTAGAAGACATTTTCTATTTAAATCAAGATTACAAAAAATATACATTTAATACGGATTTAAGAAAAAGCTGACATAGGTACAGACGATTTAGTAGGCTTCACTCAGAAGTTAAAAAAATTAATGAGTAAATGATTTTTAATTACATGTTAAATAAACCATAAGCTACATATAAGGTAAAAACAACATGTCAACAGATTAATGTTGTTTTTTCTTTCATTTCAGACGATTATATTATTATTTATTATTTGAACACATAGATATTAGTACGAGACACCAAATACATATGCACCACACAAATCTCATATGATATGTGTGAGTTCTGTGATACTGCTCGAGTGCCCATACCGAAGCAGGTGGTGTTCTTAGGGGACCACACCCGGAGCCTTCGACCTGAAGGTCTGATCCACAAGGCAATATAGGAGATGTAGTCCTATGGTGAAGGTCCACCTTCTTCTTTAAAATATTCACTTATAGAGCAGATACTACTTGCTCGGGTTAGGCGTTCCAGTCACTGACTACTCGATGAGAAAAGCGGGACCTTACTTTATGTTTATTAGATCGCGGTTTGTGAATCTTCTTGCTATGACCTCCGAGATTATTAGTTCTGGAGGGAGCGAAAAGGTAAGTTATATTAACACCCAAATCATAATTGAAGATACAAAGTGCCAGTATAAGGTCAGCTCGTGTCCTACCATATGACAAGAGAAAAAGGTTTAGGCGTTGCTGGAGTTCTCTACCAGAACACGTGGTATCAGAGCCTCCAGAGATCAGATCTTCACAGCACTGCAGATTGCCAGAATAAAAGCAGGTTGCTTGACCTCCAATGTTTGTGTATGAAGACTGAAGACTATGATATTACTACTGAACGAATATTTCAAGTCACCAAACTGATGAAAATTATAAGGAGAGACAAGTCGTAAACGATCCAAAACGTCCGCCGAGACGTGCTTTAAAAAAAAAGAAATTGTCCTCTCCAGAAACAACCACTCCTGTACCCAATGCTTGAAGGTTCGAAAACCGATACGGAATAAATTCATTGCACGATTCCATTTTTTCTCATCGAAATGATAAGGATTGAAATTTTCTGTCCGAAAAAATGGTGTCAACATCTTAAGTGGACACTTAGAATAAAATGCTGGACGTTTCAATACACTGTACAACGGACATCTTCTCACAATTACTGAACTTGCATGTTATATACTAAGATAATGCTGCCTAAATTCCAAGTTGTTATTTTCACTTCATTATTTTTACTATTGGTTTTATTGACTCCAACATTATTTCTCTTGAAGGAGTCTCCACTGCAGTTTGTCGTGCTGAGCATCTGGTTACTCTTTCATTCCATTATTTTCAAATGGAAACATTGTAGACACCGATGAAGATTGACTAGCCGCTAAATGACCTAACATTTTACAAGCTGTCTCAAGTGAAGTGGAAAATCGTTTCAGAAATTGTCGAAAGTCGGTGCATCAAATGCGAAGTTCTGAAACTTCTAGTACTGCTTTACATCGACAAAGAAAAACCACTGCAGATCACTATTTTTCAATCATGGAAATTTAACAGTCTGATGGTCAAGACCGTTTCGAATTCCCGAATGAAAAATGATAAACACATATTAAAAACCAAATGAAATTATAAATCAAGAAGCTTACCAGAAACTGTCAATCAGAACGAAGAGAAACTCTTGTTAATGTCAATAAGAACGTCAAGTGCGCACGATATGTTATAAATACTTTGTAAAGACTTCGTCAAGAATTTAAACAAGTAGAAGCTTCAAACAACAAGTTGAGTCACTTGCAAAAACCAAACCAAATAATCCTAGAAGTTTGATTGTTGAAAAAGATAAATGGTCAAACAATCGATGTAGTAATGCTGACGATCTATAAACAACAATCAGCGTAAACGTCGTTAGTACCTGCTGAGCTAAATTAAGCTTCGAACATTCTTTTGCAAGATTCGCCCTAGGAAAGCACTTATGTGGCTCCCAATAGAAAGTTGCACAACTTACTGATCGGAATAACGAAAATGGTTTAGTGAAATTTCGTGCGACCACCTTAGTTTTCTAGCTTGAATGAATGTCTATTGAATGTGACATATTAGCGAGACGTATGAGCTGACTATTCTGTGAAGTATGAATAACACAATACACCGTGGTCACATCTTTCCGAATTCTGTGATTACGAACTTTCTAGGGAGCTGAGTTGAATTTATTTCCAGTCACACAAAAAGGATAGTCCTTTAAATAAATGTTTCCAAACGGTTCCGACAACAAAGGCTGTTTAAAATGGACAGTGGTATTTCTCCTTTGAGTATATTTTATAGCCCTGAGCGTTTAATTACGCATTGAGACCACTGTTTTCGCTTTAACTGAAGTTATCATCCGTACTTCTTGAGTACAGAAATAAAAGTGAGCACTGGCATCTTTCTTTCCTCGTTGAATATGTCTTTTTGTAATTGCTGAAGTCGGACTTTTTATTGTTGCTAAGTACAGTAATATGCAAACCTTTTTTGTGTTCAGTGTCTGTCGCCTATCAAGCCTTAAAAGACACTTTTCTATAGATCAAGTTTCGCTGTTGTTCTTCATGTGAGATGACAAAACAAATCAGTGGCATGAGTAAAAATTCGCTGTGGCAGACCTGCCTGTTATTTCCTTGTCGATGATGAGATGTAATGTGCCAACTGCAATAAAAGGTGTCACAATGTGTGCACCTGACTCACACCGACTGCATTTAAAATGTGCTGACAGTCACTATCATGTTGTTAGTGCAAAGGATCTACCGTACAAAGTCTCAGATGATTGTCGAGGTAATTGAGCTGCTGAACACAACCAGAAAATCACCCTCAAATAATCAGGCAGCACTAGGTGAACAGAATTCAGTTTTTGAGGGAATAGCGAGCGTTATCATGAGCTTAGCTTTGGATTTGAGCGAGACCATCAACGTGTACTTTCAATGACTTTGGACCGTACCACAGAAACTTTAAAGCCAAGAATATAATTACTGATAAAATTTATGTTCACCAATGGTCACTAAGATAATGTCAATAATGAGGAACATCGGAAAATTTAATTCAATTCAATAAATCGGATGGCATGGCTCAGCCTCTCAGACGCGATCATTCTGTATAGCTTGTCTTTACTCACATTATATATATATATATATATATATATATATATATATTTTTTGTGCAACTCAACTTAGATGACAAATTTTCAACTTAAGCAGCAATGTCTGAAAAGTAAAAATTCAGCACAAAGACAAACGTATGCAAGATGGCTGAAATCGACCTCACGTAGTGCCGTGAGCTCTGAAGCAATACCGCCGCTCCAAAAAACTCGTGCCACTAATTCCGTACTATTAGATCCTTCGACGTACCACTTTTGTTAACGTTGCAGGTAATTGGAGTGTTCAACGCATACACACCTCTAATGACAAAAATCTTTGATTGTTTTTAGTATGGCACCTCTAATTGACTGGCCCACTTCATATCTAAAAATAGACATTTTAAGGTCATTGTTAATTTCGCTTTTTCTCAGGCTATGGAATGTCTTAGTCGGTCCCCCAGGGTTCAGTACTAGGACCTCTTCTTTTCTTGATTTTATACAAACGATCTTCCACAACAGGTATCGTCTGACTTATTACTTTTATGCTGATGACGTGGAACTTTGGAGGGAGAGATACGCAACCGGAAGGATGCACTGGCACTTCAGAAGAATCTGACTCAACTTCAAAGTTGAGCAGATGACAAAGGACTTACCCTTAACACTTCGAAGCGTAAAGCAGCCCATCTGAGACATGTTGAAGACTACAGTTGCAACTCAGGAAACTCCTCCCTAGAAGTATCTCAAGTTGAAAAAGATTTAGGAGTCCTGGTACCCTACGATTTGAAGTCTTACGCTAACTGTGACGAAAATGCCTTTCGAGCAAACTTTGCACTGATAAAATTGAAGTGCATTTTTGGTCAGTTTGACGGTAGAACTTTCCATATAACCTTCAACAGTATCATTCGTCCCCATTTAGAATACGGGGATATAGTATTTCCTTACTCACTCCGAAAGGACACTCTGGTGAGTATTCAGTGGCGAGCCATAGAGTCAGTTCGGGTACTCAAATTCAAGCCTTATGAAGAGCGCCTCCAATCACTTAACCTTTACCCATCAGAGTATAGGCGTCTTAGAGGTGACGTAAAGGCTAGCGGTATGCCTACCGCTTCTAGACATCCCTGTAAACGCCTAATTGAATTTAGCTCCAACACGAACCTATGTGATAACATCCCGAAACCAGAGACACAACATAGCTGAATGGACTGTAGACACAACTTCTACTCTTTAAGAGTGGTCAAATGCTTGAATTCGCTGCCAGCTGAGCTAGTCCACGTGATTTCCCAGGAGTCTTCTAAGAGGTAAATAGACCTATCTTAAGAACTAAGGACAATATCATATTATAATTTACCAATTTCTTTTTCTTTTATCGTTAATACACCTAGGTTCCTGCCTCGAGGTGTCGGTGATCCAGTGCTACAAGATTTAGGAGTCCTGGTACCCTACGATTTGAAGTCTTACGCTAACTGTGACGAAAATGCCTTTCGAGCAAACTTTGCACTGATAAAATTGAAGTGCATTTTGGTCAGTTTGACGGTAGAACTTTCCATATAACCTTCAACAGTATCATTCGTCCCCATTTAGAATACGGGGATATAGTATTTCCTTACTCACTCCGAAAGGACACTCTGGTGAGTATTCAGTGGCGAGCCATAGAGTCAGTTCGGGTACTCAAATTCAAGCCTTATGAAGAGCGCCTCCAATCACTTAACCTTTACCCATCAGAGTATAGGCGTCTTAGAGGTGACGTAATGGCTAGCGGTATGCCTACCGCTTCTAGACATCCCTGTAAACGCCTAATTGAATTTAGCTCCAACACGAACCTATGTGATAACATCCCGAAACCAGAGACACAACATAGCTGAACGGACTGTAGACACAACTTCTACTCTTTAAGAGTGGTCAAATGCTTGAATTCGCTGCCAGCTGAGCTAGTCCACGTGATTTCCCAGGAGTCTTCTAAGAGGTAAATAGACCTATCTTAAGAACTAAGGACAATATCATATTATAATTTACCAATTTCTTTTTCTTTTATCGTTAATACACCTAGGTTCCTGCCTCGAGGTGTCGGTGATCCAGTGCTACAAGACACGGAAGTCCGTTAAGCGAAAACTTAATCTTTTCCGTCCACAACCATTTGGGCCATTTGAATATTAACTTCATCATCATACTACAGTCTAATTATCCTCATCCTAAAATACAAACATGTATGTGCATGATTAAATTGATTACGAGCAATATTTAGAATGGACAAGATTAAGAATATTGTTTTTCACTGCAGCTTTCAGTACAGGACGAAACCACTTAAATAAAACATGACTAACCCAGTTGGTCTCAGATATCAAATAACGATCATAAGAATAAACAAGTCAGCCAATGAACTAATATTTTGTACATTCGTACCATTATTCCATTTGAACATGTCTATGCGTTGACATAGAATTAAGGGTCGCAAAGTTTGAAGGTAACATTTGGACTTAGTTTAGTTGTTCATAACAATCCATATTTGAGAATTCAAACTACACTGAACTCAGGACTCCATTGATCATAACTACCTGTCGGATCATCTGACTTATCCATATAGTAGTTAGTGACTGGTAAACACCAGAGTATTACTAAAGTACGAGGTATTTGAAGGTTGATGTATTAAAGGATACTTTCAATTCTGTATTATATCATTTGATTTATTATCGAAAACACTGAAGTATCCAGTAACTAGTTTGTTCTTATTTTCAGATACCTTAACACTGTCCATTTGTAGAGTTATGGTCTAGTATGATATTAGTACTGCGCTAATAATAGACCTAATCCTAAAATCATAGATTTGTCATGATATAACTGTCTAATATTTAAGATCTTACGTGGAAGCTACATCATCATCTACACCAACTCACCACATCGTAACAATTACCAAACCATGATGGAGAACAAGCTTAGGCTAGAGGTAGAACAATATATTTAATATGAATAAAAGGCATAAGGTAACATTCCACAAGGACCACGCCTGCATGGCCGAGCCATGCCATTCGATCAACTTTAATTAATTCAATTCCTCGTTCGCGCTTTCTCCATCGCTAGGTATTTCTCCGCGTTGAATATTGGATATCTATTTTCCGAGTAGTCTAGTGTTCAGCTTTGAGAATTGTGTGGTTTTTGTCCAATGCCACTACACATTCACGATCGGAATTGCAAAAAATAAACCTAGGATCATGTTTCGTTTCGAAAAAACTCAAGACAATGTTCTTTAACTTTATTGCATTAAGTGCCTTACAAAATCAATTCATTTGAAATTTTTTTATAAATTTACAATGAATTTCATCATAATGTTGTTACGTGATAAGAACCTTTTTGTTATTTTGATGATTATTGGTCTAATAGCTAACATCTTTTTCTTAAAAAAACGAAACACCTATCTTTGATAAATTGAGAAGTAACTTAGTCATATGATCACTTAAGAAACACTACTGAATATAAAAGAATATTAAGAGATATGTAATCTGTTGAAATATAAATGGAACACGTTTCGTTTATGTCATAATTATCTAATAATCGATTGATATCTGTTGCAATTATTTCATCATACTAATTTGAATAATTAATTGTTGTTTAGTTTCGTTTATCTTGTTTTTTTTCGCTGTTTTTTTAAATTGTAAGTTTAAATGATCTTTGCTTGTTGAATAGTTTAATAACTACAAACTGTAAAAGCAAAAATATTCAAGTCACCTTGTTAGTTTGTTAGTAAAGTTATAACTTTATTTATTTATTTTTATAACATTAAAGTTTTCTATCCTCATAAATTCGTTGGACTTTTGTATGATTTTTATTTAATCTTTATAACTAATATGTTATATACACTAACGTTTAGAGAATACACGGAATTTTTGAAAAAATAATGTACTTATGAAAAACAATTTGATCTTCCTGTAAACTGGCGTGCCTCATGTAACAAACTGTAATTTGAAAATAAATTATTATTATTATATAGATATTGTAGTCATGTGCTGAGATGACATACTGTTACGGGAGAACTGAAGGCATTTGGCTGATTAAAACCTTAATATTAAATATTATTAATTTCACTGCGTTTTTGAATGTATTTGTTTCACTCAACTTCTGAACTTGTTTGTTTATGTCATTATTTTCGGACATGTTGGTTTCTCTTTGTTTGTGGTTTGATATTTGGGAGTTTTTGCCACGGGAATCTACAAAATTCAAGGTTGTTTTGTAATTGTTATAATTATTGTTGTTAGAACGATATTTGGGTCGACTTTTTGCAAATTGCGAATGAACGTTGGTACCTAGATTGGAGTTTGGTTCTATTGTTAATTTGAGTTCGTAAATTGAAAATAGATCAATATACCGCACTTCAACAACGGGAACGAACAAAAACGTGGACGTAACAATATTCACCTGGTAATAAGTAACTAATCAAAGATTAAGATTAACGGTCACATAACAACCGTCTTTATCACCATTTGTGTGAAGCATATGCATGATACTCATCATCGATGCGCCAATGTTTCTGTTTCTTTCTAGCTCCTACAATCCGAAATGTAAACATATATTATCGGTCCAAATATATCCACATTCACTTACTTTTCTTACCGTGAATTTTGTTGACAGAAAACCATCGTAATTTGAAAGCGATTGATGTGGTAAAATATTTTCACCCCTCAGGCTGCATTTCAGTGAAATTCATAATACTCACACACGAGCCAACAAAAATTCGAGTAAGATAATGAATTAACTGCTTCCTGGCTTAAGAATTTTTACTTGCATTTTTGAAAAGATTCATCATCTATTGATTTATTTTCACTGGTTGAGAGTTTAGAGGTAAATTTATGTCCTTTAATTTTCAATTTCAGTTTGGAAAGAACACCAGGTAATGTGGCCTATGTTGGTCCTGATAATGGTGGTCTCTCAGTTGATCCAACGTTCTTTTGAATGTGTCGACAGCTGGCGGCAATGGATTTGATTAGTTGATGATTCGATGGGAATGTCGATAGTTAGCCGAAAAGTAATTTGTTATGAGCTTGTGAACATTTCTGTAGTTTCTTTGTAAGTTCTCTGTTTTTTAATTCAAGAAAAATGAGGGCGTATCGCATTAAAATTTATCACTAAGTAATTTAAAACTATGATCAAGTCACCTCTGGTCCTTCAATAATGATAATGAAACCAGGTTTAGATAAGCCAGTCGAGCATCATACGGGAGCTTTTTATTCTAGGGATCAGCTTAGTTGCAGTTCTTTGAGACTTTTCAAACAGCTCACTATCTTTATTAGGCAGGAACTAGCCTATTATATGTAGTACTCGTGTTTAGAGAGAGCGAATACCGTATACAACGTCAAAAAATGTCATTCGTACTTTCTGAGACTGCAGTCTCATCCGAAGTCATGAGCGGCATGATCTGCTGATCTGGACGTCAGGCTACAGTTCCGTCCGTAGATAGTGCAGATGATACGCGCTGTTGACCAAGTGGTGAGAATGAGGTCTCTGATGTATCTAGCGTGTGGTCCGAAGTAGATGTGAGGGTCCCGCTAGCAATATAATGACATTATAATAATATAATAAATTTCTGCGCGAACACGCCATTTTTACAGGCATGATCTATAAATTACAACATTTGTTGGCTAGCAGCATGCTTCCCAACTTATTAAGTTTATAATTCTTGTAAAGTAGACTCGTAGAGCGCTCGCTGTAAACTACGACATTGAAGAGACGCTTACGTCAAGTTTGTTCCAGACGTTAGAAGTTTCATAGCTGTGCATTCAGAGCAAGATTCTGAAGAAAGAAAAAGAGAAACAGAAGAGCAGTAAAGCACTTGAATATGAACGCCCAACTTTGCTTAACAATGTGTAGCAGAACGGACAGAGGTATAATAAATTAGATTAAATCTATATCTTCTCTTCTTAGAGTGAACTGTATTCAGAAGCTCCATATAAGAGGATGTAGTAATAAACGACAGTTAGTTGCGATGTTTACCAAGTTGGAGTAAGCTCACATGAAGGAAGGGAAGTCAAGGTTGGTACGAGGAAAACGGTTTATTAGAAGGAAGTGTGCATATCGAGGGTGAAGTGTTAAGAATACTAATGACTATATCTTTTATTGTCTAATTTTCTCTTTCTTTTCCTTTTGTGTCCATCTGATGCCAGCCACACAATCCCAGTGTGAAAGTCCGAGTTAGCGTATTGTAAGTTGTCTTAGTAGAATAGCTAATCCAGCATAAAATCGGAAACATGAGTCTGAGTGGTGAGCGTAGAAAAAAATCTATATCACAGATTGATTGACTCGCTCCCAATCATAAAAAGCCTGATACATACAAGATGTTCTGCCCCACAAACATGGGTAGATTAAAGTCATCGCCCTCGCCATCAATGCTTGCTGGTCAGTAACTCCACCCTCCCTCCTTTTGTGATGTTAGGCTCACTTAAGCTTATCTTTGGATATATGTCATACCTCACACAATACTCTGTGTTTCATATCCTGTTGGAAATCACTATTTTTATAAGTAACACTACAAGCTTATCAGGCAGTTACAAGCTATGGACTGTGGGTAAGGCATCGATGCAGTGCTTTAATTGACTAGGGTATAAAGTATAGTTTGTCAGAGAATAGGCATTAAGAAGGGTGTAATGTAAGATAGTTGTTCATTACAGCAGACGGAAAAGTATAGAAGTGTATGAGTTGTTGACAAGGTAACGAGTGGAGAAACTATATTTATTGCTTTTCAACATGGTGTACAGAAGAGTAATTGGCTAATAAAGAGTAAACAGGAAGAAACTCACGCTAACTTGGTGCTGATGTTATTTTGTGTTGTCCTAACCAGTCGATGGGTAACAGGCCACATAGATACAAGACCGCTGGTAGTAGGCAGTAGGTTGTGCGGTTCTCTTGAAATTTTAGGGTGGTAATGAGTGTCCCTTAGCGACCTAGTTTAGTTGAATAGTATCGATAGGTCGAGTGAGTTACCTATCTAATTCAAGTGGAGAAATAGGGTGATAAAATTAACTAATACAACTGCAAAGTAGGAAAAATAAGGCAAACTGAACTTGAAGTCTATTTCGGTCTAGAAATGGAGAGAGCCTATGATGTCTGAGTGGGGCGCAGATGTGTTCGTGCGTGCCAGACCAGTGCAGCTGGTTATGGAGAACTCTGTCAAAAGTTTTGCTGAGGTCAATGTAAGTTTCGTGTATTGGTAACTTTCGATCATTAAGAGCTCACCAACTTTCACGATCCATTAATACGTGTGTGAGACGTGAATAACCTGTTCTAAAGTTGTAGTGACCTACTTTTATGAAGAGAACGCAATTGGCATAATGGAAAAAATTATTATTTTAACCAATTGTACCAGTGGTTGTTTTACTGTACCTGTTTGTTTAGGTGTACTATCTGTGACTTTTCACGAACTCGTGGTGTTTGAATGAACTAATGGTACCTTTGTACTTGTTGAATGCTTCATTTCGAATTCTAAATATAGTACATTCGTTTGTGGTTATTTAGTACTTCTTGATCCGATTACGTTATTGCTGTGATTCTTAGTTCATACCATAATTCAAATAATTCGAAACATTATACTCGTGTACGCTCAGTAGTCCCACTTGTAAGCTCTGGCACAATCTCGGTATTCTTTTGATATCACGAGCTCGCCAACAAACACGTCTTACTACAACCTTCCATTGCCTTCTGATATTTAGCCTACGGAGGCATCCAACCCAGTAACTGACATGTAGTCTTCTTGTAGCGGTGAACACAGTCAACCACGACTTGACGACACACTACAAAGCCATGCTGCTTTTGAGAAAGAATTCCGTTTCCATCGAGATAAAAAAACAACTCCTTGCGAATAATGTTTTCTAAAATTTTAACAACCATTCTGGTACGGTTTACGGCTCTATAGTTATCAGGATTGTGTCCCGCACCCATTTTGAAGATAGGACTTACTATGGTATTCTTCCATTGTTTTATTAATCTACCTTGGGTTACAAGTAGACCAAAATATATGCTCAAAGGGTTCACGAAAAGCTTTGCTAACTCCTCTAGTAACAGGATGCATTTCATCGGGCCACATGAATTTGCTAATATCAAGCTTACTTAGCAGATCGAAGAAATCGAGTTCTTTAATGGTCACAGTGTGTGTGGGGGTTTGGATAAGCCGAAGGGAAGTGTATCTTTACGGTACATACATTGCTGAAGTAATTTGAGAATAAATGAGCTTTACCATTATCGTCCTCCACTAGTAACGCAGCACGGCTATCTCCCCGTAATTCTGGGACAGTGTCTCGTCTTTTGATTCTCTGATTTGTGTACCAGCATCAACGTTTAGGATGTTCTATAGACTTCTTAAAACGTTTTATTCATACAATCTTCTAGACTTGCAGAGGGTCGAGGCACAAATGTTTCAAGCTTTCTGACAATGAAATTTTGTCTCTTCAGCATCCAGTAACCCAAATTTCTCCCACATTCTTCTCTTCTAACGGAGAAGGATGCAAACCTCTTTGCTGAACTACGGTGGAGGTTCCTCAAACCCCTTGATGTAGTCCAAGAGATCTGCGGTGCAGAGACTTTGATATATAAATTTCTGAATGCATCTCAAGCCGTCTCGATGGGACATCCTGGTTCAGTTGCTCAGTCTACCGAGCATGTTGAGTGTATCATATCTTGTATATTTCCTTTTCAGACGTTTATTCTGGTCTGAGCTGACACATCCTTGTTATTGATTACCATATGAAAATCGAAGTCTAGGACTTAATGGTCACTATGACCTAGGGGTGGCATATAATGGAGGTTTATGACGTCATCATCATAATGGGTTAATATGAGACTTGTTATAGATGATTCGGAGTTTGGGTCATACTTATCTACTTCTTTCACATGTTGCACTGGGGTACACGTGATAACTGCGTGGGCTAGTTTCTATCAGAAAGAATTTTTGACAACTCATTCCTCAGATTTTTCCAGCCTACTACGGACGCATTGAAGTCTACCAAGATTAGACATCGACCATTTGACGACCAAGCGTTGAAACCGTCTAGAAAGACGAAATCCACCTCACAGTTTGGTCTCCAGTAAAAAGAATTAATCAGCAGTTCATGTCCCTTCCGTTTCAAGCGGTGGCTGACTAAGTCGCATGTTCTGATTTTATGTGAAATTTTCAATGTCAGGTCCTCTAATATCTAGAGACGGATTCAGTCACGTTTTCGTGACGATGGTTACATACGACTAGATAGAATCTATCTGCACAACTACCTCCGATCGCTTGTTGGGCAAGCTCCAGGCATTTGTGTAACAGATCGGAAGACCATTTAAATAGCTTGGTGATGCATCCAAGGCGCCTTCGGTATCATTCATTTTGGAAGCCTCACAAACTGAAAATATACAATTTCAAGGTCCATCTCGACAGTATCTAACCTTAGCTTTAGTTCTTTTTCAGCCTCTCGTCCTTGCATACGGTCCTCGAACGCCAAGTCTTTACGGACAAAAACTCCTGACACCTTTGGTTTATGTCCATTCTTCAGTAATAACTCCCTTTCATTGAGAGATTTAAATACTACTTTTAGCAGCCAGATTTGATTCTATTTCAAGTCCGTTTGGTTTCCTGGTCTGTAAATCTTTGATTGAGAAATGTAATTGACGAATCTATCCTAACTATTCACGATTGCCTCATTCAACATGATAAGAGAATATTTTTAACCTCTTTTGAACAGAACGCTAATGGACCCAATTATATGAATAGATTCACAGTTGGAAACGAGTTGATCAATGTATATTTAAGCAATTAAATGAAAGAGTTTATTGTTTAGGTTATAAGATATATCATATGGATTGAATGATTTCATACTTCCGAGTACTGCCAAGTTATATCTCCTGATTTGCGTACCTATTCGACTGGTCTCTTCCCGGTTTGCCACATTGTCCGAATAATCCGTGTGCCTATAAATATTGTTGCTCTGGTTTTCGGAATGGATATTGGCCTTGTGTCTTTCGAAAAATCTAGACTTTCATCATGAGGCATCATGATTCTGTCTTTAACTCGGAGGGAAGAGTTGAAACGGTTTAATTTGTTCAACCCGATTGCCATTTTTTCAATAAGATCTTTTTCTACGGTATAATAATAATAATAATAATTTATTCTCAAATAACAGTTTGTTACATGAGGCATGCCAGTTTACAGGCAAGATCAAATTGATACAAATGATACAATATTCACTGTAGTAAATTACATGGCTGGGTTGATAATTTATGAGATATGAATGTAGATGGTTTTAAGCAGTTCTACAGTTAGCGCGCTTCATGAAAGTTGCGTTGCGAATGTGCGACTGATGGTCAAGGATAGGTCCATTGAAGGTATGAGCTTCTAGAAATCGCAACCTTATGTCCCTTTGGAATATCCAAGGCTTTAAGGATGGTGCAGGATGAAGTCACCCGTTCCATATCTCAAGGGGGCTGAAAGAGGGAGCAAGTAAAAGAAAACACGAGGGGCAGAGTAGCCAATATTCATGAAGGAATGTTTAAGGCATGATTACTCAGTCTAATTTTCTTTTATTAAGGTATTTGTTAAGAAAGAGCATTTTAATAGGTTAAAGAAAATAAGTGTTAACAAGGTGTGAGTGGACATACAAGTGACAAATGGAGGCGATTCGGAAAGGAGCTGAGAGTATGGGATTATGTGTGATTATAAAATAAAATTCAGGGGGGCCGTACCAGGGCCCTGGTACGGCCGAGAGTGGGGAGAGTCCGCTCTCCCTCTCGAAATACTCTCACACGGCCACGCGTATACAGCCTCTGCCAGGGAAGTCCTACTCATTGCCTTCTCGTGGCGGGGGTGTTGTCTACGAAAATGAGAGGACGAAAAGCGAATGTCCGGCGCTTTAACCGGATTCCAAATCAATGGTGCACATGGGCTCCAGTATCCTGCGGGAACGAATGGCGTATGAACCAATCGTTGGTCACCGGCTACCATGGGACTGCATCTCCTTACGATGCTCCACTGCCTTGTGGGTTAGACCTTTAGGTCAAAGGCTCGGGGAGTGGCCCCCTAAGATAACCACCTGCTTCGGTTTGGGCACCCGGGCAGTATCACAGCCCACACACAAATTGTGAACTCTTTATGCCTACGGAAATTACCTTTCTTGCTTTGAAAAACAAACAATTGATTCAGATTATTATCATTACAATTATTGTCATTATTAATACTGTTATTATTATTACTAGTATTATTGTCATTATTGTTATTATTATCATTATTATTATTATTTTCCACATTACTCACCCTCTTTTATACTTATACAGCGGCTCGTCTTTGGCGGAAATCCGACTGTATCTATACGTTCTCGAGTCACTGTCCGGTTGAAAATTGTATGTTACCACCGAATACGAGGACTGAAGCAGATTTTCTGAAACCACGTGCACCATTCAAACTGGCTGCCTTCAACGTTCGCACATTTATGCAGGTCGGACAACAGATAGGGCTGGCTATGTCTTTGGAAAGTCTTAATATCGACGTGTGTTGTCTATCCGAGACCCGTATTCAAGACTCTGGCGAAGTACTACAAATTCGATCTCCATCTGTCGCTTCGAAAAGCTTGTTTTACGTGCGCTTATCCGGGGACCCTGTGGCATCTTCGTCTGGTCTTGCTGGCGTTGGTGTCGCACTAAGCGCTAGAGCTGAGGCAGCACTAGTCGATTGGATCCCCATTAACAGTCGGTTATGTGCTGTTAGATTAGAAAGTTCCATCAAAGTGAGAAGAAATCGGCGTGAGAAACGATGTCTTTTCGTCATCTCCGCCTATGCCCCGACAGATTGCAGCCCGGATGCAATCAAGGATGAGTTTTACCACCAGTTATCAGTTCTTCTCCAGAAAGTGCGTTCGACAGATATTGTAGTACTAGCCGGAGACTTGAATGCTCAGGTCGGGCGTCTAGGCACAGAAGAGAGTCGTTTAGGTGGCCGATGGGGACTCGTTGGTCGCAGGTCAGATAACGGGGACCGTCTACTGCAACTTTGCACAGACCACAACCTGTTTCTGGCTAGCACTAACTTTCGGCACAGTCATCGCCGATGTGCCACCTGGCGTCCTCCCTCTGCATCTCAAGCCTGGACTCAGATTGATCACATCGCGATCAGCTACCGCTGGCGTGGTTGTGTAAAAGACTGCCGCTCCTTTTGGAGTACCTATCTGGACTCTGACCATGCCTTGGTCTGCGCCAATCTTACCTTACTTTTCAGTGGACAACGAAGTGAACGCCATCAACGGATTGATGTTAGCAAGCTGGTTGCAACTTCTGTTGCAAGTAAGTATCGAACCGAGCTAGCCTCTAGGCTAGCTACCACTCCACCGAAAAGTATAGATGAGCATTGGTTGCAATTGCATGACGCCATGAAAATGGCGGGAACAGTCAGTTGTGGGTTTGCGAAACGTCCCGCTTTAAGCACTGGGTTTCTTCTGGTTCCTTACAACTCATTGAAGCCCGTCGGTCTACTCCGGGTGACCGTGAGTTTGACCATAAACGAAGGATGTTACGTAAGGAGATTGGGCAAAGCTTGCGTAAGGACCGAGAAGCCTGGTGGTCGATGCGTGCTAATGAGCTGGAAGCAGCAGCTGCATCTGGTAACTACCGGAAGCTCTTCCAGCTCATCCGAGCCACTGGCAGCAAGAAGTCTGGTGTGAGTGAAACAATCTGCGAGGATGATGGGATGCCAATCACTAACATCCATCGACGTCTTGGACGATGGGCAGAATTTTTCGAAGGGCAGTTCAACTGGCCTGCTGCTCCGGCAACATCGGTCAGACTGTCCTGCCCTCCATGGCCGGTGACGACTGATCCACCAAATGAGGAGGAAGTCCGCAAGGAACTCCAACTCTTGAAGCGTTACAAATCACCTGGCCCAGATGACTTACCTCCGGCTCTTTTTAAAGATGGTGGTGACTTTTTGACTAAGGAATTGACGACGTTGTTTACAAAGGTTTGGGAACTAGAGTGTGTACCAACGTCATGGAATGAGTCGATAGTTGTCCCTATCTTTAAAAAGGGTTCACGTCGTTCTTGTAACAACTATCGGGGGATAAGTTTACTTCCGATTGCGTCCAAGCTATTGGCTTCCGTCATTCTTCGTAGGTTGTTCAAAACCCGAGAAAGATTGACTCGCGAGGAGCAGGCTGGGTTTCGTTCTGGTCGAGGATGTATTGATCATATCTTCACCCTCCGCCAAATGTTAGAACACCGCCATACTTTTCAAAGGCCAACAATCGTAGTGTTTCTTGACATCAGGGCTGCCTTCGATTCGTTGGACAGGACTGTTCTCTGGGATTGTCTATTGAAGAAGGGTGTGCCTGAGAAGTTTATTAACATCCTGAAAGCCCTGTATAAAAACACCTCAGGCAGAGTGAGGGCATACAACCACCTCTCTCCATTGTTCCATTCGAGCAGTGGGGTTAGGCAGGGTTGCCCAATCTCACCATTCCTCTTCAACTTTGCCATCGATGACATTCTGGAAACAGCTCTGATGAATGTAAGTAATGGTGGTGTGGATCTGTTGCCTGGAGAAAGACTTCTCGACCTTGAGTATGCGGACGATATTGTCTTACTGTGCGATAATGCCCAAGGCATGCAATCCGCACTTAATCAGTTGGCAATCAGTGTCCGTAGGTATGGTATGTGCTTTGCACCTTCGAAGTGCAAAGTACTTCTACAAGACTGGCAGGATTCTAATCCTGTACTCACCCTGGACGGTGAGCAGATAGACGTAGTTGAGAAGTTCGTGTATCTGGGTAGCTGCATAAGTGCTGGTGGGGGTGTGAGTGATGAGATCAATGCACGAATAGTGAAAGCCAGAGCGGCTTATGCCAATCTGGGCCACCTTTGGCGCCTTCGTGATGTTAGTCTGGCTGTAAAAGGTCGGATCTACAACGCGTCGGTGAGAGCAGTTTTGCTCTATGCTTGTGAAACCTGGCCTCTCCGAGTTGAGGACGTTAGACGACTCTCTGTGTTCGATCATCGCTGTCTCCGAAGGATTGCTGACATTCAGTGGCAACACCATGTCAGTAATGCAGAGGTTCGGCATCGTGTGTTCGGGCACAGAGATGATAACTCAATTGGTGTCACCATCTTGAAACACCGACTTCGGTGGCTTGGACATGTTCTCCGAATGTCGTCCCAGAGAATTCCACGTCGTGCATTATTTGCCGACTCTGGGACTGGTTGGAAGAGGCGGAGAGGTGGTCAGTGCATGACATGGTGTCGTGGCATGAAAGAAAGCTGCAAAGGACTGGCTTGTGTTGGTCCTTCACGACTCCCTGGTTGGGGTCCGAGAGATGGTGCTACACAGTGGCTAGAGACGTTATCAGATATGGCTCAGAATAGAAGCCAGTGGCGATCCTGCTGTAACCTTCTTTTACTTTCTTTCTAAAAAGTGGTTGTGTCTCCTTTACCTGAAAGATTTCTTCTGATTGTACCTTTTCGTTCCGTCGTTACTACCACACTACCTTACTCCAATCTCTTCGTCATTGTTCTCTTTTTCTTTTGCGTTCCCTAGTTTTTTTTTTTTTCTTTCTATTTCTCTTCGAATTTTCATTGTTTTGTGTGGCGCATATATATTGGCGCTCTCTTGTACCAATATTTATGTGTTCAAATAAATAAATAAAAATAAATAAAATAAAATATAGTGCTAGAAACAGTATTGTGATATACAGTTGGCTGTCTTCCTTTTATTATCGAAGCTATTAGAGCCCCTTTCGTTTTTTTGTATTAGTTTTTTTCAGGTATTATAGGGTCTTAAGTAGGCTTCGTATATTAGCTAACTGTCTAGCTTGCTTGTAATAGGATTTCTGGGTAGGAAGTGAAACCAATTCAACGTTCGTAACACGATTTAATGAGGTATTTTGCGTGATAAATCAGCATCAATACCATAAGTTCATGACATCCCACTAAAACATAAGGAGCCGTAATTAAACAAAATGTTCTGCCCTACAGACATGGGTGGGTTGAATTTATCTCCCCACCTTCATGTTTGCTGGTCAGTAACGCCACCCTCCCTCCTTTTGTGATGTTAGGCTCTCTTACGTTTGTGGTAAGTATGAATACTGCTTAAATCAAAGCCTATAGTTGGAATACACTGTCTCTACTAGGTCCATGTTACAAGCAAATCAGATAGTTGAAAAGTTTGTTTTATGGGTTAGATGTCCACATAGTATATCACACTGCTATGAAAATAACTAATGGTTTAAAGAAGTAAGGACTAATAGCAAATCAAAAGATATGAGAGGGTATAAAATTGTAGAAAGAAAAAAAAGATTTCAGGGTAAGACAAATAAAACATTGAGAAACTCACAAGACGTTGTGGCCAAATTTTGAGCTTTGTATGATCGGCCTTAGTATAGGGTTGCCGATAACACGTCCACGTTGTTGTCTCAAACCTAGTTCGTTGTCAGTACTTCTGAGTACTTTGTTTCCTATCGTGTTTGTTATCATTTTTGGTTCTAACAATTTACTGTTTTGGTCACAAATCAGTTTCGTCTCCAGGGATTGTGTCCAGTTTCTTTTTTAAAAACCCTTTTATGGTTGAGCAGTGCACGAAAAGTGGTTACGAACACCCGAATTGTCCATAGCCCGTTGAAAGCGGCATGAATTGCGACTGGTGCAATGGTTGGTAGCACGAAGGTTGCATGAATCTAACGCCTACAGCTTTCAAACGGTTCAGAAAGATGGCTGCATGTGGTTTTGTCAGCAGTCCTGCTCGGATTTAAATAGCTTGCGAACCGAAGCCATTTCTATGGCGAATGCTGCTAAAAGATGTATGAGCAAGCGAAGTCGAGCCACATCGGAAAGAAGTCGCTCTGTCGACACAAATCGATGTGAAGCCACCTCATATATGCTCGATAGCAGCTGATTTACATCGGTCAAAGTAGGAAAGACCTATTTCGAAGAGGTCTGTCCTAAGTAAAAACTCAGAAAAGGAAGCATCCTCTGTCCTTAGCTTTCTCAATCGTATCCGGTAAGAAATACACAAGAATTACGATCGCTAGGCTAGATCTGTTTCTAGGAGGAGAAACACTGGGCTGCCCAAGTCGTCGAAAAACTTCTGAAATCCCACAGTGTGTTTGATGTGACTGTGGGTGCCAAAGTTGATGTTTGGTTGCACTGGACCGTAACCACACGACCTTTGAAGCCAACATATGATCACTGAAAAGACTAATATTCAACAGTGAACAGGAAGAGGAGGTTAACTATAGGGAATGCAGAACATCAATTAAAATTAATTCAACTAATCAGATGGCACGTCTTAGCCTTGCAAGCATGGCCATTCTTGTGTACCATGTCTGTTTTATTCATAATATACTATTCTATTTTTAGCCCAAATGTGTTCCCCATCATATATTGGTGATGGTTCCAATAGAACGAGTCAGTGTGGAAAAGCGCGTCATCCCCACATAAGATCTTATAAACTAGGTAGTCATATAATGAAAAGTCTACAATTTTAGGATTAGGTTGATTATTAGAGCAGTACTAATAGTGAAGTGGACCTACATTCCACATCGGCAAGCCCCACCAAAGAAGTGAAGCCTATCATTAATCCTGATTTTTACTTTAACCTTGTCGATCGATTTTTACTCGTGTCAACCCATCATTCTGCCACTCCTCTCATTATTGCTCACGTGTATTATCATGTTTTAATGTTGATTAGTACTCGTAACTTACTAGCTCAATCGATACTTACAACTGATTACCTACATTATTAGCTATGATGATTCATTAATAAGCTTTGATAGCATTTCCATGCTTCGGGGAAATAAACGTGTTAACATTTCAAGCTCTAGCAAATATAGGCTTTAAATGATGTAAAGACATTTGCTTGCAACGTGAGCAAGGACTGAATGTTTATCTGAACATAATTCTTCATATTGTTTCTTCACTTAATTTTACACTCCACCTTAAACTATGAACTGTCCTGTGATATGTTTACTTCCGACCACTGCCTACCTAATTTCCAATTTTCGAGTTCCATTGCCAAACAACAAAGATAATACTCCGGAAACATACGGTGAGTTTAAGCTTTAAATTTTCTCCAATCATAAGGTCATCTTAGGTGGTTCATAGAGTGATAGCCACACAATTATCTGGACTCATTCATTTGTTCTTACTCGAGCGAGTGACACAAATTAGTTACCATACTGCGTGTTTAATCAGGATTCCTTTGAATCATTAATACTCGTCACAAATGACCTTATATATGTCCAAACTGTGGAATAAACTAAATTCCAAAAATAATCCAGGCGAGTTTAACCATTTTACCGGAGGATTTACTAGTTTTGCACTTAACATGGATACATTTTTACTAAGACTAACCGTATACATTTCATACAAACTACTCTCTAAACGTTTTTGGTATAAGATATTTTTCAACAGCTTCATACTGCAATATGTTGGTATGAAAAAGTTTGTTTACGGACGAAGCATATTAAATTCAAAATATATTTGACATTTAGTTCCAATTGCCTTTGTCACAAATTTGTAAATGCCACTAGGCTAACTTCAGCAGCTTCTTATGAAAATTTTATGTCATCATATTCCTTACTGAAGTTCTATCAGTAGTCTTAAATTTGAAATCAATTTTTTAGACAAGTTTATGATTTTTAAACTGTTATATATCTCATCAACCTACATGTTAACCTAGTCTACACATGAGCTGCATTACATTTTCTCTATGTGTTGCGGGAGAACTGAAGACATCGGGCTGATAAAAACCTTCATTTTTATATATTATTAATTCACTGTGTTTTTGGATGTAATTGTTTTATTGAACTCTTGAACGTGTTGTTTATATCACTGTTTTTTGGACATTTTGGTGCTCTATTTGTTTTTGGTTTGTTATTTGGGAGTTTTTGCTCCGGAAACTTACAAAATTGAAGAACGACTTTGGTCGATTATTTGTGAATTGCGAATAAATTTGGTACCTAATTTGGAGTTTTGGTTCTCTTGCCTACTTGGGTTCGTGATTTGCTAATATCGACGGCCAGTACTTCAATAACTGGAACGGGCAAAATCTCGTACTTGGACGTGATATAAAGTTCTTCAATTTTGGTTCTGTTTTCATATCTTGGATTGTCTGGATATTTTGGGTTCAATTTCCTGGTCACATTGGTCGATTTCGTTTGGATTAACTCATATTTGTTTTGGTAATCGATTATTTGGAACAACGAATACGATGGAAACACGAAGGAAAAGGCTGAAGGAAAATAGCGAAATGGATGGTAAAATCTCTAAAGCTGTTTCTGGTATGTCTGATGTTAATGATGATAAATGTGATGTTAGTATTAATAGTATATCCTCTAGTCAGCTTAGTACCTCTAGATTAAAGTTAGATGAAGCATTACTGAAGAAAAGGAATTTAGAAAAGAGACTTGAATTTGAACGCCAACTTAAGATGTTAGATCTCCAAGAAGAGGTTGATATCGCTGAATTAGAATACAAGGCCATCGAGGACGATGAACGCAAGAACGGCGATTGAATATTGCATTTCTTTGCCCAGTCATCTCGGCTATGATAGGGCTAAACGGATTTTATATGATTTATTTGGTAAAGAGCACCTTGTTGCACGAGAATTTATTACCGATTTATTAAACCATAAATCTGTTGGAGGATCAGCTGACGTATTAACTGACTTTGCGATTAAGTTACGTAATATATGCATAATGTTGAAAGAAATGGGATACATGTCTGACGCTAATTCTACAGCTAATTTGGAGGTAATAGTTTCATGTCTACCCCTAGAATTGCAGAACAAGTGGGTAGAAGTCGCCGATAAGATCATGATGCACTGGAAAGAGCCGAGCTATGAAGAATTTTTGGTCTTTGTGGAAGAGAGAGCCAGGATTGCTCGAACCCGCCATGGTATATTAGTACAGTGCAACTCAAGGCTCGCTAAGAGGAATTCTGAAGGTCAAGCTGATAGGAGATCACGCTTTCACGCAATTAAACGAGACCTAAACAACTCAGTCAAGGTTTCGCGTCGTGAAATCTGCTTGGGTGATCATGGGTCAACAGAATGTCCAAAGTCAACAAAAATGAATGTAAGAGAAAGGAGGCAGGAGGTAAGAAAACATGGTCTATGTTACTTATGTTTGAGGAAAGGTCACATAGCTATGTCATGCAACTCAGGCTTCAAGTGACACGTTGAGAATTGCAAGGTTAGGCATAATTCATTATTGCATATTGATGGTATTGGTAGCCATGTGGTGAACCTAGCTAAGGATTGGAACTCCTCAAAGGTTTGTTTGGGTATCGTTCCTGTCAGACTATACGGTCCCAAAGGATGTTTGGAAACATATGCACTTCTAGATAGTGGTTCGGACACTTCTCTTGTATGTGAAGAATTAATTAATCAGTTGGGTATCAAAGGTAAAGAGACTTCGGTGAAGGTGGCGACTGTGAACGGAACTACCAGTTGTGAATGTTTGGAGGTAAATTTAGAGGTATTTTCATTAGACGAACGGGCTTCTATAAGGATCAACAAAGTTTACACGACCAAGAAACTTCTGATCGATCATGCAGCACCTTTAACCGAACTCCAGCTGAAACGGTGGAAACATTTAAGGGACATAACCCTTCCGAGGTTGCAAAATAATTTTATAGGAATATTGACTGGCTGTGATGCTTCAGATGCACATTGGGTCCTGGAACAACGTCTGGGGGACAGGAAGCATCCGTTTGCTGTGCATACCCATCTCGGTTGGATGATTATAGGTCCTAAGGGAGTATCAAGGTCTCTATATCAAATTCAGTGGTGTCATTGTTCTAATGATATTTTGCGAGATATAGAAAGATTATATAATCATGAGTTCGAGGGTACAGATACGTTTCGCAATGGATATTCTGTCGAAGATAAAAGAGCTCTAGAAATAGTTAGCAGTTCGTTTAGATTGGAGAGTGGTCATTTCCAAGTTGGTCTACCATGGAAGTATGATAAGCCAAGGCTACCGAATAATTTGGAACTAGCTGAACGCAGACTAGAATGTTTAAGAAAGAAGTTTATGAAAGATAACAGTCTTTTGGAGAAATATCAAGCTGTGATGAATAAACATTTAAGTAAGGGCTACATCACTGAAGCTAGTAAAGAGGGATTTGACCGTGATGCTGCTTGTTGGTATATTCCTCATCATCCTGTTATCAACCCTAAAAAGCCTGGAAAACTGAGAATTGCTTTTTATTGTGCGGCTGTCTGTCAAGGTTGTTCTCATAATGACCAGCTTCTGAGAGGACCAAATACTGTAAATAGTTTAATTGGTGTACTTCTACGATTCAGATTAGATAACGTAGCATTAGCCGCTAATATCGAAGAGATGTTTCTTTAAGTAAAGATCCCGAGACAAGATAGGGGATCTTTTCGTCTATTGTGGTGGGAAGACGGTGATATAGGACGAACGGTTAAGGAATACTGTTTACCAGTTCATTCGATTGGAGCGGTGTCCTCCCCCTCTTGCGTTAATTTCGCTCTTAAGAAGACGGTAGATACATTTGGTAAGGGATTTAATATAGATATCCAGGAAGTCGTAGATAAGAGTTTCTATGTCGACGACCATTTAGCCTCAATTGATAATGCACAGGATGCAAATGAGCTGGCAAAGGCCTTTGGTTTGCTCCTCAGAAAAGGTGGGTTCAGACTTACGAAGCGGATAAGTAACTGTTTTCAGGTTGTCGAATCAGTTCATCCAGAAGAGAGAGCAGAAGCCGTAAAAGAGATTGACTTTGAAAGACTTCCTACGGAACGCACGTTGGGATTATTTTGGAATACTATGGTTGATTCGTTTGAATTTAAAGTTCTCATACCGAAACGTCCCCTCACTAGGCGAGGTATATTGTCAAGTGTAGCCTCTCTTTACGATCCCTTGGGATTGTTAGCACCGTTAATACTTCCCATGAAGCAGTTACTTCAACGTTTAGGCAAATGGGACTAGGATGGGTCGAAGAGATTCCAAATGAGGGAAGCAAACGCTGGTTAGAGATTTTAAGTGAATTTCAGAGGGTTGAGAACGTTAGTTTTCCACGATGTGTATTGTTTCCGCAATGAGGTTGCTCGCTCCTGGAACTTCATATTTTCAGTGATGCCTCGGAAACTGGATATGGTGCAGTGGCATACATCCGCCCTTACATTTCTGACACTGAGGTATGTTCTCGTCTTGTTACGGCTAAGGCAAGAGTAGCCCCGTTGAAGGTCCAAACTACACCGCGCTTGGAACTTACGGCAGCAGTTTTAGCAGCTCGCATGGGATCCCAGCTGCAGTCAGAATTAGATATTAAGTTTGCAGAGGTTGAATTTTGGACGGATTCCATGATTGTCTTGCACTATATTAGAAATGAGAAAAGCCAGTTTAAAACATTCATAGCAAATCGATTTCGACTATTCATAGTCTTACTAAGGTGGACCAATGGAGATTCGTACCTTCTAAAGAAAACATGGCAAAATTTGCATCCAGAGGGGTCAAGTTTAACATCGATGATGTCAAGGTATGGGAGGAGGGTCCACGTTTTCTCAAGAAGCCGAAGGATTGTTGGCCTGCTGCTGATATACAAGGTCCTGAACCCCATCTCTTGGAATTAAAGAAAGCAATGTCCACGCATGTGGTAGTTGAAGAATGCACTGTCGATTTACTTATTAATTATTATTCACATTGGACTAGATTACTTAAGGCTGTTGCATGGTTGACCCGATTTGAGCTATATTTATTGATATTGCGTTCTGGTAGAACTGATCTGTCTCTACAGATGGGTATGCTCAGAGTTGATGAGTTAAATTTAGCTTCTTTAGATCTAATTCGATATGTTCAACGCATAGTGTTTCGGAAATAGATTGAAATGTTGTCGTCTGATACCATTAGCAAGGTGAAAATAACAAATTCACCGTTACGAAATTTAAATCCAATGATGGTAAACGGATTATTATGTGTAGGCGGCTGACTTCAAATTAGTTCCTGCCCCGAGTCGAGGAAGCATCCTATAATATTACCATCGAAGCATAGAATTACAAATTTGATTCTACAGTATTATCATATTTTGGAAGGACATAATGGGGCCACACAGGTAGTGGCAACAGTTCGAGAAAAATTTTGGGTGTTGAGGGGTGATGTGGCCATGAGGAGGGTAATAAAGGTCTGCGTTTATTGTAAAAGAAGGAACCCCCGCCCCATCCAACAACTGATGGTACCACTATCTCCGAGGAGAATAGAAGATGGTGACTATCCATTCTTATCAGTTGGTGTAGATTATTTTGGACCCATTATGGTTAAACATGGTAGAAGTACCGAGAGGCGATATGGTTGTGTATTTACTTGTTTAAGGTTGAGAGCTGTGCATCTGAAAGTTGCATATAGTTTTACCACAGACTCATTTATCATTGGCATTGATGAGGTCTATCAGCAGGAGAGGCTATCCGAAAGAGATATACAGGGATAATGGATCAAATCTGGTGGGGGCTGAACGTGAGCTAATAAAATGTCTTCAGGGTTGGGTTTAGGAGCGTATACACTCTGATTTGCTTAGAAAAAGGACTGACTAGCATTTCAATCCTCCGGCTGCTAGTCATTGGGGAGGAGTATGGGAGCGCATGATTCGCTCTGTACGTAGAGTACTGGTTGCTCTTGTAAAGGAACAATCTTCAACAGATGAGTGCCTTGAAACTTTCATGATAGAGGCTGAGCGTATAATTAAAAATCGACCTTTGGTTCCGGTTACAACCGACTCGAACGATCTCGATGCAATAACACCAGCAGAACTATTACTATTGAGAGAGGACGTCGCAGAATTCACTAACGTTCTATCTAATGACAAGTATTCTAAGAGATGGAAGCAAACGAATTACTTGGCGCAAATATTTTGAAGACGTTGGTCTAAGGAATATGTTTCGCCGTTGCAGAGTAGATACAAGTAGACCCGACTAGAAAGGAACATACAACAGGGTGACTTAGTAATGATATGTTCTGAGTTCTCCGAGAAAAACAAATGGCCCTTAGGTCTAGTACAGAGTGTTACCAAGTAAAGATAGATTAGTCAGGCAGGTAGAACTGAGGATAAGAAAGGGAATACTGGTGAGAGATATTAGAAACTGTGCCTTCTTGAAGCTGTGGATGGTAGATAGCTACTCGGGTCCGTAGGCGTACTGGTGTAAGTCCTAGGGATCACGAAGTTGTTGGTATATTGAATGCTTGTTATTGATTGTTTGTGATGCATATACTTGGATTGCTTACTTTAGCCTGTTACTCCTAATGGAGCATAGGCCACCGACCAGCATTCTCCAACCCACTCTGTCCTGGGCCTTCTTTTCTAGTTCCATCCAATTCTTGTTCATTTCTCTCATGTCTATTTCCATTTCCCGGCGTAATGTGTTCCTTGGTCTTCCTCTCCTCCTTCTTTGGCCTTCAGGATTCCATGTGAGGGCTTGTCTTGTGACGCAGTTGGCTGCTTTCCTCAATGTATGTTCTGTCCACTCCCAGCGCTTCTTCCTGATTTCTTCCTCCACTGGAATCTGGTTTGTTCTCTTCCACAGTACGTTGTTGCTAATAGTGTCCAGCCAACGCTAACTGTAGAAGTGCTTAAAACCATCTACATTCATATCTCATAAATTATCAACCCAGCCATGTAATTTACTACAGTGAATATTGTATCATTTGTATCAATTTGATCTTGCCTGTAAACTGGCATGCCTCATGTAACAAACTGTTATTTGAGAATAAATTATTATTATTATTTTGCATAGACAACTGTTAATAAACACCTGTATCTTCTGGATGATGGCTTTCGTAGTTCTCCAGGTTTCTGCCCCATACAGTAGAACTGTCCAGACATTTGTATTGAAAATCCTGATCTTGGTGTTAGTTGACGGTTGCTTTGAGTTCTAGATGTTCCTCAGTTGTAAATATGCTGCTCTTGCTTTGCCGATCTGCGCCTTCACATCTGCATCAGATCCACCCTGTTCATCAATGATGCTGCCCAAATATGTAAAGGCTTTTACATCTTCCAAATCTTCTCTGTCAATTGTGATTGGATTGGTGCGTGCTGTGTTGTATCAGAGAATCTTGTTTTTCCCTTTGTGAATGTTAAGACCTACTGCTTCTGAGGCCGTTGCTACTCTGGTCGTCTCCTCCTGCATTTGATGTTGCGTGTGCGGTGGAAGAGCCAGATCATCTGCGAAATCTAGATCGTCCAGCTGCATTCTAGCTGTCCATTGTATCCCATGTTTCCCCTCAGATTTTGACGTCTCCATGATCAAGTCGATCATCAGGAGAAAGAGAAAGGGTGAGAGTAAGCAACCTTGCCTAACACCGTTCTTAACTTCGAACAACTCTGTGAGATGTCCAACATGCACGATTTTGCAGTTTAATCCATCATAGGAATTCCGTAGGATATTTACTATTTTTCCAGGCACGCCGTGGTGTCGAAGAAGCTTCCATAGTGTTGTCCTGTCCACGCAGTCAAATGCTTTCTCGTAGTCGATGAAGTTGATGTAGAGTAATGAATTCTATTCAATTGATTGTTCCGCAATGATCCGTAGTGTTGAGATTCGGTCTGTACACGATCTATCCTTACGGAATTCTGCCTGCTGGTCTCAAAGTTGGGCGTCTATGAAGTCCTACATTCTGTTTAATAATACCCTGTTGAAGACTTTTCCTGGTATTGAGAGAAGAGTGATGCCTCTGTAGTTATCACAGTTGCTGAGACCGCCTTTCTTCGGTATTTTGATCAGGTGTCCTTCTTTCCAGTCTTTTGGTACTTGTTCCTCATCCCAAATCTTATTGAAGAGAATGTGGAGTATCCTTGCAGTTGCCACTACGTCTGCTTTTAGTGCCTCTGCTGGATGTTGTCTGGTCCTGCTGCTTTGCCACTCTTGATTTGTCTGACGGCCATGCTGATTTCTTCAATTGTTGGTGGACCAACATTGATTGGGAGGTCCGTGTGTTCTGCTTCGATGTTGGGTGGGTTCAGTGGGGCTGGTCGATTCAAGAGTTCTTTGAAGTGTTCTACCCACCTGTTTCGTTGTTCTTCAATGTTGGTGATTACCTCGCCTTCCTTGCTTCACACTGGTCGTTCTGGTTTGCTGCGATTTCCAGAGAGTTTCTTTGTCGTGTCATACAATTGTTTCATGTTTCCTTCTCTTGCAGCCTTTTCCGCCGTCGTAGTCCTCCTGAACGTTTTGTTGATGCAAATATGGTCGATTCGGTTTTGCGTGTTGTGATCCGGTGAAGTCCATGTGTTTTTGTGAATGCGTTTATCTGGGAATATGGTGCCGCCTATGACCAGTTTATTGAAGGCACATAGGTTTGCAAATCTCTTACCATTTTCGTTCCTTTCTCCCAGTCCATGTTGTCTAATGATGTTTTCATATCCAGTGTTGTCCGTTCCAACCTTGGCATTTAGGTCTCCCATCAGAATGGTCAGGTCCTTTGTTGGGCACTTCTCGATGATTGACTGCAGCCTATTGTAGAATTGATCTTTATCGTCTTCATTGTAGTCGTTTGTAGGCGCATAGCATTGGATGACGTTCATTGAAATGCCCTCTTTCTTTGTTTTGAAGGAGGTTTGATGATTCTTAGTGTATGAGATTCCCATCCTATAAGTGAATTTTGTGCTTGTTTGGATAGCAACAATGCAACTCCTTGTGTATGTGGAGCATTTTCTTCTTCATGGCCAGAGTATAACAGAAGCTCCCCTGAAGTTAGTCGTTTTTGTCCAACTTGCGTCCAATGTGTTTCACTGATCCCAAGCACCTCCAGGTTGTATCTTCTCATTTCTGCAGCGATTTGGAAGGCTCTCCCGGTGTCCCACATTTTACGAACATTCAGTGTACCTAAATAAGGGACTTCAGGCGGAGTTATATACTTGGATTATTGCTACCTATTTATTTTCCTGCGAAAAGAACCAAGGGTCTTTTGGTCGGGAGTGTTGCAGGAGAACTGAAGACATCGGGCTGATAAAAACCTTCATTTTTATATATTATTAATTCACTGTGTTTTTGGATGTAATTGTTTTATTGAACTCTTGAACGTGTTGTTTATATCACTGTTTTTTGGACATTTTGGTGCTCTATTTGTTTTTGGTTTGTTATTTGGGAGTTTTTGCTCCGGAAACTTACAAAATTGAAGAACGACTTTGGTCGATTATTTGTGAATTGCGAATAAATTTGGTACCTAATTTGGAGTTTTGGTTCTCTTGCCTACTTGGGTTCGTGATTTGCTAATATCGACGGCCAGTACTTCAATAACTGGAACGGGCAAAATCTCGTACTTGGACGTGAATTTATTATTTATTTGAACTGCCCTCAAAGTTTTCTAATAAATGTATCATAGTGGTTATTGCTATACGCGTTGCTAGTTCAAACAAGCATTCAGAATGAACGCCTTCCACTAAAATTACCACAACTAATTTTAAAATGCAATAAATAATATAAAACGGCAGCTCAGATCCATTAATGCCACGAACGACTCATATTTCAGAATCACATAAAATAACAATGCCTAGTTCCCATCGTCTAAACCTCAATCAACACTATAAGTAGTTATTCACAAAGATTTCAGGATATCAGCATGAAACATTCTCATGACTCAACAATCACGTTATATGATTGATAAAATTGATGAAACTATTAACGAAATGGGTCAACAAATTGATTTGTAATTAATAGTAAGTAGTGTTGTTTGCTCACGGTCATTTTCATGTATTTCAGATTATTTCAGTATTTTTCTCTATCAGTTGTTCATTCAATAGATATCTTGAAGCGTTGTCAGTTTAATTGTATGTTTAGCGACAAAATCATGCATGCAAATCATCAGTATAAGCAGTCGAGCGAGTCGCCTACACACTGAAAACACTGTCGGATTTACCCCAACACTGACTAAAGTTCAAGCCATTATCATAGACATGAGTTGGGAGTTGTACTCCCCTTGGTTACAGTCTATGTTCTCCCTGATAATCGCATGGGCACCACTCACTGTCTATCACCTGGTAAAGATTTATTTGGCCGTAAGCATCGTGCACCACCACATCACCTATGTTTATAGCACATAGGCTTGGTCGGTTTCAAGAATTCTTATTCACTATATTTGTAACTACCTTATGCAAAACTCAATACCTGCAACTAACTCGTATGCAGCATCAGCCTTTGAATATGAATATCAATAAATACTTTACCGCAGATCAAAGCATGTCTCTCATGAATACACTCGTGTTTAACGAATTGCTCTCATCTACTTGTTTAAAACTCACTTAATTATCACTTTTAACTCATAAAAACGTTTTTGATAACCATTCATATATACTAGTAGTATTACTGAATTCCATCACCGGTTAAGTAATGATGTGATCGAGAAAATCTCCAGGTAACTAAACAAACCGTATTAAATTTGACAAACCAACTTGAACATTAGTTGAATATCTCTCTTTCCACGTTCATACTTTTGTTCTTTCAGTTAGCTTACTAATGCAGCTGCCATCGGAATTCAACTCATACGGACAACACACCGACTTTCTGATTTAAGCCAAAGATAACACCAATATCTTTTTTATAGTATTGACTGCTTTTCTATTTCTAAGCACAAAATACTTGCACTGCCGATATGTTAGGCAGGTAACCAACTGCGATCATTACGATTCTTGATGTGACTTGTTAAAACATCTCTGCAGTTAATTGTTCTTTATTATTATAATCCCACTTTATTCTTCACTTAAATTTCCATTTTGCGCGTGTTAAAAAGTATGCCAAACATTTAAAAATTATAACATGTATTTCCTGACTATTTGGTGCCGCCTTCTTTTTGGTTTATTTTTCAGCTTATCAATACCCAGAGTGTTATTATTTTCCTCGGTAAACTCCGGCGCGCGACAATCACACTCAATTTGTTATCAAACCGACGTCACGTTGATTCTGGTGGGAGAGTAGTGTAGTGGCGTTGGGCCCTATCCGCACAATCCTCAAAGCTGAACACGAGACAAATGGACAAGTAGAAATTGAACAGTTAACGCAGAGAAAAACTCAACGATGGTGAATGCAGGAAAAATGAATTATTAATTAGTATTTGTGGAGTGGTATGGCTCGGCCTTGCGGGCGTGTCCATTCTTGTGTAACGTCTATACGTATTAAATATATTGTTCTATCTTCAATTCAAACGTGTTCTTCATCATATATTGGTGATTGTTACTGTAAGCTGAACCAGTATACACATTGATGTGACTTTCACGTAAGATCTTATATATTCTGCAGTTACACCATTACAAACTTACAATCATAGGATTGGGTCCGTTGTTAGAACAGCACAAATAACGAAGTAGACAATAATTCTGCATATTATTCCAATTACTATTATCGGCAGTGTATCTCATGCGAGTGGGACGTGTGAATTAGTGAGTTGCCGCTTGAAATGCAAGGGACAAAAGCAGCTGAGTTGTTTAGTCTACGACAGTCCGAGCTGTGAGGTAAATGAGGTCTTGCTAGTTGGTCACAATACTTGGTCAAAAAGTGGTAGGGACCTAATTCTAAGAGACTTTAATGCACTCACGGTAGACTAGAAAAATTTGAGAACTGAATCGTCGGAAAATTCATTTGAGCAGGAGCTAGTTGATGAGGTTATCGCATGTACTCTAGTACAACCTATGAATGAAGTAACTAGGTACAACTCGGACTCTGAAACATCTTTACTAGATCTTATAAAAGGACACCACGAATATCGATTAAATGCCAACCGTAAGTAGATGTGATCATGCAGTTCCAACCTTTGACTTCCATACAATTTTCGAAAACGATCACGCGTCAGCTTAAATCAGACGTAACGTCTGGAAAGCAATATACAAGATATTATATGCTCAGTAGATTGGACGATATAGCCAGAGTCAATAATTTAAACAGACTGGGATGCATTTTGAAATTTATACTTAAGAGTTATTGCAACCCACATCCTTTGGACACACAATGCGGTCCGAGAAACTCCCCACCATGGTTCGACAGGGAGTTTTGCACTCTTATCCGTAAGAGGAGACTGTAGGAAAAATTTATGTTACTGGGTACTGATGAGACAAAATCTCAATACTGAGAAGCTCTGAATATCGTACTTTGGTCAAATATACCCTGGACAGTCCCAAATAACAAGAAGCATGGCCATCCCTGGATAGACCGGGATATTCAAAGTTCACCAAGACAGAACGAGAAATACTGGAACGTTGCCTTCAGCCTTGGCACAGCAAGTACTATGGAAGGCTACAAGTCGATAAGAAATAAGCGTGCAATTAAAATCAGAGGAGCTCTGAAAAAATATGAAATGCAGTTGGCACAATCTGCAATCAAGCAGTTTGAGAGACTATTCTCGTACGCAATTGCAGAACAAGGATGCGGCATCGGATAGGCAACCTAACTAACGAAGAGAGCGAATCTGAAACGATAGAGGATGATTAGGAAAAAGCAAAGGCTATGTCGAACTAATTCGGGAAAGTTTTAACACAGAGACCTCTTGTAGACAAAGAACTAGACCCACATACAAAGTCAACAAACCTTCTGCTCACCGCTGACTTTGTTCAAGACAATTTACTTAAAGCACCTTAGCACCTTAGATACGGTAACGTCAACAGGACCAGATGAACTACACCCCAAAATCCTGAGAAATATTGCACAGTATATTTCAGTCCCACTGATTGTGATATTCAATATGTCGCTTGACAAGGTATGTCGTAGTTAAAACACTGAGAATAATAGTCAAAATGAATCTACTGTTTAGGCATGAATCGATCAACCAAGTGCAGCATTACATAAACTCAAGAATATATGGAACTCTAAAGAACTAACCTCCAAGTCCATAGTCATAATTTTCAACACACACATCAAGACAGTCCTGTTGTACGAAGCTGAAATGTGGAGAACTACTACAACCATCATCAAAAAAGCACAGGTATTTATGAACAGCCGACCACTAGACTGTTTGGTGCCTGTGTGGTTGCACTACAAGATTGAGCTGTACTATTCTGATTATAGCGTTAAAGCCTATATGGTGTCTGGTTCTCCTGGAAACAGGATTGAGCTGTACTGTTTTGGTTGTCACGTGATTGTCTGGATGGTGTCCGTTTCTCTCGAAAGCTAATTTAAATTTACCCTGGCCTACAAGGGTATATTATATAACTGTCTACACAGGATAATCTTAATCGCTTGACCAAAAATTATCAGATATAATCGACTGTGACAGAGGATAAACTAGCCACTAGCTGAAGAGGAAACTAGAAAAAGACGCTAGATACGGGTAGGACAAACATTGCAGAAACGATCAAACTGCATCAAAACCCAAATCCTAAATTGGAATACTCAAGACTAAAAGAAAGTGATTAGACCGGAAAACAAATGGGGGTGGGAATTGTAGGCGAACGTTACGACTATGGAAAGCATGTATCAACAACTGGAAAGGAAGGCCCATGAATTGGCTGCATATCCGTGGTTAGCATCCTGTACCCTCATGAGAAGTAACAGGCTTATGTTCGTAGGTAAGTGTAACACGTTTAGTCGGTCAAAGACAACGTAGAACCTGGTACGTGTGTATATCAGTTCAAGTCGCCACATCCCACTAACTTGTATTGACTTACATTTATCACGAGAACACGATTGGTTTAATGAAAACAATTATTATGATAACCAGTTGTACCAGTGACTGTTTTAATGTGCTCCTTGTTTAACTGTGCCAATGACAGCCATATTGTGCTTCCATTATTGTTCCTACACTTCGATTGTGACCTCGCGCGAATCCGGTTACGCTCAGTAACCAAGCATGTATCCTGGCACGATCTTGGTATTCTTTCGATACCACGAGATCGCCAGCAAATACATCTCGACTTGGTCCATTAACTGCCTTCTGATTTTTGGCTTCCGGGGGATTTTATGGATATCCTGGCATGCGTTCCTTTGTAGTGGTGTTCGTGGTCAATCTCGACTAGACGCCACACTACAAATTCAACAAGATGAATTTGTTAAGAAGAATCACAGAATAGCAGAAACAGTAACTGTATTAGTTGTATTAAAGAGTGGGCATTTAAGATACGATTTAATAAAATATAAATCAGTGAAGTAAAACAAAATTATATGGAATTCACAAGCTTAGAATTTGGCGAAGGATCAAAATCAAACACCATGCTCTTAAGCATCTATGTACAACGTTACTCACTTACTTACGCCTGTTACTCCTCGTGAAAAAGCATAGGCCGTCCACCAGCATTCTCCATCAAACCTTGTCCCAAGCAATCCTTTCCAGCTCTTTACAATTGTTATTCATCCTTTTCATATCTGCTTCTATTTCCCGACGTAATGTGTTCTTTGGCCTTCCTCTTTTCCGCTTCCCTTCAGGATTCCAAGTCAGGGCTTGCCTCGTGATGCAGTTCGACGATTTGCGTAATGTATGTCCTATCATTTCCATCGTCGTTTCCTAATTTCTTCTACAGTTGGTAGCTGGTTTGTTCCCTACCACAGAAGTCTGATGCTAACGGTATCCGGTCAATGGATGTTGAGTATCTTGCGTAGACAGCTATTTACAAATACTTGTACCTTCTTGATGATGGTTGTTGTAGTTCTTCAAGTTTCAGCTCCGTACAGTATAACTGCCTTGACGTTCATATTGAACATTTTGACTTTGATGTTGCTTGAAGGTTGTTTTGAGTTCCATATGTTCTTCGACTGTATAAATGCGGCCATTGTTTTGTTAATCCTCGCCTTTAGATCCGCATTTGATCCTCCTTGTTCATTGATTATGCTTCCTAGGAATGTGAAGGATTCTAAATCTTACATAGTTTCACCATCAAGTGTGGTTGGATTGTTGTTCTCCGTTTTGTATTTGAGGACCTTGGTTTTCCCCTTGTGTAGGTTGAAGCCCACTGACTCACGGACTGCTGTTACACTGGCTGTATGGAATAGGAAGGCTAGGTCATCTTCGAAGTCCAAATCGTCTTACTGGTTCATTGTATGCCGTGTTTTCCATCGGATGTCGAGGTCTTCATAATCCAGTCGACCACCAGAAGAAAGGGGAAGGAAGAGAGTAGACAGTCTTGTCTGACTCTGGTCCCAACTTTAAGTGCATCTTTCAGCTGTCCTTCATATACGACCTTGCAGTGTGGTCAGTCGTATGAATTTCGGAAAAGGTTGACAATCTTCTCAGGAACTCTATTGCGTTGAAGAAAGTTCCATGATGTTCTCCTATCCACACTGTCAAACTCCTCATAGTCAATGAATTTGATGTATAGTGGCTATTTGCATCCAATCGATCGTTGAACTATGATATGTAGTGTCGCTATTTTGTCTGTGCAGGACCGATGCTTACGGAATCCAACCTGTTGATCTCGGAGTTGGGCGTCTACTAAATCTTTCATCCGGTTCAGCAACACTGTTGGAAACGTTTCCCGGTACTGTATTGAAAATCCTGACCTTAATGTTGGTCGACAGTTGCTTTAAGTTCCAGATGTTCTTCAGTTGTAGATACTGCCCTTGTTTTACCGATCCGTGCCTTCACATGTGCATCGAATCCATCCTGCTCATCAATGATACTGCCCAGATGTGTAAAGGTTTTTACATCTTCCAAATCGTCTCCGTCAATTGCGATTAGATTGGTGCATGCTGTGTTGTATTGTAAGTCTTGCTGAGTAATAAACAATAAAACTAACTCTGTGAGGATGAGTACTATTGTCATTTTTAAATAGCAAGCGATATTTAAGCTGGAATAGTTTTGTCTCTTTGACTTTGCCAACAATAGTATCAAACACCTTCGTGTATGTACTGAAACGAGAGAGAAACATTTCTAAAAGTAGATCAACTGACTTCACTATCTGGCCCGATATAATTTAGTCTCTGAGTGAGGGTTCAATCACGAATTGTATGAATTAACTACGTATTATGTTGAGATGAAGCTATCTGTCTTTGAAAAGTTTCAATGAGTGAGGAATCATTTTGACCTCCAGTATATTGTTAATGGTCCATAACCAGTGAAATTCTAATTATCATTTAGCTTCTCAGACATTGTCATATCAGTCAAGAATCTCAACATTTCTTGATGCAATTCATGTCTTTGATCTATGTTATAGAAATTAACTCGAAATTTTATGTCTGCAAGATGCGTCTTAGGAGTGTTAACTCACTTTTCAAATACCCGACATTCAAGTTAATCCGACATAACTGTAAATTCAAACACAGTTTGTTAACCAATACAGAAATTATCAGTTTTTTCTAATGGCAAGAGATCAAACTGACTATAACAGCACAAGTAGACACACGAACATTCAATAACTAAGTAATCGGGACGCATCCATTTCATATTCACGAAGTTATTTCCACAGATAATCTCTTTGTTTAAAGAAAATCTTGGAAAACCAGTCTAGAATAATAATGAAATGTTTTGAATAACACAACACAGCTCAAATTATTTACATTTGCGATAAAATTATCTATTTGATTTCAAATATATCAACAAACTGATATTAAAAACCAATCTGACAGATCGAGTGCAAAACACAAGAATTGACTGGTAGAGAAAGTGTTCCACTTACAAAATATGTTAGTTTATTTATTTATTTAAACACATAAATATTGGTAAAAATGGACACTGAATACATATGCGCCACACAAGTCACTTGATTTGTGTAAGGGCTAGAACACTTCTCGGATTCTCAGACCGGAGCGGTGGTTTTCTTAGGGGACCATACCCCGAGCCTTCGACCTAAAGATCTAACCCACAAGGCAGTGGGCAACGTCAGGAGATGCAGTCCCATGGTAGTCGATGACCAACGATTAGTTCATACGCCATTTGTTCCTTCAGGATACTGGAGCCCATGTGCACCATTAGTTTGGAATCAGGGTTTTCAAACACCCTTAATTGGACTTTTTGTATCCAACACCCCGTCCGCAAGAAGGCAGTTAGTAGGACTTCTGTGGCAGTGGCTGTGTACACGTGGCCATGTGAGAGCATTTCAAGAGGTAGAATGAACTCTCCCCACCCTCAGCCGTACCAGAGCATTTTGGGGCACATAATATGAGATGACATCACATCAACTGTTTCAACTGTCAATCCTTCAAAATTACACACTAACCGAATTAATCATCTAAACTTTTCGAATTATTTTCAACATCTTCGTCAAATTTAAATGACATATTCGTTGTAACATATATAATAGACTATCACCTAATTGAAATCTTATTTCTCTGATAGCTTGAATCAATGTTTAGCACAAAATAAATGTCCAATTCGTCAGTAGTTCTTTTTAACTAAATAAAAGTTAACGGTAAAACTTTCTTTCATTTTATCTTATTTAACTAGAAAATTCGATATTATACTGTTATTTGGCACGATTCAATAGTATTTGTTAAATAATGGTACAAGTTCCGTTGATTATGTTTTATCTTCGTATATTTATGCTTATTAATGACAGAGTGCCGATTTTTTTTTTTTTTGTTTTCTAGGTCATACTATAGCTAAACCATCAGTCAACATTCTTTAATAAATCTTTATTATTATTATTCACTAATAACTGCCTCAATACCTTTAGTGGTTATCTTCAGACAATGTTTACTGTTCATCAATGGCCTAATACTATGCATATTATTTATTAAAAAATAATAAAAGATCAAATGTACTTTTTACTTAGAAATTTAGTTATGATACCAACTAAATTCTTTACAAAAGAATTTAATAGAAAAATAAATGTGATTGAGTTTGTCTATTATTTATAAGCTGGTTATTTTACTCTTTATTTTTTTGTCAATAATAAATTATCTCTTATTTTACAATAAGAAACTCATTTTACTGTAGAAAGATATTTAGTAAACGTTGTTGTTGTTGTTGTTGACTTTTGCAAGAAATTATCTTTTGAAACATAATACCGTTGTAATAGAGATACAACCATAATAACAATTGGATGCGCACTGTTGAGGAGTCCCATACTAGGACGAAACGGACGTCCAGTGCTTCCAGGTTTTTCATGGTGGTCTAGCTTCAAATGACTCATGATTTCAATCTGTGAAAATTTCTAAAATCTCTTCAAACCCCTTCTGATAAAAATAATTTATATTATAAAATTACCTTTGCCAAAAGACCATTAAAAGTCAGACAGCATAGAACCTTTATTTTGTCTGTAGTGCATATTCATTATTAGTCCATCTTGGTACGAATCAGTTGTTTATTGCATCGTTTTCAGTAATTTTCTAAATGAAGTTCGTCCACGATGAAAACTACAAATTTAAATCCTTTTTCAAAATAATAATAATTTCCTCAATAAACTTCAACGTTCTACAGAGAAGTTATTATTGGTAAGTCACGACACAAAGAGCAAGTATATGCTTGTTACCTACTCATAAGAGGTGCATACTGAAGAAAACAATTTTGGTCTCTGGTGTACAGATTTTATTGGTAACACAAATGTAAACTACACATATGCACACAGAATCCCAAGTTAGCGTTTGCCGCGTGATGCAGTTTCATGGTTTCCACAATGTACGTGTTATCCACATCCATCTTCTTCTAAACTCCTCTTCAAGTGGAAGATGGTCAGTCAGTCAGCTACAACGAAAGGCCAGACATATATATGTATCGGTACAAGTCGACACATTTTACTCATCAGCACAACAAGATGAACATCAAAGGATGCGATACAGGAAGAAAGAATTAGTTCATACAAATAAAGCAATTTCGATCTCACGATTTAAGGGTAGACAAAGAGTGTATACACCTACGCCATTGTGGTCGATTCTGACCCATGTCACACATAGTCACCAACCATTGATTACGATAGTTGCGTGAACCACAACCAAGTAGACTGCATCTACCTACATTGTTCAGAGCAGAAGTGACTTTGTGAACTGATACAACGTCTTGATTTGGCCGCCCCTAACTTTCTTCCAACTGTCTCTAATACTAGTCAGCATTTCGCGTCGTGGTAATCGGTGGTCAGTCATGAGTAATACGTGGCCGAACCATCTCAGTCGATAAAAATTCACAGCTTTATCAACTGATTTACCATCATTCCCAAATTCAACCCCAATGGGTCTTCTAAATGTGGCTTTACTGAGTCCAGTGAGGTGCAAGCAAGTCAGTGCTCGTATAAGAGCATGATCAGAGTCTAAACATGTATTCCAGAACAAGCGGGAGTCTTCTACCGAACTTCTCCAACGGTAACTGTTGGAGCATGGTCTATTAAAGTCTATCGTTGGCTTGGTGCAGCGGGTCGCCATGTTAGACGATGTCTCTCCTTAAACCTTAAACTAGTGCTTGTTAGAAGTAAACGGTTGTCTGAACACAGTTGCAGGAGACCATCACCAATATCTGTTCGCTGACACGGAATACCAAAATACACGCCTAAATGTTTTTCCGTTTGGTTTAAGCAATCTACTTGGGCATCAAAGTCACCTGCCATGAGTACTGTGTCTCAGTGTGTAGCTTCTTGAAGAAGTTCAGGAAGCTTTCCATAAAATTCCTCTTTCACTTCATACAAACTGCAGTCTTCAAATTCTCATTTGTTGTTGAGCAATATTTATGTATTTTACGCAGTAGCAATGATACATATCTCAATTTCAATGAATGATAATGTAGTTGTTTTTGTCATTATTAGTCAGCAAACTCCCAAAATTATCGCTTTCAATGACACTCACACCACCAATCTTAATACTTACAGTCTTTTTTATATATCTCAGGAAATGAGTGATTGAAGCCATTTTTCCTTCTCTATTTCTTTAGTCACCTAGACCAATTTGAGTGACACCTGTTCACAAGTTCGTCAGCCAAGTAACTGTTTGCATCAAGAACTCTGAACATAAACCATTCCTAGTTGACTACTCCAACAACACACACTAGGGCAATAATACAATTACAGGTGATTACACTAATAATAGCTTAAGATAGCGCGTTCTGTCACAACTTCAGTTGAATAGAAATATAACATGGACAGAATAACACAGACATTACAAATATCATACATATAACCATAGATTGAATAAAGAAAACCAATTGTTTGCATACAATTTACATATATTTTGTTTACCTAAATCTCATGAGAAATAAGAAGGAGAGAGAGAGACACAGAATCAAATCATATACACTTTGTGTAGTATATTGGTCGGCAGTCTATGCTCCATTGGGAGTAACAGGCATAAGTATGTAACTAAGTAAGTAAGTTGTGTCGTCAATTAGCAATGCCCAAAATTTCCCATTCCGTAACCACCAGTCAAGTCACAAGAAAATTTTAGGAAAATAATTTTGAAAATATAAAAATTCAAATGAAAAAACAAAACAAGAATAGAATGATCAAAAAGAAATTTCAATCACAAGTAGACAAAATGTACAAAACTATTGCAGTTCAAGAAGAAGAGCAACCGGACATCGGACATGAACGTTGATCGCTTCATTGTTTTTAAATGAAGTGAATGTAGCATTTCACAAAAAGTGCGATAAAAAAACAGAAAACTAATGAACAGGCTACATTATCTTCTTGTATACGGTGAATTTATACAATAAGTGAGTGTTCGGGTAGCACAACAAAATGACTGTTTAACAATGTTAACAATACACAATAATTCTATGCTTTATCTTTCATCTTCAACTGGATGGTACAATACGGAAAAGTTTTTGTAATCCAATCGTGATGTTTACTGGAAAAACAAACAAAACATTGAATGAAAACAAACAAACAAAGAAGAAGATGGAGAATATCAACAAAATATACAACTGATTCGATGATGTTTAATTCAACTATTCGTAAGCAAGTTTGTCTAGTTCAATCATCATCGTCAAATCATTTCAACCACTTTGGAATGATTTTATCTCATATGATAGTTTTCATCAGGTCAATTACACATTAACTTGTTAAGATCAATGGAAGTTATATGAAGATTTTGTTTGGACGGCTTCCGAGAACTATGACGGAGCCTCCAGAGGTCCTACAGGAGTCGAAGAGTTCTATCCAATCAGAACGCAATCGAGCCTTCTAGAACATCAACGTGGCATGCCACTGTTGGTCAGTAGTGTAACATGCCTCTTTTAGGATTGGGTGAATTACAATGTTGGTTTAACAAACGCTAACATCTGTGAATAGCTGTGATTTTCTGTATATTTTGATTCTTCCCGAACAAGCACTTTCTGCAGTCTTCCTCTGTCTTCTCGTTGGAGACTTGGGAGGGTTCTATCATTCGAGTCATCAAGTTATAAACGGTATATTAGGAATCTGAGCACTAGATATAACAGATTCAATTCCTTCTCATTGGTAATGTATAAAAAACAATCGACATTTACATTAAAAAACTATTCCTGTTACTTGTTGTAAACTATTCTAACTTCAACTAATTCACGAAATTGAGCGACATATCCACAGCTGACTTTAGTGAGTTACTACCTCACAACATACCCAGTTGAACCCCACTGGTCACTGATTCTCACTATAACTCCAGGAAATACCAGTCACCAGTGAGTATATGTTGAATAATATCAGTAGGGGGCTTTGTGTGGATATTACAGTAGTTTTAATAGTTGAGACCATGAGTCAATTGAAGATAGACCACCATGGGAAACATAGAAACACTAGACGGCCGTTTACTCCTATTGCGGGACTCCTCACCAGTGCACATCTACCATCCCACTTCGCGAGATTCGAACACAGGATCTATTGGTCTCATGATCTCAACTGCTAAAATTACTACAATATCCACAAAAAGTCCCATCTGACATATTATTGTACTATTGGATTATTGTATTGAAACTTATTGTCCTAACTATCACTGTTCTGATAAATTTAATTATTGCCAATCTCTTGACCGATGGATGACCTAATAAGAAACATCATGTGTCATTCATTTGGAGATCTAATCAGAAGACTGAATTATTCAAACCTAATACCCCTAACTCAAGCCTCATAATTGCTTTCCGTTTAACTCAAGGGTTGATAGCATAGAAGTGATTGTATGCATGTTCACTAAGTGTTGTCCAAAACGGATTAATTCATAAAATGTATAGTAGTGTCAATTACTCAAATGTTAAAGTATTTGAGCATCTACATAGTTGCGTCATATGGTTTAGCTGTGTTATTCAGAATTCGAAATAGCTGAGATGATATAGTTCTCCTGAAACCAAATATAATCATTAACCACTTTTCCAACATATACATCGGTGAATAAGATTGCATATGCAGACCCGTTACACTTATTTACGTTTGCGAAACCAGATAGTGTCTCTAGTCCTCAGATAAAACAAGTGTGTAACTCGAAGCTGACTAAACAAACCAACAACTGATAGGTCAGTTAGACCGAACACGTTCGAAAATATTTCAATTATGTGATATGGAATGTGACTTGACAAAATTACTTACTCATTTTTTCCTGAAATGATTTCGGTTTAGGACTCCACGCACAACCGAGTATGTAAACCGGTATACCGGTTAAAATGATCAAAATACCATACACTATAAAGGGATAAGACAATCGAAAATTCAGTAGAGAGATGTAATCATTGTTATACTAAGAAAATAAACCATTCGTGAAATTAGTTCCATTCAACTAAAATGATGAGAAGATTACTTCATCGTTCAGTAGTACAGATCAGATAGTTTTCCATAAAACTTCAATTTCGATCATGATTTAAGTCATAAAGTGACATAGGAATAACCGACAAGAAGAACCATAGGAAAACTGAACTAGATTTTTCTTAGTTCTGAACTATCTCAACAATGAAGGGCTACAACAAGCTATAACATCGAATACATGCGATATTTTGGTCTTGTGAAGAAATGTCGGTTTCTGTACCACTGAATAGCAAAAGATTAGTTCGATTATTCTACTAACATTAGCTTTCGTTAGCAATACACCACGATTCTGCGCGAATGTCATCGATAAGTTATGATCTCGTCTCTCGCCATTTCAACTCAGTAGCTCACAACTTACTAACTAACTCAAAGCTAGTCACTTATGAGATTATGGCTGATTAGTTTGTTGTTTGAAATTCAATCTCCACATTCATAGTTGAATGATACAACGAACTGTTATTCCTACATTCAGAAAGTAAACATACGAATTTATAGAACATAATTTATAACAAATGACCTACATGATTCTTGAGGTGATCCATAGAAGGAGAAAATTAACAGAGATGTAGTAACTACTAAGTAGATAATGGCAAATATTATCGGAGCCTGTAATAAATATAGATAATGAAAAAATAAAAAAATATTAGTAATGTTTGAAGATATGAATTCAAATGATAGTAGTAGAAAGGATCATTTCAATACTCAAAAACGACTATGGAGTTTTGCTTCGAACTTTTTATCAACGTAAGAGTTTTAAAATGATGTTTTAATTTTATGTCAGTTCATAAGACAAATGACGGCCTTTTCATTCTAGTATGGGACTCCTCAGCAGTGCGCATCTACGACGCCGCTCCGCAAGATTCGAACCCAACACATATCACTCTTTAGACCATTCAGCCGGCATCCAACGATTTTAATGTCTAATTTCAACCAATCCACGAAATTACGCCACCTCCACCGTGGACTAGCTTCAATCGACTCATCAATTCAATTAATAAATTACCATAATCTCCATAAAACCACTCTCTCATTATAATCATATAATCTTAAGGAATAATATCGCAAAACCGCTTCAGAAATTTTAATTTACCTTAACCGGACGTTGAATATTAGGACGAGTAAATCTGAAAATTACTACAATCAGAACACAAAGACCGATTGCCAACCATTGAACAAAACCCATATAATTCATAAGTGTGAAAATATCTCCAGCAAGCAAGTAAATTATTGATACGATACACTAAAAGAGTAATTAATAAAAGTTAAAAACATAAGCAATAGATTCACATTACACACATTGAACAATAGTAATTCATGTAAATCACAATTTATAATGATAAGTCAACGTTATTTCACCTTAGCGCTATCTCGTAACAAACGTATAGTCTATTGTTGGTCAGAATTTACTAATCGAATTACGTTTTCCACAAATTTAGTCAACTAGACGGCCTGCATGAATATTTGGGCTACCTATTCTCGCCGTTCGTAGTCTTCTTTCAAACTGTAGAATGAAAATCATTGGTCTTGGTGTATTTCGATTACTACACAGTCATTATTGTCAAAGTCACTCACAATCTAATTACAATTTCAAACTTATTATCAATAAATGTCATCCTACAACCAGTTTAAACATATTCGACATTGTTCCAAATTAGACATCAAATGTTCACATTTAAAACATACTAACTGATTTGTAAGGATGCAAATACTTTTTATTATCTATTTATGTTTGACGAAAGTAGTGTTATGCAAGGAACTCACAGTAAACAGAACAGCCGGAATAGGTGTTAATCGATCCGTGTGCAAGTAACTGATAAACGCTGGCATTTGTTTGAGCTGACTAGCAACAACAAATATTCTCGATGTAGTCAATATAGTCCCATTGGCACCACCAAACGTTGAACAAGCAACAAATATTGGCATTATCCACCAAAACATTCCGTATATTCTATTAGCAAATGTCTGTTTTTGTAAGTAAACGGATAAAGATAGATCAAAATTATTCAATAATGTTTTTCATACCGACGGAACAATTTGGAAACAAATTAACAGGATTCAAAACGGGACAACTTTGAGTGTCTATTGGGGGAACTGGATAAAGATTGATCTTAACTAAATGATCTATTTATTTGATAGATTATTATTATTATTGGATTTTAATTTGCCGAGTAGTCCCACAATAGGCCGAAAACGTCGTCTAGTGTGTTCATGTTTTCCATGGTAGTCTAGCTTCAATTGACTCATGATCTAAAGTATTAAAAATAGTTGTTAATGAATTAGAGTTTCGTTCTTTCATGAAATATTTGTGGTAAATTTTCGGTTTACTGTGGAACATAAATCATATACGAACCTAAACACGACAGGGATATTTATCACACAAATAACACACTACATAGAACTCATTTAGTATACATACTGATTTGGGAAATATTTCATTCAGATACCATGTTCGAGTACAACGTAACTTGAGACCTGTTCTTACCATTTAACAAATTAATACTGATTTTGAGAATTTGAAATATGTAACGACTTATATTTATACAATAAATTTTTGGAAATCGGATGCCAAGATGGTGTGATCTTGAACGGTGAAAATACATTTAAAAAATTCTTGGTTTATAGAAAATTGATTAAAAGCATCAATACACCAGTAAAATTACTATTCCACCTACCACAGCCACAGCTCTTGTACTCAAAATCTCTGCAACTGGCACGACTGTCACATAGGCTACATTAGCAGCTGTGTAAACTAGGGTCACTAGTAAGCACGATACCACAATTGCTATGGGCAAATGTTTCCTGGGGTTCTTCATTTCTTCAATCATACAATTTAAGTAATTCCAGCCAGAATAAGCAAATAAGCCACTATAAAATGCATTAGCTATTTTACCAGGACTCCAGTCCGAATCGACAAAAGGTTCTTTCAGCTCTTCATAACGACCTAAAAGAAGTTAAGCAATAAAGTACAATGGGAGATACCTAAATGAATTTACTAAATAAATATATCATGGCATAAAGAGTGATTACAGTCACAAATACATAGAGATTATAAATCCCAGTCAGTCGCTTAGAAGAGATAAATCACAGTGAATTACTGATAACAATTGGAAACACCTGAAAAGGAGAATGTAATTTAGACAACAAATGTACAGACTAAACGAGTTAACTTTTTTAAAACAAATATTGAATCATTAATTAGTCATCAGAAATGAAGTGAATTTTTCTACCAGTATTTTATGGCAAATTGTTGAACCAAATGAAATATTCAGTAGACACTCAACTTCGAGATCAACAGGCTGATAATCCGTCGTATACCGACTAACTCGCTAAACCACTCATCATTTTTGAATCATCGATTAAATGGAATTCATCACTATGCATTTCCTTCCCTGAGTATACAAGAGCATTTGATAACGTGGATAGTCAAACTTTATGGAAACTTCTTCGATACTAATGTGCCAGTATCATACGCAATTCACATGACGAACAAAAAGGCTGCTCACTTTCTCCCTTTCTCTTTCTTCTGGTGGTTGACTGGATTATGAAGACCTTAATATCTGAGGAGAAGCACGGAATACAATGGACGACTTGGATGCTACAAGATGATTCAGACTTCTCAGATGACCTGCCTCTTCTATCCCATACATACCAGCTGATGCAGATGATGGTAACTAATATTGCAGCAGCCTCAACATCAGTAGGCCGCAAAATACAAAGAGGAACAAGTAAGATCCTCAAATACAATAAGGATAACACCAATCAAATCACACTTGATGAAGAAACTATGTAACAGGTGGAGTCCTTCATGTGCCTAACCTGAGCATAATCACCGATGAACGTGGAGGATCCGATGCAGACGTAAAAGCAAGGATTGGCAAAGTAAGAACAGCATTCCTACAGTTGAAAAGCATATGGAACTCAAAACAGCTGTCAACCAATATTGGTCAAAGTCTTCAATACGAACGTCAAGATTGTTCTACTGTATAGAGCTGAAACTTGGAGAATTACCACAACCATCATGAAAAACGTAGAAGTATTTATAGGTAGCTAGTCACTTGGCATCCTAAAGGAACACGTGAACGTGGAAGAACAAACAAAAGGTTGCTCAGGGAACAGGAGATAGACAACAAAAGAATGAATAGCAGTTGGAAACAGCAGGAATGGGAACACAGGACAGAGCTGGTTGGAAATCCAGTCAGTGGCCTATGCTGCACGAGGGATAACAGACGTAAGTAGGACAAAGGATCATTTTACTCATTCATAATTTATTGAAGAATCACTCTATCCAGATCGAAATATTTTAAAAAATAAACGTAGACTGAAATCTAATTAGAAAAGTCATATAATCAAGAGCGATAACAGAAATGAAATGTTCAAAGGTTGTTGCATTGAAACAACGTTTAATGTAGGACATATTCAATCAATTAATTATTTGTGTGTATTCTTGACAGAAGACAGGGAAGATTATTTTTCTCAAGCTTGATGAAATATTGCGAATTTTTAAACTCATCAACGTGCGTTTTATCACATACAGTCGTACAGTTTTGTTCTTCGAAACTTTCATACAACACTACTATTCTGTAAACAAAATATCATTTATTTTAGACTAACTTAACACACTTGTTGCCATTCATTTTAGATTAAACAACCACATCATCTGAAATGAGGGACTCCTGAATGATGCACATTAATAAAATCTTCATATCAAGATTAAACCACTCATAGTTCAACAAAAATCACAAAACAAAACCAACTCTAATTAATATAGATAACAAAAGGCAATTTAAATAATTTTAAAGAATGATATAATTAAATTACCAAATCCGATCTGTACAAATCCGGTTACAATGATCATTATAAGAGCGGCAAGTTTCGCAAGTGTAAATATATCTTGTATTCTGGTTGAAAATTTGATTGAAAAGGAATTGGCGAAGCTTAAAAATGCTAAGCAAAATGAAACAAGATGACAATAAATTGGGAAATGTTCATTAAGATATCATCAGTGTGATCATTCTAAACATTTTTAGATGAAAAATCATCAGTAATAGTGAAAACAGCAAACTATTGTGAGATAGTAACTCACTTAAGACAATGGTAAATGTGTCACTCAAATTCGTGGATTGGTTGAATTTAGATATCAACACCGTTGGATACCGGCCGGCTCAGTGGTCCAGTGCTTAAGCGCTCGCGTTCGAGATTGATAGGTCTTGGGCTCAAACCTCGTGAGGCGAGATCGTGGATACGCACTGTTGGGGAGTCCAATCATAAGTCAAAACGGCCGTCCAGTGCTTCCAGGTCTTCCATAGTGGTCTAGCCCCAATTGACTTCTGATCTCAACCATTGAAAAAACTACATAACCTTCTTCTAAGTGAACTTCTTCCAGTATCTTATCATCAAATTCATTTATCACATATCGATTCCATTGATACTTTTATTTTGACAAGTAATTAGATAATAAACGAACCGTTTATTATGTGAACAATGACGAGAATATATTATTTATTCCAAACAGTTTACTGAAGTTATAGTCTAGTAACTACCAGTAGTATTGAGATCTATAAGCCAACTAATCAAAATATTTAGTATCAAAAAATAAACAGAATGTTTACTGATGTAATACATTTGAATTCATCTGGTATTAATTATGATTAAATCGTTGTCATTTTGCAAATCTGTCAAAACCACAAATTACGATTGAAGCCACACAGTCACCAGAAATTAACACTTCTCAGTTTTCCTTTATTCACTCAGAACTCATAATGTAACTGTCATCAGTTTTTCACTTTCTGATTCGTATTTCGTTTATTCACATTTCGACACTTTCGGCACTTATCACTTATCACTCAAACAACTTTCATTCAATTTTACTGGTTTTAGTCCACCGTTAATCTCATTCATCAATATTCTGTCGTACATGTTTTGCGTCAAAATCCCTACAGATCACATACATTTGGCGAGAATGTCGAAAACAACCAGGATTTATGGTATTTTTCTCAAATGTTATTATACTCTATTCAAATTTAAAGAACAAATGAATTTTGATGGAATGATTCAGGTCATCCATTTCAAGGAATGAAGTAGCTGCTTACTAGTGCTTTATGTTCATCAGCACTGTTATACTCCCACCAAGCAGTGTTTGTCATTTTTATGTTATAAAACTGCATTTTGTGGGACCTTTATCGAGTATCTTCATCTTAGCAACTGCCTTCATTCTTCGCTTATCAAAAATACAAACAGTGCATCCATCGCATACGAGTTATTGTTGGTTGGGTATATATTTCGGCACATCTTAATAAATAAAATGGAAAAAACGCTGCATGGAAATATTTTTAAACATACTAATACATAAAACCGCCAAAATCCTGATCAACGTAAAGGGCAGTGGACAGTCTGGATACAAAGGTACAACAACATACTCCCCAAATGTCAAAGCTACAATAGCGATTGCTACGGGTCTTACAACCATTACTTCCACCCATAAACGCAAAAATCCAATAAATGGTCCAAATGCTTCATATACATAAATATAATCCCCTCCGGATCGCTCTATTATCGTGCCAAGTTCTGCATAACAGTACGCTCCGAGCATACTGAAGATCCCACATGCAACCCATATAATTAGACTAGCTCCTATGCTTCTGACATTCAGTAAAATACCAGTAGGACTGACAAATATTCCTGAGCCAATCATTGATCCTACTATGATGGTGATACTGGTTACAATACCAATAGATCGCTTCAGTTTTACATCATCTGGTTTATCTACGACAACGGTGACGTCATCATCCAACTTCTTGTTTGCTGCCATGCCACTACAAGATAAAATACATTATAATTTGCACTTGCAGTTATATAAAGTGGCCAAATGACTTTAAATAAAATGACGCAAGTTATAGAATATGTCTGACTTCAATCATATGACTTTCAGAGATTTTACTTTCATAAAGTAAGATGGGATTAGCTATCAATCAAAAAACAGGTTTGGATAAGTCAAACAACTGACATGTTCAGACCTGTTTTTTGATTGTTCGCTTATAATATTCTTGCATTCTTCCTTTGTACTATTTAAACTTTGAATTATTTTGATTCAGTTATTTATTTTTCGAAGCAGTGGCTTGAACTGTGTCACGAAATGTCAGCCAACCTCATTTTTTCTACTCATTGGGATACTACAAATATATTATTTTATTCATAACAACCCATCCAATGTTCAATTTATTCGAAATTATCAGGTCAAATCTTGGTAGCGATACCTATTTCAACCTTGGTTTTAAACAACTCAACCATACAAGTGAGATGAAATAGAAGACGATAGATATATTATGACATCAGGTTAGTAAAACTTAAGCCAAATACTTATCTCCAGCCATAAACTTTGACATTCAACCGAAATATGAACGAGAAGTTACATGTGGTCTGTAAAACAATCAAATTACCTTAAGAGATCTCAGTTTAGACAAATTGGTGGTTTTCCAAAGACAACCGCCCTTCTAATTCAGTTAGTTACAATAACACTTGTACAATTCTACAGTTCAAAAGGTGAGGAAATACTGCTACGTTTAGGCTAAATACATTTTTTTGAAAAACAGCATAGTTGTATCCATACAAATTGAATAAATTTTTATTTCGACAGACATTTCGGTGAAAAAGTTCGGGATCATGGTTGTCGAAAATATCTCTCGACAAAAAAGGTATGTCCTGTTGTTCTAGATTTTCAATGATAAGTTGACCTAAGTCTCGATAAACTCAGTTCCTCAAATAATTATGAATAAATGAACGGAATACATATAATTTTGAGCCGAGTTACTAGCTATCAGTTATAATTTAATCTTTAAGTATTGATAACGAAAACTTAACATGCAACTTTTACGCTCATTCTCAGAATTCTTATATTTATTTGTAAGGGTATGAACCTTCTTTTCCCGGTTTTGAGAACCGAGTTTTGATTAGCTCTTTTGTAATATATGTATACTGGATGAATAGCCACACTGTACAATTAAGTCACAAATTTTTAAGTAACACTAGATAGTGGTTGATAGTGAAATCTAAGATTTAGCCAGGTTAGAATCTCAGTGTAAGTTTCAATACTGAGATACAGAAATCTTCAGCAAATGAGTTTCAAATAGAACGAAACACACTTCCTACATTATACTGCTAGCCACTATCTAAGCTTACCCAAACGTTTTTGAACATATTTTCAGATCTATTCGTTTAACAATACTAATTGTCATGTGAGTAATTTCCTAGCACTACTAAACGCAAAGCGGATCATAACTAATTTCGAGGTTGGTTGGTTTCCATCATCTACTCGTCCCTTTTTAAGCAAACACCTTAAGTTTCTGGAAATATAACAAACAAAACGTTCTTTAATGCAACGCAGATAAATAAACGTTTACAATCCGGTTGTTCATTGGCACCAATATACACAGCAGTTCTGGTACTACTGATCATTCGGATCATGTACCAAGACGTTTCATATTTTAAGTAGATTTATAATACGAAACGTTCGAACAAAACACTGCAGTATATATACTGGCTGCAAATCCTTTTGCGTACAATACCTTTAGTCCTCTAGTTGGTCACACACGACGTAGAAACTCCCACACATATGGGCTGGACTATGTTGCCACACTACAATAACCCAACAGGATAAAATTATCTTTTCAAATAGCAAGAATAATGTCAACACTATCTTAAAATTTTATTTATTTAGGATTCAGAGATACAGACCATGTGACTAGTCTTTGTTGAAAAAATAAAGTCATGTTGCAAATAAGGTGTGTCAATTTTCTATACCTAGATGACATTAGAGTTTTTAACTTTTGTCTTCTGCAATCCTTCTCAAAACAAACGTTTGCTGAATCGACTAGAAATCTTGGTGAGACTATAATTTATGGACGACCTTTGAGTGACGTTGAAGTGACCTTCAGAGTGAACAACTACTAATTAGGACTACTTAAGGGTTATAAAGCAGTTACCATTCCCATTTACAGTTGATGGTTAAAATTAAAAATTAGATTTTGGGTTTTCATCACGAACGAACATCAGCTATAATGCCAAAACTTTATTTAACCAAATGTATGGATGAATTCTGCACCCAAATTTGTGACTCGTTATCTTATATCTGATTGTTCCGTCCATAAATTATAATCTCGCCGAAATCTTAATAAATTCTGAAGAGATGGTGGGAAATATTTGTAGCTCAGGTGGATGATTTTGATGGAGTTTTGTTCGCTGATATGGATGGTTTGGGCGTGGAGCTTACGTCGTTCTTCTGAACGACATCATCAGCACAAACATCTGAAAAAATGATAACAAAATCGATGTTTTACCATGTTTTTTCCTTAAATTTAGGACTTATTGTCTGCAAGTACGCACTCGGGAGCTCAGAAAGCTAAATAAAAACGCCAATTTCTGTAGTGCTATTTCATACACCGAGTCGTAAGTTGCTGGAGTTTTCTACCAGAACACGTAGTATCAGAGCCTCAAATTGGTACTTGCAAAGAGATCGGATCTTCACAGCACTGCAGATTGAGAGAATAAAAGCAGTAGCTTGACCCTAAATCTTCGTCTTTGAAGACTACTGAACAAAGACTACTGAACAAGTCATCAAACTGATGAAAATTATGAGAAAGGCAAGTCGTAAACGATCCAAAACGTCCGCCTAGACGTGCTTTAAAAAAAAAAAGAAATTGTCCTCCCCAGAAACAACCACTCCTGTACCCAATGCTTGAAGGTTCGAAAACCGATACGGAATAAATTCAGTGCACGATTCCATTTTTTCTCATCGAAATGATAAGGGTTGAAATTTTCTGTCCGAAAAAATGGTGTCAACATCTTAAGTGGACACTTAGAATAAAATGCTGGACGTTTCAATACACTGTACAACGGACATCTCCACAATTACTGAACTGCATGTTATATACTAAGATAATGCTGCCTAAATTCCAAGTTGTTATTTTCACTTCATTATTTTTACTATTGGTTTTATTGACTCCAACATTATTTCTCTTGAAGGAGTCTCCACTGCAGTTTTTCGTGCTGAGCATCTGGTTACTCTTTCATTCCATTATTTTCAAATGGAAACATTGTAGACACCGATGAAGATTGACTAGCCGCTAAATGACCTAACATTTTACAAGCTGTCTCAAGTGAAGTGGAAAATCGTTTCAGAAATTGTCGAAAGTCGGTGCATCAAATGCGAAGTTCTGAAACTTCTAGTACTGCTTTACATCGACAAAGAAAAACCACTGCAGATCACTATTTTTCAATCATGGAAATTTAACAGTCTGATGGTCAAGACCGTTTCGAATTCCCGAATGAAAAATGATAAACACATATTAAAAACCCAATGAAATTATAAATCAAGAAGCTTACCAGAAACTGTCAATCAGAACGAAGAGAAACTCTTGTTAATGTCAATAAGAACGTCAAGTGCGCACGATATGTTATAAATACTTTGTAAAGACTTCGTCAAGAATTTA